>OY727105.1:6000000-6600000 GCA_963402855.1 Ormia ochracea
GTTGTGGTCCATGATGAAGGCAAACCGGCATATGTGATTGCTGATCTCCAATGAAAATGAAAATGAAAAAAAAATGTGCTGAATAGATGATCATTGTATAGTGAGGCAGCCGATATTGATGAAGAGATCACGTTTTTAGAATATTTTCAATAAAATCAAACTGAAAAAGGCTTTAAATCAAAATCATTGAGATTATTGCACTTGAGGGCAGTCAGGCAATCAAAACTGCAAATGAAAAAGCAAAAGTTTTATTATTTCACCACAAACAAATTCTATTTCTAGTCTGAGGAATTTTAATATAAAAAGAAACAACTTCAAGAAGTTGTTGGTAAAGTTTGCATTCTAAAAATAATATTTGCAATTGTTGGCATTCTTTTCTTCTTTAGTGTAATTTCAGATGTTGTAACGAATTTAAAATTGTCGGAGAGCTTTACGTTTCAGTACATGCAAATGAGAAGCACAAGAACAAAAAAAAAATTAATAAGAAATAAATTCACATCGTGATAATAATTGGGCAACAAGAAGGCTTCATATGGGAAATCAAGAAAAAAATCTTCAATTGGAAAAATTGAACACGAAAGATAAACTTTATGAATCTTAACACAGAAGCTTTTTTCTTATTAAAAAGTTGGCAAAGAAAATACACAAAAAAAAAATTAAATAATATTTTTAATAATACACACAGTTTTCAAATATTATTTTTAAAAATATTTTACATTGCAAAAGTTTCGAAAATTGTGTTATTTAAGAAAAAAAAATCATTTTTTAGGTAAAAGCTTTTGGGAGATGGATATGAAAACCGCTTTCAGTATAAAACAAAAAAAAAAAACTTTACACAGAAAATAGAATATAATTTTTATAAATTTTTTATTATAACAAAAAGCTTTTAACGAAACCGCTCATGTCGCTCACATTTGGGAGTGCGCCCCTTTGAGCATTCCACCAAATGTTGCACACGAATTTTACTATTTTTAAAGGTTGTGCGGATTGCGCGGAGCATAGACATACTGCAACACTTTGCAATTCAAAATATTAAAATAGGCAAAAGCTTTTTAATAAAGTTAAAATTTTTTTTTTTTTTTGCAAAATAGCTGTAAAAGCTAACACAGGTAATGCATCAAGGTTCTTATTGCGATCTACGTACAAAGCTATTAAGCTACCAATTCATCAAGCTTTTTATTATAATTTTCATAATTTTTTTTTTTAAATAACTGCAATAGCTTCCCCATTTAAGCATTTTTTTGCGATCTGACTACATTCTTTACGAAATGGTTGCAAAAGCTTTCACTTCATGAAGCTAATTATTTTGATCTGCCTACATAGTTTGTAAAATGGATACAAAAGCTTTTACTTTTTTTTTTTTTTTTTTAACAAACTCTACCTGCAAAGCTTTTGGCTTGTCCGCAGGAAAACAACCAGGGTCTAGGCAGGAATCGAACCCGCGACCTCCGTAGGCGTTGATGAATTTAAGCCTTCTTTTCCGTTTTCTTTGGTAATAGCACAGCTTGAATATTTGGTAGAACAGCGCCTTGAGCAATGGTTACACCAGACAACAATTTGTTCAATTCTTCGTCATTGCGAATGGCCAATTGTAAATGACGTGGAATTATTCTCGTCTTTTTGTTATCACGTGCAGCGTTACCAGCCAATTCAAGAACTTCATGAAGCTTTTAATTTTAATCTGTCTACATTTTTTTTTTTTTTTTGCAAAATGGCTGAAAAAGCTTTCAATGTGCTACTTAAAATTTCTTAGAAGTGTTGCTTATTCTGCACATAAAGTAATCTATAGACAATATGAAATCCATTCAATAAGGAGAGCTTCTGCATGATTTTAAAATACTTCAGGCATTTGCGCGTTTAAAGTTCAATTTTTTCTAAAAACTTTAATAGTCTTCTTGCAATGCGCCACAAGGAGCATTCATAATTACGCCATTTGTTTATTTACAATAAAAGATTTCATTTAGTGAGTTTTTGCAAGCATGGCCGTAATAACATTTTTTCCCTCGGTCATTAATTAGTTTCTTAATGCTTTCCTACGGAGCAAAAGAATATTATGAATATATTTTTTCATTTTATGAACAAAATTTGTTTATTTTGAGAAGAAACAAGAAGCAAACATTCTTCTGCCTTCGCTCGTTTATTTATTTAATCACTGGCAACATATGTGTTAATGCCACAACCAGGGGCAGCCTCAACTAATCAATATGGTTGGGCCTGCTGTTAAAGTGCATTGCACCGCCTGGCCCGTGTCGCCGTCTCTGACCGAATGCTTTTAGAGCTTTATGTGGCTTCAACTGCGGCTAGTGGTCGTTTTTTAATTAAATATTTTTGCATTCACAGCAACACACACAAACCTCTGAATGAAATTGTTTATAAAACATTTATAAAGTGTAATAAAAAGACAAAAATTATGGCCTTCGATCATGTCATGCTTTTCAAGCTCATTTCGTCTACAAACTTTCAATTCTGTACGTTTATTTGCTTTAGAACTGTTTAGAATGTGCAAAAGAATTTTATTTTTAACAACGAATGCTCGCATATCCATTTACATACACATAAACAAAACGTTAAATAATATTAATTTTTTATTTATTTATTATTTAATTGCAGAAATACCGAAATCATTTCATTCGCGTACTGCTTGAGAGTGAAATATTTTTTGCATCATTTAAAAGTGCGCTACGCTGGCAAGCGAATGCGACAAGTTTTTATCGAAACGTAATTCTTCTAATAAAAATACGCGACATGAATTCCAAAAATATTTTATTTTTCCAAACAAATTTTCTTTGCAAGAAGAAGCTTTTTCTTGCCTTCTTGTCTCCAATAGAACATGATTGCCATATAGAGATGGGCGAAGAAAAAGAAACTTTCTATTGCCAGAAAATGTTGAGTGCAGATCAGCCGTTTTATATATAGAAAAGTTGCTTGGCACCGATAAATTCAGATTCATTTCTTTTTACTCGAGTATAGAAACGACGGGGATTGCAGATTTCATTTTGAATACTCGTAGAATTAAATACAGATTTCAAAATTCATGGAACTCCTTTAAATTTTATTACTCAAAACTTATAATGTCTTTGAGTAAAAGCAATACATTTCCGAAATCCTTGAGAGCTTTTCGTTTTTCTCAAATTTCTTTCTCAATGAAGACACATGGACCTTCAAAATGACTTTGAATAAAAGCTAAGCTGTTTTAAACCCCTAGAAAGCTCTTCTTGCGAAGCTATTAGTGCGTTTTGCTCAAATTTCTTTGTCAATGTGGCCACAAGAACCTTCAGGTAAATGGAAGAAAATTTTAAATTTTGCATTTATTAAAATTCCATTAGTCAAAACGAGTTTGAATAAAAGCTAAACTGTTTTCAATCCCTAGAAAGCTCTTCTTGCGAAGCTATTAGTGCGTTTTGCTCAAATTTCCTTCAGGTAAATGGAAGAAAATTTTAAATTTCGCATTCATTAAAATTCCATTAGTCAAAACGAGTTTGAACAGAAGCTAAACTGTTTTAAACCCCTAGAAAGCTCTTCTTGCGAAGCTATTGGTGCGTTTTGCTCAAATTTCTTTGTCAATGTGGCCACAAGGACCTTCAGGTAAATGGAAGAAAATTTTAAATTTCGCATTCATTAAAATTCGATTAGTCAAAACGAGTTTGAATAAAAGCTAAGCTGTTTTAAACCCCTAGAAAGTTCTTTTTGCGAAGCTATTGGTGCGTTTTGCTCAAATTTCTTTGTCAATGTGGCCACAAGGACCTTCAGGTAAATGGAAGAAAATTTTAAATTTCGCATTCATTAAAATTCGATTAGTCAAAACGAGTTTGAATAAAAGCTAAACTGTTTTCAATCCCTAGAAAGCTCTTCTTGCGAAGCTATTAGTGCGTTTTGCTCAAATTTCTTTGTCAATGTGGCCACAAGGATCTTCAGGTAAATGGAAGAAAATTTTAAATTTTGCATTCATTAAAATTCGATTAGTCAAAACGTGTTTGAATAAAAGCTAAACTGTTTTAAACCCCTAGAAAGCTCTTCTTGCGAAGCTATTTGGTAACACTTGCGCGAATAGTGAAACATTTTAGATGCTGTTAAAAGATAATATTTGCAGAAATTATAGTTTATCTGCTCACATCAATCTAACAAACATAATTCAGCATCGTGCTGCCTCCTTCGGGTTCCTCGTTTAGGCCAATGGAAACAAACAAAATGAGTTATGAGTTTTTAATTTTTTTTTTAAATTTTTTTTGCTTTCATTTTTATAAAATTATTTTACAAAAGACAAACACGCTAAATGTTGGCTCAGGATGACTCACTTTAATGAATTGTTTATTTATTTGATTTCAGCGAGTTTTATGCTTGTTCTCATTTGTTTAAACTCTTTGTGATTTTGGTTTACATTCTTAAATTCCATTCCTCAGGGATGAGCACGCACTGGTTAGTCACTATTTTTTCTTCTTAACAAATCAAATAAACTGAAAAGGAACGACTCCAGAGAAAAACGGGTTTGAATTTTTTTTTCTATTTATTTTAAAAGGAAAGAAAAACTTTTAAATGTTAAATGTTGTTGCAAAGTATTTGCAGAAGACCAGGAGCTGGGCAGAAGCAACAACAACAACAAAAAAGCAAAACAAATCAACAAAAGAAAGAACTGCGAATTCTTCAACTGCAAACTTGTAAATTACAAAAGTTACTCGTATTTATCTTGTTGCAGTATCTTGTAGGTTCGTTCTTGCTCTGTTCTTATGGCCATTTAGCTCTAATGATATTTATCTATTAGATGATTTTATTACACATGCCATCATCGCGAGCAGGAGTTAAAGTGCTTAAACGCTCAAATAAATCATTTTGCTGCGTGCAGAAAGATGAGCGGCAACACATTCAAAGTGACAGTTGGCGTGCTATTAAATTTTCAAGCCCACTTCGCCGCATGCTAATAAGTTTTCAAAAGAATATTCCTAATTTTTAAAGGCTTTTCTAATTTAGAAATTCTAATAAAATTATAATTTTAATATTTAATTCAGCTTTTTAGATTTTGTAATAAAAATTACTTCGTGAAACCTCTTATATCCTGTAGAAGTTGCGCGAAGCTACATATAAGTGCATATAATCAACATTTATTAAAAGATCTGAAAAGCTTGATTAAATATTGAAATTTTCAAGAAGAGAAAGGAGATTGAAAAAACAAAAACGAAAGAAATAATAAAATTAGAATTTAAAAGTACAATCATTAAAAAGCCAAAATACTTTATGAGCTTTCATTGCAACAAAGAACTTGAAGCTACTTAGAAGTAAGAAAAAAGCTTTATCGAGACATTTAACTAAAGCTTTGTGGCATAATTTGCCCCCATTTCGGATTTAATAAGAACTTAAGAAAGGAAAAAAGAAAAGAAATTTAAAAACAAAACCCCCAAGCTTTTTAGAACTTAATATTTTCAAAAAAATTAATGGATGCAGTAATGGAGTTGCAGGAACTAAAATATTCGAGTCTGCTAATTATAATTGTTAATAATCCAATAATATTTCTATCAGAAATATTTGTGTGGAAGGTAATTTTATTTACGCTGTCATTGCTGCCACATGGTGGTGCCAAGAAAGCTCTTTATTCATTTTATTTATTCAAATTTTATTCATTGAAATCTTTATTGCTCAGAGTCATAAATTGTAGCTGGTTTTTATTTGCATAAGAAATAAAAAAAATTAGATTTATTTTAAATACACAAATTGTTTAATGGAAGAACTTTAAAGCTTATTAAAGCATGCAGAAATTGAAAAAGCTTCTTTTTGTTAGTTTCTCTAACAAAACGTAATTTTTTGTTAGTTGCTCTAACAAAACGTAATTAGAAAGTAAACTGAAGTTATGAACACTAAATGAGACAATTCTTTAAAGCTTTTTTGGAAGTGTACAACAAAAAAAAGTATATAGGTTACTAAAAGAAATTAAAAAATGCTTTTTGTTGAAATTTCTTTAAAGCGTCAAAAGCTTTTTTAATATATGTATATACAGAGAAATATATTTTCTATTCGATAGAATAAAATAGTGCGTGCAAAACGCACTCTGGAACACAAGCTTTTATTACCACCGCAAAATTAATTACGTAAAGTTATTCCTTCATTACAACTTTCTGGTAGTAAATTAATGATAACCCTCATTGTGTAGCATGTGGCTCCCTCCTGTTAGAACCACATGTAAGCAAATCGAATATCATTCACAACTGACAATGTTCACACATCTGGAGTAATGACCTCTAACCCAGTGCAGCACGCCGTAATTTTTGTGAACCGTAGTTGTGTTTTGATAGGCTTTTGAGGGAACCATAGTTTTCATGGGTGAACAAAATTTTGAATGGAAATTCAATATCAAAATTGAGCTTCAGACAGTTCCTAACAGCCTTTAAAATCTTTAACATAGTGAAAGCTTTGAAGTTGAAGCTTGTAAAGAAAAATTTTTCGTTATTCTCCAGAAGATTATTGACCGTTCTAGAAAATAATTTGGTGAATAAAAATTCATGTCACATTTGTAGTGCCAACAAAAATTATCGTAATTTACTTACTTGCCAAAAGCTTAAACTTGGCCAACGTTGTGGCTTGAAAAGTTTTAAATATGTTGTTTTCAATCGCATTCTTTTAAGCAGCAAAATTTTTTTTTTGTGGTTTTGCCGGCATCATATAAAATATTTAACAAATCACAGATGAACTAAACAATATTTAACCGATTGTAAGTAAATTCCTTTGGCTGGGTAACGTTAAAGCCGAGTTTTGCAACCAAACAAATAAGAAGAAAAAATAAAGAGTGGCTGACCTCGAGATGGTTTCCATGACGCCTCTGTTTTAACGTTTAATAAAAATTTTATTATTATTATTATTTTCTTTACTTTATTTTTGTTTTTCTTTGTAAGAAATATATTTTTGTCTTGCTCACTGATGATGACAACAAGTGTTTTTTCCTCAACTTGTCAATATGTTTATTGAAGTATTAAAGCTAGAACTTGGCTTCGGCTTAATGCAACTCTGTTTTTTTCTAGATGTTTTATTTTTTATTTTTGTATTTTTCTTGTGTCGTGATGTTTCGAATAATTATTGATGTTGGATTTTTTCTTTTGCTTTTATTTCTCTATCAGCAGTTGGAACGATGTGTATGCGGCTTCCTGCCTCATGAGAATAGACCACACCTTCAGTTTGACAATTGAACAGATGGATTAATAAAGCCAACATAATTGTGAATGGGAAAATAAATTAAGGTTTGCGTTACACGAAAGCAACAAATAAGAATTATAAACCGATTAAATTCTACAATAATGAGTTACATATATTAAAAACACATATTTGCTCATTAACTTGAGGCAAATACTCGCAGTTGATTTAATACAAAAAACAGGCAGTTTGAAGAGCATGAAAAAATATTATATTTGTGGCGCAATAAACTTTTAGATTGAGAAGTTGTTTCGCCTTTTATAGGGCACAACCCTTTACACTTTTGAAGCACCTTTAACAACAGCAGAGTTGTAATTTTAGCAGCCAAATTAACTAAAGAAGTCATTTAATAACTGACAGTTGCTTTTTGTTGATCTTAGTTTGACATTTCATTATGAACTTTCGTCAATTAAAGCTTTCGAATTAAAAGTTACACAAGCTTCCTGCAACTGGTATTATTTTTTTGTTTAAAAAAATTTTCTGCAACAAAACTATTAGCAAATATATTGCCTTTCAGTTAAGTCCAATAGAAAATTCTTTCTGGTAGAACAAATTTGCACGTGTAAACGCTACCGGCTGTAGTAATAGTTGCTCTAACTCTGGTCAACTTTCCTTTAGACAACTTCTTCAGAAAATGAAGTAGAATTTAATTGAATGTTACTGGCAATTTTCCTATCACGACCGACTTTTCATTACAGAATTTCATCCCAAGAAAAAATTGCTCTGTTACTGATGAATTTCCTACAGCAACAGCTGCTCTAATATTGGCAACTGATCTTTGCCAAATTTGCATTGAATTAACAATTGCTCTGTTACTGGCAATTTTCCTATCACGACCGACTTTTCATTACAGAATTTTTTCCCAAGAAAAAATTGCTCTGTTACTGATGAATTTCCTACAGCAACAGCTGCTCTAATATTGGCAACTGATCTTTGCCAAATTTGCATTGAATTAACAATTGCTCTGTTGCTAGCAATTTTCCTATCACGACCGACTTTTCATTACAGAATTTCTTCCCAAGAAAAAATTGCTCTGTTACTGATGAATTTCCTACAACAACAGCTGCTCTAATATTGGCAACTGATCTTTGCCAAATTTGCATTGAATTAACAATTGCTCTGTTGCTAGCAATTTTCCTATCACGACCGACTTTTCATTACAGAATTTCATCCCAAGAAAAAATTGCTCTGTTACTGATGAATTTCCTACAGCAACAGCTGCTCTAACATTGGCAACTGATCTTTGCCAAATTTGCATTGAATTAACAATTGCTCTGTTGATGGCAATTTTCCTGGAATAGCCGGCTCTGATCTAGACAAATTCTTCACGGAGGGAAAAAAATTGCTGTTATAGCAACACTTGCCTTGATATTAGTAACTGGTCTTTGTACAATTGCTTTAGAGTAATAATTGCTCTGCTACTGGCAATTTTCCTACGATGCAAACGCTGCTTGAAAACTATTTTAATTTTTAGTTTGAAAAGTTATGCAAATTGGGTTAATTGTCCTGATTCTTTATACAAAACAATCCTTGGCATTGTTTCCAATTGAAGCAGTTCTTCTTTACATAGGCAATTCTTCCCAAAAAATATCCTGCTTCCCACAAGTTATGTGAAAATATTTTTACATAAAACGTTGTCGAAATAAAAGTTGTTTGCGTTGTTCTCACAGAACAACTTTTTTCTGTGTTTAAATAAAAAGGTATGGCAAACTTTTTCCAAAGGAATCTTAAGGACAACAGCTTCAGAGTGAGAAAAGCCAATCCCTGGCAGAGCCAAAATTTATTTATGCAAAAGCTGTCGCCTACAAAACATAAAATAGCCGAAATAGAGCTACATCTCTTAAATAAGCCAGCGATATATTAATTTCGGCTTCTTTAAATTTATTTTGAGAAAAACGTAATTGTTTTTTTGAATCGGAAACACAAAACATACAATGGCCTGCAATAAAATGCAATTTGTTTTAAAAATTCCAATGAAACCGTTAAATTTTAAAACAAATAAAAACAATTAAAAAAAAAAGTAAAAATCACATACTCGTACAAGAGTGGATGGGTTTCGTAACATAATAAATGGAACGCATGCGTTTCTGTTCCATAATTAATCGTGGAAATTTAATCGTTGCAAATAAATTTCGTAGAAATGCTGGAATACCGCGGCAGCAAATTGAAACCAAAAGCGAATCTGCAGTCGAATCTTCATTTCATTTCAAGAAAAAACCAACAAAACAGAAACCAAACGAATAACATTTTCAACATTTCCGTTGTTAGATGTCGATTATTGTTTCGTTTTATTTATATTTCGATTGTATGGATTTGTTGAAAAATCAAAACAAACAGCAATTGGCAGCCGTGCAGCAAAACAGACAACAGACAACCGACAACTTCATGATGTTGCAACATCAAGATACGCACTTTTTAATTTGCAATCAACCACTAACAGCACCACGATTAACTCCAACCGTACACTGGCTTTGCTGTGTGTCTGTCTGTCTGTCTGCCTGTCTGTCATCTCTGTTGTAATTTTAGCTCCAACAAAATCGTTAAAAAAAAATCTTCGCTCAGCAGCAAAATCGCCAGCGAAGACCTCATTCACATGTTTTTTATTATTAATTTTTTATTTATTTATTTTTTTTGTTTTTGTTTTAAAGTAAAACTACAAAAATGCCAAGAAATTCGCACGGCTTTTTAAAACAATGAAAAATATTAAAATCGAGTCTTTTCCATAAAATTTTAATCGTGTTTAATTTATTTACAATTTATAATTCTAGAAAAACCTTTACGTTTTCTTTAGAAAAAATTTTGAAGACCTAAAATTTGATTCAATTTTAAGAATAAATTTTAAAAAAAATTTCACCAAAAATATTTTATAAAGAAAAATCAACAAAACAATTTTTATAAAATATTTCACAAAAAAAATTGTGAAAAAAAACTTTTCAGAAGAAATTTAAAAAAAAAACCTATAAAAATTATTGACAGAAAAAATTGTGGCAGAATAAATTTACAAAAACAAAACAGAAAAATTTGTGGCAAAACAAATTTAGAAAAAATTTACAGAAAGATTCTTAAAAAAAATTTGACAAAAAGAAATTATGGCAGAATAAATTGAAAAAAAATTTACAGCAAAAAATGTGGCAGAATAAATTAAAAAAAAATTACAGAACCATTTAAAAAAAAAATCATACAACAAAATTTTAGAAAAAATTTAACAATAAATTTTAAAAATTATTTTAAAAAATAATTGACGGAATAAATTGTAGAAAAATTTGCTGATACAAAATCTAGAAAAAAAATACAGAAAATATTTTAAAAACGTCAAATTTTATAAAAAATTTGACCTATCAAATTGTGGAAAAAAATTTGCAGAAAATATTTAAAATAATATTGAAAAAAAAATTTAAAAAGCTAGGCAAAACAAATTTAAAAAAAAATGTATGGAACTAATTTAGAAAAAATTTAAGAGAATCAATTTTAAAAAAAATTTTGTAGAACAATTTTTAAATATTAATAAATAAAAAATGGCAAAAAAATATTTTAAAAGGTAATTTAGAAAAAAAAATTTATAGAACAAATTTAAAAAAATTTGAGAAAACAGATTTAAAAAAAATTTACGGAACAAATTTAGAAAAAATTTAAGAGAATCAATTTTAAAAAAAATTTTGTAGAAAAATTTTTAAATATTAATAAATCAAAAATGGCAAAAAAATATTTTAAAAGGTAATTAAGAAAAAAAATTTATAGAACAAATTTATAAAAATTTGAGAAAACAGATTTAAAAAAAATATTTACAAAAATTTTGCACAAAAAACTTAAAAAAACATTTGACAGAAAAAATGTTGAAAAAAATTCTGAAACAGTGGATTAAATAGCTATAATATATATTTGTATATATGTATGTATATACAATAATAAATAAATAAATGTATTAATTAATTAGTACATATACATATTTGTGTATCAATATTTATATATATATAATTTGATCTTTATATTAAAGATCGCCCGTCAATAAAAATTTGTTCTGCTGCAGAAAATTATTTACTCTTTATTTTGATCTTTAATTTTTCTCTCAGTGTAATAGTTTTCCGCTAACCGTTTTCTATTTCAAAGTTATATTTCTTCTAAAGGTTTCCCCCGTAACCGGAGTTTTGCGGCATTTATGAATATGTGTGAGTGTGTGTGTGAGTGCATAGTTGAAACTTACAAAAGCGCACTAGAATATATTTCTTGTAGCTGCCGTAGTAGCTGATGGTTTTTATATGAATATTCGAATGAATGAATTTACAGCATAAACTTTACTATAATAATTTTATTAAAATATTCTTTTTTTGTTTTTTGTTTGCTTTTCAAGCAGATTTTGTGTTCATAAATGAAAATCATGCACAACGTGTACTTCTAGTAATTGTTGTTACACCCTGATTACGCGACGAAACGTACTCTTAACATGGATACGAATGCACACAATCGCGCCAAACTGAGCACAAACACACACACACACCTGCAGCGCAAAATGGCTGCATTTATATGAAAACAAAACTAATTTTTATACGAAAGCCAACAACTAGTGAAGGCCTCCTCCACTGCCGCCATCCAATGAAAGCGTCATAATTGTATGAATTTGTTCGTGATGTTGCGGCAAACACTGACTTGCTAAAACTCTTTACTAGTTGCAATTTAAACAATTTTAATAGTTTTGCTACAGCAACTACTGAAGCCATCCCCCTTAGCTTGGATCCCTCTGTTGGCTTGGCTGCCAACACCTTTCCAAACACCTCCACTATTTGGCTTCTTATAAGACACATTAAATCAAGTAAATGGAAAGAAATACAAAAGCGCAAATTCGAAATTTAAGAGCCTCTTTAATCGTTAAGTTTACAGGCATTTAATGTTTTCGTAATTCCAAATTGGTTGAAATCGAAAAAAAAATCATTCGCAAAATAATGATTTAATTATTAAATATGGGTGCAAAAATCTTAGCAGTGAATGGCCTACTCTGGCCACAGTGGGCTCGTTTCGATTTTCTTTTCTAATACGTACATTTGGATTTTTAATTTAAATTTGTTGTTGTTGTTTCCCTCCCCAAAAGTAATATTTTCATTCAAGTCAATTTTTTTAGAACACAAATTTTTCAAAAAATTCTTCAAAAGAATTTGCCAAAAAATTTCACCAAAAAGTTGCTCCTTTCCCTTCCTGGTTATTATCAACTTTTTTAATAAATTTTAACAAAATTTTTTTTTTTGTAGCTGCTCTATTGACGAAGTGTGCTACAGAGACCACTTTGTTGTAGTAACAGTAGGTCTAACTCTGGTCAACTTTCCTTTAGACAACTTCTTCAGAGAAGGAAGTAGAGTTGCTTTGAATTAACAATTGCTCCGTTGCTGGCAATTTTCCTATCACGACCGACTTTCCATTAGAGAACTTCTTCACAAGGAAATATTGCTCTGTTACTGATGAATTTTCTACAGCAACAGCTGCTCTAATATTGGCAACTGATCTTTGCCAAATTTGCATTGAATTAACAATTGCTCTGTTACTGGCAATTTTCCTATCACGACCGACTTTTCATTACAGAATTTCTTCCCAAGAAAAAATTGCTCTGTTACTGATGAATTTTCTACAGCAACAGCTGCTCTGATATTGGCAGCTGGTCTTTGCCAAATTTGCATTGAATTAACAATTGCTCTGTTACTGGCAATTTTCCTATCACGACCGACTTTCCATTAGAGAACTTCTTCACAAGGAAATATTGCTCTGTTACTGATGAATTTTCTACAGCAACAGCTGCTCTGATATTGGCAGCTGGTCCTTGCCAAATTTGCATTGAATTAACAATTGCTCTGTTGACGGCAATTTTCCTAGAATAGCCGATTCTGATTTAGACAACTTCTTCACAGGAAAAAGAAAACAAATTTATGTTGCAGCAACAGTTGCCATGATATTAATAACTGTATACAATTGCTTTGGAGTAACAATTGCTCTACTGCTGACAATCTTCCTACCATGGACGACTTTTCTTTACACAATTTCTGTTAAAAAAAAAATAATAAAAAAAAAAACAAAAAATTGTACTGCTACTGATGTATTTCCTACAGCAACACTATTTGTAGCACATCCAACAAGAACTTCTTTCAGTGCAGAAAAACGGTTTCGTTGCTGGAAAAAACTTTTCATTTAAAAAGTTTGTGCGTGGCAAAATTGCTATAAAACCGATTGAATGGTACGAGCAACTTGAAGATGAACAGAATATTTTGGTTTGGAATAGGCTACACTAGGAAAAATGTTGCTGCAAGAACACTTTCTTAACAAAAAAATTGCACAGAATTTTGAACAGGAATCTATTCCATGGAAAGTTGCTCTCTTTTCTTTAATTAATTTTTTTAATGATTTTTTTTTTTTGAAAAAAGATAAATTACTTTACGAGAAGCGGGTGTGCTTTCAGAAATAGTTTAACAAAAATAAATTGTCGGCTGAAAAAGTTACAATTGCTTACCGAACGGAATTCTTTTAGTGTAAATGTTGCAGACAACTTTTCTATAATTTGGAATTTCACGGTACATCATTTGCCGGCATACTCTCGCAACTAGAAATTGCTTTCCTGCATTTCAAAACAGTTTCAAGCAATTCCGCCAGAATGAATAATCTTTTTCAGTCAAGAATTTGAGTAGGGGAAAAGTTCTCCATTTAAGTTGTTGAAAAGCAAAAAAAAGCATTCCATCATGCAATTGCAATACTTAAAAAATGTATTTTTCTTTTTTCATTTAAACTGAGAAGAGCAAAAAACAAAAATTAAATAAATAAAATTTCAGATCAATTTGCACTCAGTTAACTTTTAGTCATCATCTGCTGCCGGCATAAACACTCATGAAGTAATTTTTTACATCAATTTCGCAACTTATTTTTTAATGAAACTTATTTCTGCGGTTTATCGAGGCATCAGCAACAACAACAACATTATATATATATATATATTTATATGTATATGTATATATATATATTAATAATAATAATAAATACTGATAATTTGCTCTTCACTTTTATAAGCAAATTGCGAAAATTGATGGTATTCAATTAAATTTAATTCAATTTAATTTAAAATGCAATTTATTTATGAGGACGAGTATCAGCAACATGTACTCAACATAAAAAGTGATGGACACAGAGAGAAATAAGAGAGAGGAGAGCTTACAATACGTGTTGGCAACTAACCACAGAATAATCGTGAGGGCAAGTGTTAATTTACAACCTACCGTAAAAAGTGTTTAATACTTTTCTTATTAAAACTTTTCTCAAATGTCGACAACATACAATTCCCACACCCGGTTTTGAGTTGCCCAAATGTGGTTATTGCGGCAATATTTGTGTGACTAGTAAAATTCTCACTACTGCCAAATTAAATAAATTATTTATTATTTAACTTACTTTTTAAATGCGACTCGCCAGCAATTGTTTTCATCAAAATTCTGTAAGAAATGAAAATAAAAAAATATTTAAAAGTTTTAAATTAATATTGTTTTGTAAAATGTTTTAAAATATCTTTTTGAAAGTCACGTAAACTTGATTTGATTAACGATACATACACTCATGGTGATTATCTCATGCAATGCATTCCATTGCAGTTTCGCACAGGAAAAAAATTTATTATTTTGTTTATGCAATAAAAACAAAATTATTTGCTTTAAATGAAAGTAATTCTATTCTTTGCCTCATCTACAATTGCAAAAAAATATATAAAAAATAAAAATAATAATAAAAAAAATAAATAAATAAAAATTTTAAAAAATACTGCATGACATGTTGTTTATTGTTTAAAAACCAAAATTAATTATAGAAATAATAAAAAATCACATTAATTTAAATTTTTTATTTCCCGCTAATAATGAAGGAGCTCATAAATATATATTTTTAGAATCGGATGCTGATGAATACGAGCAAGAATACTTGCCACAATTTCAACGATGTTTTTTTTTATTAGATTTCAACTTCTCTCAAGCGGATCGAAAAATTTTGTGAGCCAGAACAATATTTCCAAAAGCAAATGCAGATTTAATTTTCTGAAAAAAAAAATTATTATCTGAAATATAATCCATCTGCAACGTAATAGAGAAGCTTTTCTCTAAAGAAGAGGAAGTTTGGCTTCAAAGAAAAAAATGGGGCAAGTAATAGTGTAGGATTCGCTTTAGAAACACTAATTCTATTAAAGAGTTGCAGCAGCAGGAAAATTTCTTATGTTAAAAAACTTGCCTGTAAGAGCTAGTTTTTATCTTGGGAAAGTTGCCGGCAATTAAGCAATTTTTTCCCCCTCATCAAAAGTTGCTCCTTTTATAGAAGCAATTATTTTTATCATTTTTATTTTTTTTCCTGTAAGGAAGTTGTCGAAATCAGAGTCGGCAATTGCCAGCAACTTGTGTCAATCACTTGTTAATTCAATGCAATTGTGCAAAGACCAATTGCTAATATCAGAGCAACTGTTGCAGTAGAAAACTGATAAGCTATTCCCAAAAATAATGTTTTATGAATCAAGTAAAATTGTATTTCTTTCGAAGGATTCGATCAACAACTGTAAGCTTAATTTCGCAGAAAGTATGGCTGATGTTATAACTTTTATAACATCACATCACTGATTCATCCTGCAGAGACTTTCATTATGTGCTGGGTCAATATTTCGGATGAAATTTAAAATAAAATACTATGCTTAATTAAAAAAGTTGTTCATTTGAAGGACAAATTTCTGTTGAGTAACAAATTTATTTGTGAAAATTTTTTTATAAAAATATGTTTTTTTTTTTAATAGAACATGCACAAGAGCAGCTTTTTATTGTAAAATAGTAAATATTTTGTTCGGAAAAGGAACCAAGAAAGTTTTCTTGCGCAACAAAACTTTAAAAAAGAAAAGATTGCCAGTACGAAAGCGGTTTCCCTGCAGAAGAGCTTTGTCTGTAAGAGAAAACTTTTCCTCAGCAAAGCCTCTGAAACATTTTTCCCATATTGCTTTAAATCTGCTCTGCGTCAGATTCAAAGTTGTCGCTTAAATAAAACCAAAAATTTCTTAGAAAGCAATTCTCATATTCCAGCAACAAATTCAGAAGCGCGAAAAGAAAAAAGGCAGACGAAAGTAAGTGATGGACCAGCGAAAATAGCCAAAAAAAAGAAAAAACTTTTGTTTGGCAACATTTTTTTTTTTAATCAATTATCAAACTTTAAACATTAAAATACAAGATTTAAGTCATTAATTTTTTTCTTTTGGCTTGTTGCGCATTTAATGACTTAAAAAAATAATTACTTGCTTTTCACTTTCTACTTTTAAGTTGTTTAATTATTATAAGCTTTTTCAAGCAAATTAAAACTGCTTCAGTTTGTTTTTTTTTCTCTCGCATTTTAATGATCTCTTTTATTTATTTTTAAATTATTACGAAATGTTTGATATTGAAAATAAGTTAATTAAAGTGATTATATCTCGTATTTTGGCCATTAAAATAATGTTAATTGGCCGATACGAGTTCGGTAGAGAAGATGTCGTGGGCGCCAGTTTTTTAGGAAAATAAAAAAAATTAATTTGGCGGAGAAGTTTTATACTAACAAGGGGGAGAGGGGAATGAATGTGTTGTGCGCAATAGTTACCAAACTGCGTAAAGAAGTCAGAAAGAGTTTTCTTAGAAGAAAATTCGGCGAAAAATATCGCCAACAATTTTTAAACATTTTTAAAATTCAATTTCCATTTTATTCGTTTCTTATTTTTTATTTTCTAATATTTTATTTATTAATATCGAGATATTTAAAATTAAAAATATTAAATTGAAATGTTTTTAAGGCAGGGTCGTGTAAAATTCTTTAGCAACAATGATTCTCTTAAGGTAGGAAATGCCTCCAGAGACCTTCTGCCTCTATGCGCTGCTGAGGAAGGCACAGCCATGGGAACGTGCTGGGAATAATTGGCGGGGAATAATTGATTACGGTGTCTTTTATTTACTTTTGTTACGACAATGAAAAGAGGCATCTTGCAATTATCTGTTCCTTCTATGCATTATTTAATGTATTATCGGCCAACCTTTGCCTCAGTAAGAAACAAAACAAATGTTTGAAACAGTCCCTTCCTCTTTTGTAGCCAAAGAAAAATTAAATCGTTAAAATGAAGTTGCGGAAGAAATTTAACTCCAAATGGCAGTGTTGCATTTTTCTATTATTTGTCGCCATTTCCATTAATTGTTTTACTTTGACAAGGAAATACCGTTAATGTTAGACAATTTCTTGCTACCGATAAAAACATGGTTCCAGCCGGGCGGAATAAATTCATATACGTTAAATACCTCTCAGCCAAGATTGTGTGAAATTGTCGCAGGTAAATAATTTCGATAAGATTTAAATCGCAAAGATTTTTGGCGACTTCTTTGCCACTTCATTATTTTTAGCGTTTTAGCGTATTTACTGTATGTTAAAAGCATACTGTAAAAATGCACACAAGGTTTTTTTTTTATTTTTAGCTGCCGAATGCAGGGAACGAACTCGCGTGCTTAGATCAATTGCATTTAAAATGGGATTTAAATGTATGCAACTGCTACTAGTTTCACTACTTGTCAGTCGCATTAAGCAAGAGCTGCATTAGTGATGAGCTTTATACAACAAGTTGCCAAGACAAGTTGGGCCCATAAGACCCGCCTTTCAACATGACGATAGCTTATTTCCCATTTCGAAAGATAAGATCCCGCCTGTATGTAAACCGCACCATACAGCCAATTATAATGGCTTGAGGTGAGTATCCGCCTCAAGCAATACGGCAATTTTCCTAATGAATGTTACCACTAATCTCACCATAAAATGGACAAAGTGGCCTAACAATAGTTAAGGCCCTCCCATACGCTGGGTACTCAATAGAGTATCTTCTTTAGTGTAATGAATACTTTTAGAAATTTATAAAAACTAATGACTTTTACTCTGCGCTCCTGATTTTCATTGCGACTGCAGTCTTTGCAAAAAATATATATATGTATATATATACATATACATATATATATATATATATATTTTGTTTTAAAGCTTTCCTTGATTTGAGAAATTTATGTTAACGGAGCAAAAAATTTTTTTCAACTCAATAAAGTACTTTTCCTTTGTCTAGCCTATTTAAAACGCCAGACAATTTCAGTTTTGCAATTTTTCGAAAGAATCCAGGTGCGGAAGTACTCGCTCGCATCTAAGTGTGTTGAAGAAATTTTCAACACATGGTTATGCTTTACACATTTTTCTCCTAATCTATTTTGCCGATCTTAAGATTCTTAATGTGATTTAGAGTATGGATGGAAGGTGAAGTAATAAGAAATGAAAAAAGTCTGCCACCACCAACGCCTTTCATATCAATTTAAACACCAAAAAAAAAAAAAGAAAAGAAAAGAAACAAAAAGGAAAAAAGTGCATGAGAGGAAAAAGTTGGGGTATTAGAAGAATTTGCAGCTGCACTTTGTAGCAAAAAGTAAATAAAATAAGACCGCACTAAACAGTATTAGAAACTTTTGTAAAGTAAAAGTTTGTTGCCAAAGTGATGCATTAAATGAATGTAGGGAAGGCAAGCCGGTCGCCTCTTAAGCTAAATCAATATTAGACACTAAAAATAATAAAAATAATAATAATAAAAAACAAAAACAAAAACAACAACAAAACAGTAAAATATGTTAACATATGTGGCATATTTAAGCTTTTCCAGAATTTATATATATATATGATAAATGCTGTTAAATAAAACGAGAACACAAGCAACGAAATTATGATCGAAGCTGCAGCAGAGAAACTGCACAAGAAATAAGAAATCACCTCAAGACATGCCATCAGCAGAGATTTGTTATTATTAAAAAGGCTTTTTTCAAGCTGCCATCAATATATTTTCAACCCAAATAAATGATGGCATTTAGAAAAGTGGGTGGCAAAATGTTAACATTTTTCCGGCTGCCATTGAAGATTAAAGAGAAATTTGTTTACTTCTATCGTGTAGCTGGCTAATGGCATTGCTATTGTTGTAAATATTACTTATTCACTTCTAATGTTAAGGTAATTGATAGTGACATAAATATGTCATTAGTGAGGATCGTGTTAAATGCATGTATGCATGTCTGTGCTTGCATTTAGAAAAATGCAAATGTTTCCAATTGGCGTTTTACAAAAATTTCTGTAGCACAGCATGTCACACTAGATTTATTTATTTGAAAAGAGAAAGCCCCTAGAGTAAGCAGCTGTAAATTGCAAATTAGAAGAAAAAAAAATTCTCTATTAATTTAAAATAATAACAAGAGATATTGAGCATGCGTACACGCTGATGTTTAAAAGAGAACTGCAATGCTAATGCTAATCAATGGCGTTGCCATGTCTTTACCATTTCGTAGTTCTTTAAAAACAAAAAGTTTTCATGAACTTGTATTAACCTCAACCCTATTTTCCACTTCTAACATAATTTACGTTACCAAAAATATCGTCCAAAACTGTCAAATAACATCGAAGAACGATATTTAAATTTGTCTTTACGACTAAAATGAATTTTAATAAGGAGTATCTTCTATATTAAAACTGTTAGCTGTAACAATTACTTTTACCATGAAGCGTATTTCTCAACGCAATCTAGAACAAAAATTAAGAATGGCGTACAATACAACAGAAACGTAGAACTTCTACTTGTAGAAGAAAATCCAAGTATGACAAGACGATACATTACTGGAATTAAAAGACTAGTCGTATACAATGTAATCGAAAGTAGCTTACAAATATAAAGAAAGAGTAATAAATTTATCAAGCTTACACGGAGATTAATAATTTGTAGCCTTTGTTCCAGAAGAGCATAAAGCCAAGCTTAACATAATAATAATAATAACAATTTGTTTAACGTTAAATCATTCTTAAAGCCAAAAAGGAACAGCTGAATATGTGTGTGAAGTTATCAGCCCGGACATAAACCACATGATTTAACATACATCTGTTAACGTAAAAACATAGCTCTGTTAGACTTGTAATTTAGGGGGTGCACATTCCAAATGGCATTCTCACCACATTTATTTATGGAATAAAAAAAAAATTAATGCTAAGCCAAGTAGGCAACTCCAAGTACTTTGTAAAAACGCCAGAATCCATTAGAAAGACAAATCGGCATTTACATTTTTTTACATTTAGAAGTTATACCATTCCTTAGGAAAGAATTCCGAATTCCAGGAGAACGGAAGGAGTTAGCTACCTTACAAAAATCGCAATTTTTTGTGTTATTTAAATACTGGCAAATATATAAGAAATATAGTCCTGTTGTGATACAAAAAATTTACTAGGAAAATTATTATAAACGCCAGTTCAGCTTAAAAACATTTGGAATTCCATTAAATGCTGACTTCCAGAAGAAGGAAATAAATTAAAAATAAATTTATGTATATAAAGATATAACAACAATACAAATATATATAACAAGTATGTATAACATTATAATTTTTTTTTTAATTAAGAACAGAAGTATGAAATTTATCAAATAAATGCGTGCATAAAATTTTCTAACAAGCTTTTTCCGGAAAAAGCTGGTAGAATTTTTTTTTTTTTTTTGTTATTTTAATGTGGATTGATTGCCAAGCCCCTTAGAGCCCGATTTCAAGTCTTTTCAAACTTCTTATTTGTTTCGCTTATCCTTTTCATAGTGCTTAACATCAAAAGAAATGACTGGTTTTTCCTACAACACCAATTGCGGGAGGCGAGACAAAGAAGAGTGTAAAAATGAAAACATTCAAACCGGATGTTCGAATGAAAAGAAGAAATTTTACGATATATAAAAGCCATTCACACACACACACGTTCAGTAAATGGCCTCGAATTTAAAGTTTAATTTAACGGCTCACACGTACAAATCACACACACACCCACTTGTAAGTAGCCACGCTAATATTGATGGCAGAATTAGAATGTTAAAGAAAAATTGTAAAATTAACAAACTGAAGCAGAACGATCAATTGACATTTAACAAAAAACAAATTGCGCGATTGGCTGCTTTTTTTTTGTTTTTGGTTTGTTTTGCTTTTTGACTACACCGTATACGGTTGTAAATGAATGAGAATTGTATACCAATTACCTCATCAATCATGGGTGTTTAGGAATTTTAAAGCACAGCCAAGCCTTAGAATTGTTTTTGGCAAATACATGCATAAGTACTTTAAATTATGACAAAATAATTGAAAGCTTAAACGCCAAAAAAAGAAAAATAATTCAGAACCATTTACACTTATACACTCGCACAAAAGCACATTTAAATACAAAAATGAAAAAACTTTCAGCTTTCTTTCCTCTTTAACATCTGTGCTTTACAATACATTTTTATTTTTATATCTTTTACAAATATTAATAATTAAATATATTAAATATATTATTTTGTAACTGAAATTAAATAATTTCACTTGTGTTCGAGCCCTGTAATTAAACAGTTTTATTTTATTCATGTAAATTTATTATCCAACAATGGATGAGGAAATCAAATTGCTTGTCTTATTTTTGAAATTAATAATTTAATGAAAAAACTGACTTTCTTCCTCTGCGAGAAAATTTCAACAAAAAAAAATAATAGTTTATTTACTTGTATATATCATTATAAAACAATACAATTTTATTTTAAAATGAATAGTGGAAACTGCTTCTTGGAGGAAAGTGATTAAAATGCAATACTTGTGCGATTTTTTTTTATTAATTGGTAATAAGTCAGCAAAATATGCAGTAACGATATGCAATAAAAACTAGTGGTAAAAAAACTGAATTTGCCACAAATTCAACTTCAGCACATTTGAAATATTGTTGAATAAATAACTGCATGAATTAATACTGATTGTAAAGCAAAATTCTCTGATATTAATTAGTGCATTTTATATCATGGTATTCTTATGCATAGGAATTAAAAAAAAACGCTACATTGCATTTTAGTGTTAGTTATGTCGTTTTGCACATCATCTAACCATATGTAATCATAATGACTGTTGCATTATGCTTAAAGCTTCTCCATAGTTTCGGCAATATCAACGAGTTTGTTGCGAATTATTTTGCGATATTAAAAGACAATTATTATCAATGTAAAGGTAAACTAAATACAACCATACTGCTAAGCATTTCCGCAAAATTAATGGCGTTTTCTTTTCTACATTAAAAATGTTGCCCTGTGAAAAGGTGCCTTTTTAAAATATTTTGCCCACCCTGTGAAAATGCAATTTTTATATAACGAGAAAAGAACACAAATTAGAAAAAAGTGCAATGCCTTTTTTTTAACAGCTGATAAACAAACGTTTTCTGTATATTTTATGAACTGTGTATACAAAAATGTTCAGTTGCCAGATTGCTAATTCATCTGCTTGAGAAAACAAATTTTTTTTTTTTAATGTCTCATACAAATAAGCTGTTTCATAGTGGTCTTTTCTTTGTTTTATACGATACAAAATATAAAAATAATTATTAAAATCTAATTTTCTGACTCTTTCAACTCAAAAGACTTTTTTTTGAACATTTTCTGGTAACGCTGTGCAAGAATAAAAACCATATGTTTTACAAGGCAATTTCTGCCCTGTTGATTTGCTCAGGGCAAAAGTACAATGCCTTTTGCACTGCGAAAGGGCAACATTTTTTAGAAAAGAACACGCAACCCTTTCACAGAGCAACATATTTTTGAGAAAAGAACACAAAATTGCCCTCCCTGTGGGTAGTAATGCCTTTTTTATAGAAAAGAAAACGCCATACGATTATTTCTGCTTAAATTTTAAAAAACGAAGATATATTACATTTTTCTTTTATTTTAGTTACTAAGTGGAGAAGCTATATATAACATATTTTATTTATAAAAGATTTAAGAAGTCATTTACTGATATTGTAGGTCATATATTAGACATAAATGTATTTAGATGACTGTAAGATAATATTTATTTATTTAGTTTTGGATTGTATGCAACTAATGTCCAGAGCTAACTGCCGCCCACACTAGCAATTTTAGATTTTATGCCCTACACAATCCCCTCTCGTATCCTGATATGAAATTTCAAACTTGAGGCAAAGGAGGAAAACAAGGTCGCATTTTAACACAAGCGGATGCAATGGAAAATAGTTTAATTAAAAAGCGGAATTTGATTGTGGTTACAAAATCATACATCCATACATAGTACATATACATACATATGTTGTTGGTCAAAGGCCGTCATTCGCCATTTTTTTTTTATGAATATGCATTGGAATCACCAAAAAAAAATCTATTGCAAAAAACACATGTGAGTTAGGGCTTCCTACTTGAGACCAACGATATGTCCATAAATATATACATAATTTACAAAATACTTTTTAACAAAAATAGTAAGTGTGAATGAGAAGTAATAGAAGATTTATCTACGAAAAAAACCTTATTGGGTAACAAGTTTATTCGTCTGTTAACAATAATTTATAATGTAGTTTATAACAATAAAATTTTGTATAAAATGCTGCGAAACTATTTTTTCGTAATAAATTTGCTCTTTCAGTAAGATTTTGTTATGTATATACATACATACAGTGTCGGAAAAAAAAATAGGGACACCAAAAAATCTCACTATATTGCTGACACTATTTTTTATTTTCACAAATATAAAATGAAATATATACATTAAATTAAAGGTATTCAAATTTTCTATATAAAAATTAAACAAACAAAAAATTGCAGTCCAGCTGTATTCGAAAAATTAATAAAATTAGAAAGTATTACTGGAAAAAATAATAGGGACATTTTAGATATTAAAAAAAAATTTATTATTGCTATCGAATCCAGATATTATTTTAATATTTGGTAGAAGCTCCTTTCATACTAACTACTTCCTGACATCGTCGGTTCATTGAACGCACAAGGTTGGCACAAATATCCGGAGATATGGAATACCAAGTTTCTTGAACTTTATCCCACATTATCTGCTTATTTGTACATTTATAATTACCAATCTTGTTTTTTAGAACAGGCCAAAGGTGCTCCATAGGATTCAAATCCGGTGATTGGGATGGCCACTCCATAACGGGTACTTGATGCTGTACAAACCATGATTTCACACTTCCGGCGGAGTGCTTAGGATCATTATCCTGCATAAACTCCCATTTTAACGGCATTTCTTCCTCGGAAAAAGGAAGCATTTTGTTCCGCAGTATGTCCAAATAATCAACAGCGGTCATTTTTCCTTGTATCCAGAGAATGGGACCAACGCCGGACGTTGAAAACCATCCCGCCACCATGTTTAACCGTCCTTTTCGTATACTTTGGGTCAAACTCGCTGTTGGCTTGGCGACGTACAAACGACTTTCCGTCTGATCCAAATAAATTGATCTTTGTTTCATCGGACCACAGTACATTATCCCAATTTTGACGGCCGAGATGTTTTCTGGCAAACTCCAATCTTTTTTGTATATTTTTTTTACTAAGAAGAGGTACCTTTCTTGGACTGCGACCCATAAAACCAGCTTCTCGTAGTCTACTTCTTATAGTACGACAAGTTACTGGAGCACATAACTTATTTTTAAGGTCATTTGCTGAATCAAAGGGGTTCTTTTTTGAATACCGAACTAGAAGCTTGTCAAAGCGTGCTGATGTTTTACGCTTTCTACCTCTGGTTTCGATGGCTGTCTTTGCGTGGATTGCGTTAAACACTTTAGTTTTAGAGCAATCCATTGTTTGAGCAATTTGTCTTATTGAAAACTCCTCAGATCTTAATTTTAGAATCACGTTCTTTTCAGAAGCATTGGTATGAGCACCACGACCCATTTTTTCCTGATATACACAACAAATCAAAATTCAATAATTATCAGAATTTTTTTATTTAATCAATCCTGAATACCTTTTGACACTTTTATGATTTTTTATGGAAAAATTGTACACAATTTTAATTTTATAACTGTTTTAATCAATTTGTCCCTATTATTTTTTCCTTCTAAATTTACGTCTTTTGTAACTTTTCTCTAAAAAGCAAATAATTTAAAAAGAGTAGAGTTTAAAAGCAAACTTACAATGAAAAACCGTTATATATGAAGGAATTTGACAGTGAGTTCCATCAATAAAAGTACAGCATAAAAAACTTAAGGCCATATGAAGGAATAAGGATAGTGTACCTATTATTTTTTCCGACACTGTATGTACATACATACATACAATCATCGATGTATGTAGTATTTATTGTAATTTGTTTGCATACGTTTATGCGTCTTACATACCTATGTACGTTTGTTAAAGCTTTATAAAAACATTTTCGCTCTTTTGTAAAAATTATTATTCGTTCAAATTTTAGTTCAAGTTTTAAATTAATGATTGTTTTTTTCCAGATATTGTTAATATAAAAATATTCAATATTAAAATTTTTATTAAGTCCAATGAAATGTAGACTAAAATGTGCATACATGCTAGCAAATATGTATGAATGTATTTACGTATGTATATGCATGTGCTGTGTGTATGCGTTTGCATATACATACGTTTCAACAAACTGATCTGCTTACTTACTCATGCATATAGAACTTTCTGTCCATAATAAGTTAAGAAGTTTATTAAAACATTCCAAAAAAAAGGAACATCCTTGGAATAAATTCAAGTATTATTTTATGAAAACTACTTTACCTCTTGTTGTGGATTTTTTGTTTTGTTTTTGCATATTTTTATTGTTATCGTGTGCCATATTATGAATTGTTTTTGTTTCACGCCCACATTAACAGTAATTGTTTACTCTGTTGTTGTTGATATTTTTGTGTACACTTCTGTTGACATTGACTGCTTTTTCTGGGACTTATTTGAGTTTTTATGTTTGTTTTGATGTTGTTGCTATTTCCTTGTTTTCTTTTTCTTTTGTTTTTGCTATGAATAACTCATGTATGAGCACCAGAACTTGAGTATTTAGTTGATGTTGTTTTTGGCTTTTGCACTCATCCGTTTTTGTTTTTTTTTTGCTGTTCTCTTTACTCTTTCAGATTTAAATTAATGCGGAAAGCTAATTTGTATGAGGAGTTTTTTTATTAGTTGTTATTTTTTTCCACATAAATTGAAGCCGAACACAGGGAATATAATAATGATGGAGATGATGATGATGATGATGATGATGATGATGATGATGATGATGATGATGATGATGATAGTTATATGTAGTTAAAAAAGGATGCAAAACTTGCAATGATCGTTATTAATTTTAATATGCATTTCTTGATACATAAGTACATATGTATGGATATGCATGCATGTAGTATATATGTATGTATGTATATAAATACATATTTATATGTTTACAGCCAAATACGTGTACATTTGAAAATATACCTATGGTATATGTTTACAACCTTCCGTACATGTTTACATACATAAGTATATTGTTTAAAAAGGTGTGTGCAAGTACATACAAATGTAGATATTCATCAATTTGCACATACATACATATATTCCTATATATATATGTGCATATGTATGTATATTTGTATACATAACTATGTTCATATGTATGTACAGATGTACATACATATATCCATATGTGCGTGGAGTGCGTGTGCTATTTTTACGAGACTTCTTATAATTCATGTGCCTATCCGAGCAAATGAGTCATGATAATCCCATATAGAATTAATTTTAAGCTTTAAATGGTCGAGAGACTGTTTTTTCCATTAAAATCTCACACTTTATATTTTTGTAATACGAGTTGATCGTATTAAATACATAATAATAGAGTGTTTGATTGCAAAATGCCTTTTTTATTACCTTTTAAGTCAATTGCCAGAAATATAATAGATAATTAATGTAACGAATTTACGTTTCACTTGGGAAGCGTCTTTCATTTATATTTAAGTATTTTCATACACAAATGCTTATGAAATCGTAAGAAATATTACTAATATCAATAAAATTTCTCATGATTTAAATTTATTCGAAGCGAATGCTTATTGTTGGTTGTATTAAAATAATTAGATGTTGTAACAAACAGCTGATTTCGGAAACAGCTGATTTCTTGTTTGGCAAGAACAATTACTTTGCACAAAAAAAAAATATGCGAAAATTAGAAAACTTGAATTTAATATTGTGATCGATATGCAATTGCAGTCACAAAAATTGCACGTCCGGAGAGGAACTTAAAATTCTCAAACGCGTTTAAGGGTTAAAAGATTTCGTTATTTTTGGCTCTCTTCTGGACTGTTTAGATTACTTTTTCTTCTTTTCAGCTGATGCAGTAAAATTTTATTATTTCTGGCACGATCACAATACTTTTTTTTTACTTCGTTCATCAAAAGGCAATGATATTGAATAGTTGTTTTTTCCTTGTTGTTGTTTACATTGTGTTCTCCTGGTGTTGTGTTCTGGGTCTTTTGCAGCAGTGTTAAAATTTACTGCTCGCAAGATCATATAAGAATATAAATAGCGGTTTGGATTTTTTTTAAATTTTCTTTTCATTTTTTCAACTTGAGTTCGGTTATAGTAGTATTGCTTTTTGGCCAAGTTTTATGCAAATGCTTGCGTGATTCATTTAGCTTTAATGCGTCGTATTCGTTCCTACAGATTAGCTTTAAATAGAAATTAGCAAAGCCTTTGCAAATAAAAATGCCATCTGTTAGTTAATTGTTAGAAAAAGATTTGTCATGCCAAATGGCGTACTAATTCGCAAATGTAATTGGAAATGAATTAACTTTTCTTGCTTAGAAATTAGCCGGTTTCTACTTCTTATATCTTTGAAAGAATCTTTCAGACACATATAGAAACTACAGAATTTTCTTTCTTTATTCCTCTTTGTCAGTAGCTCAGATGGATGTCACAATTTGCTGAGTAAATTTTTTAAGAGGAAAAAATTATTTCATAAAAATCTGCATGCATATTAATATCATATTGTTTTGAGTGTAAAATTTGTTCTACATTTCTATGCAACTGCTCATTTTTTTTGTTATTGTACAATTTCTGGCTTAACTCAGCGTAAAATAAAGTAGAAACAAAAAGTATCTAATAGATGCGATCGTTGCTAGCATAACATGAACACCAACATGCTATTACAGTAGATGATAAACATAATTTCGTAGCAGGGAAATCTCATCATAAAGACGAAAAAAAGAAAAACAAACGAATAAACAGAAACTCCAACAAGCAATCGCAATTACATATACATATGTATGTATGTAAGTTAACTGGTATTGTAACAAGTGTGAAAATTTTGATTTAATAGTCCGGCGATAGATACAATTTCTCTGTTGTCCAGCTGATAATTAATTTTATAACTACCGAATATAGTGCGCTTTTCCAAAAATTAAACTGGAGCTTCCTTTTTCTGCAGACTCTTCTACATTCGTAATTTAATGGCAAAACGCATTAAATAAATTCCACAAAAGGAAACCGTTACATCGTGTGAACCAAGCCATACTAAGAAGTCAATTTAATTCTATATAGTAATGGAAATTAGTTTTCAGGCTTCCACCCTTCCAAGCTTACTAGTGGTTGGCAAAATAAACTACTAATTCGATAACTGCAGTTTCAAGCTACAATTTCAGTATTTTTTTCTAAGTGTAATTGCCTAACTAATGTTTTCATGTAATAAAGCGCTTGTCGTTGGAGTTTATGATGAGAATGACCACAATTTAGAAAAAGATTTATTTTTAGAGATTCCTTCATCTTTCTCGGCCATAATTGTGGGGCCAAAAGAAAATTAGAGTAAGAGAAGCTTTTTAAGCTTTTTCTCCTTTTAGGTACAAGTAGGTTTCATATTTTGTTTAGTTTTCTGCTTAATATGTTGCTGGTGCTTTATATTTTTTTGTTGTTGCTGTTGTTGTTGTTGCTGTTGTTTTGCTTTTTAACCGGTTGCGGTTTGCGTTAGACGCAGTTGTGCTTTGAAGTAACCATAAGTGAGTTAGTTTACGAAACAGAAAAAAATATTTGTGGTACGAGCAGTTAAACCAGACTTATCGCCAATGTCGTTGATGCTGCAGTTTTAGTTGGATATGCTTTGTTTGTTTAATGTTAAAACGTTTTACTGTTTTTTATCTCCCCAAGATGGTTAGGAGCCAATTGACCTTGTTTTGTTGTAATTTTGAGTTTTAAATTCCAGTTTCTTAGAATTTATGTGGGTGTTTATAAAGAATTATTATTATTTTCAGTAGGAAAAAGAAAACTTATTGGGAAAATGTATTTTGTGGAATAATCAATAATGTTTGATAGGAAGAAGAACTTTTTAAATTGCTTTGATAATTAGCAAAAAAAAAAAGAACCACAATGATGACGAACTTTGAGAAATGAAATAAATTGCTGGATGCCGTATTAAGATGAATTTTATGGTGCCGGTTTTCAATACGGCCAAGTAATTTATTTTGGAAAAAGTCACTTAAATTATAAAATTTATTCCCCGGAGAAAAATTGTAACATTTTCACCTTCAAATGCTTAAAGATTTAAATGTAGAAAACCATATCGAATCAATTTCTTAATGAGTTGCTCAAGTGAACGGCGGTTTTTCAGCGTTTTTAATTTATTGAAAACTTTTTTCTTTTAAGCGTTTCCCATGAGACTGAGTACCTTAAGCGTTAACTTGTGGAACATCATGGATCAAATTTAATTAAAATAATTACTTTAAAATAGTATATAAAACTTGTGGTAAAATTTAACTGAAGTTAAATAAATCTTATGATGTAATAAAAACTAGTTGAAGTAAAAAGCATGCAGTTCACTTCTTTCCATTTATGAACAGATCATCATTTTATACAAAACTTTTTCTTACATTTTAGAAAAGGTTTGTGTATTGTGAGGAATTGTGTTTTAGAAGTAATAAAATGTTACAAATCCTCCTCATACTCATTAATAATAAGTGTGGCTCTATTCTAAGAAATTTTCATCTTTATGTCTTTATATTAGTTTTGAGTATTGGCCCACATAAACAGCTGTTTAATACAAAAACATATAATAGTGGGCTGGCATTTTGAAATATTTTATTCCAAATTCTCATTTATTTTATAATTTTCTTTTATCGGTTGCATTTAATTTCATTATAACAAATTGTGGCTAGTGGCCGCCTATGTGTTTAATGCCTACGAAGCAAAATATAAAATCTAGATTAATACAATCTCACGCCTCCGCAGCCAAAAACAATACAAATTTTATTAATTTTTAAATTGCAGGCTGATGTGTATGTTTTAAGCCACACAGTAAGTTGAACAACATTTTAAAATAAAAGTTGCATAAAACCCGTTCAATAGTGGAACTTGGTAGAGAACACATGTTGCCCAAAGGTCGCTTCAAAAAGATATAAAAATAATGGAAAACAGCTCAACTATTTTATACAAACGCTCACTCTTAAGCTGAGACAAGGCAACGGCAACATTTCAAATGAAGCTTAAACTTGCCAGTTTCACAATTTATAAATGCATTTTTTTAATGCAATCATTGAGTTTACTGGTAAATTGATAAATAAAAGGTTGATCCTACGATTTAGCTGCAAGAAGAAATTTACATTGCGATAACCTTCAGTTTCTTTTAAGTTGTTTACTGTTGATGATGCTGAAAAGCTACAAGATATTCATTCGAGCTCTTACGCATAGACCTTCATAACCAGCTTGTCATACTCTTATTAACATACACACTTAACAATAAGCTAAGTTAAATGACACACGGCTGCACACCAATGAACCCAGACTGGACTTCTTTTAAAAAGGAGGAAGACAAATTTTAAAAATACAAATAAATTCAACATGCCAAAAACTAAAGTGTCGGTTCCAATTAAACTGATTTTTTTTTGTAAGTCAAGAAAAAGATATTACGAAACATATGCACATACATATACATACATATGTGCATATATGTATGTCAGCAGCGACTTAGAAATAAATATATAATAAATATTGCTTTATTCGCTGATGTAAAAAAAACACACAAAATTTTTCAAAGAAATTCTTAAATTTTTCATTTAATTATCCAAGTTTAAGCTATTAAAATTTCTCAATACCTCTTAAGCAATTTTCTAATATTCTCAGGAAATTAAAAATTATTTACTCCACGTAAAAACAAAATAAAATGAAATAGTTAAACAAAAAAAAAAAAAAAATAGTCCCTAATATCATTATAGTATTATCTCTATATCCTTCTCCATCAAAAGGATACGAGAACGCCTGTAGGCTTTTGATATGAGAATGATAATTTCTACAATATTAGCTTGCGATTCTATAAAGCATATAAATTCGGAAATCACATAAGGAGTGTCAATTTTGCTTAGTCCGTCTCTCTGCCTGCCCGTCTTATGTAACTGTAAGTTCTTCTTCTTCTTTTTTTTTTTTGCTGTTTTTGACGTTCAAAATTTTAAAACCCGTCAGCTCAGATTTCCCCCATAATGATCCAGTATGGAAATCAACAAAATCTATTATCAAAATCAACTCTATAGCATAGTTTTAGGGTACAAAAATAAATGTGAAATATATTCTAGGAGAAGGGTATACAAAATTCGTCATCAGCGACCATACCACTTGCACTTGTTTTTATTAATTATAATTTTAAATTTTTTTTATTAAAAAAAAAAAATAATAGTACTTTTTAAAATAGTTGTGTACTTGTTTTAAGCAAAAGGCCAAAATCAGATACTTCAATGTCAAGTGAGTTTTACATACTTGACAGCTCGTAAATACACAATCTGCAGCAACTGCATGGAATCATGACTCAGAACAGATTACTTGCAGTGTCATTGAGCGGTTCTTAAATTTTTCGATTAAGCATTTTAAAATTAGACAAATTGTGGTGTCTTTAATCCATTTTAATGTGTCATAAAACATAAAAAGTCCACAACGATGAAAAATAACTTTGAGAAACAAAAAAAATCTTTGAAACTCGTTACCTGGCACTGTGCAACATACTAAAGCAACACTGTGGACGAAAAATAAGGTCATGGTCTGGCAGTTTTCATGCAAAACTGACTAACCAGTTGAATGCACAATAATTATAAATAAAATAGCTTTAAATTAAATTAATAATTGAAATATATTTATTGGTGATTTAATTACTTTCCACTCGCCATTAAAGGTTAAAGATTTAATCGCAGCAAATAAATTGTTTTACTTCAACATGGATTGTACTCATTTACAAGATTACTATTCCTATAAAAAAATTAAATTAAAATTTTAATTGATATAAAATGTTGTAGTTAATTAAAGTATTAATTGAGCCTGCCAATATTTATTTCTGAAGTAGTTTATCGATTCTTGTAATTTTAAGTACTGACTTTGACGGTCAAAAGTAACGTCGTACTGCTTATTAAGATCTTAATACGTTGTCCTAAACAGTTGTACGATTTGTTAAATATGGCATCTCTGCTGAAGAAATACGATACTGTGGCTTAAAAATGTCCGACTTTAATGAGAAGTAAAAGTTTATGAAAATTTTAATAAAATGACAATTTTTATGCGTTCAGAGTTGCATCATATTTGTATGATAGTGTTGTACTAGCAACGGCATTTTGATGCGATTTTTCAAAATAGGAAAGTATCACCATCAGATTGTCGTATTAACGAATCGTACGGCTGTGTAAGTTAGTGAAACATGGCTTTTAGATGCAGGCATTCATTCTCGAACTTGTGCTCTACATTGTTATACATTTTAGTGTGCATTTCAGGAATATGTGCCAGACAAATCATCGTCAAATTAAATTAAATTTTTTATTACCGATTAAAGGCAATAGATTTAGATTCGATATGCATTTGTGAAAGAGAAAATAATGCACATACTTTCCTCTGGTCTAAAATTCTTTCGCGTTTTCAACTAGATAACTCTGAATTTCGGTCACTTTGGATTGAAATTTTCTTGCATAACTATGGCAGGGTTGGTGGCAGCATAATGCATTAAGCACATAATGAATTTGGGCTACTGACCACACTCATATGCAGACTATTATTTCTAGGACATCAAAAGTTAAAGTAGTTTTTACTTTTCGGTACTACCGGTGTAATAAGGGATGCAGCACATGAAGAGAATATCACAACAGAGATTTAGTTTTAAGCTGTCATTAAATGCTCAGCTGTTTACGAGAACAGCTGGCAAATAAAGACAGAAACACCACTAGTATTTCAGGTGTGTTGCTTGCTCTCGAGCAGGAGTTTAGTCAGTATATTTTTTCTTTTAAATTCGATAACATTGTTGAAATGCACATAAAGAAAATTCATTAATATAATTATGAATGTGAAGAAACGAATAAAATCTAAAGAGATAATTAAAGAAAGTGGCATATATTGTGAACCGAGACTTCCTACTTCAATACGCAAAGAGTAATTCCGCTGCAGAATCAAATATAATAATCTTTTAGAGCTTTATAAATTGTAACTGATTAGTGAATTGTGGAAGATCTCGACTGGAAGTGTACCGACAACCGCAAAGAAACGTTTACAAATAATTTAATTTACAGGCCATTAAGTTTGTTGTGAAAATCTTGATGGCTTTTTAATCTTCAAACTTTCATCATATATAGTTGTTTAAGAAAAACACTATTTCTTTTCTTGTTGAACTAATGAAATGAAGCGTAGTGAAACCCATAATCCACTGCATGTAGTTGTTGTTGGCGTTTCCTCAGAACTCCATACTTCAAGTAGCAGCTTTTATTGTTGGCCGTGTTTTTATATTTATTAAGAATTTGTTTGTATTTCGTTTTCTTTGCCTCATCATTTTTATTATTTTTTTCTTTCTTTTTGTTTCTTCAATTAAAAAAACAAATAAAATCACTACTGGTGTTTAACACTCAGCATTGGGCAAGTACGATCATGTATAGTTATTACTCTTGAGCAGACCAACCCAAACACATGGACAGACGTACTGGCGTACTTGTAAAGACATTCGAGTGGCCATCATTTACGGCGTACAAGAAAAGGTCTTGTGCCAACAACAGCCATAATTCGTCTTAATGATGAAGAGGGTTCTTGAGATGTGCAAACAGTGGCCCAATGTGAGGTAAAAGTGGCGAACGTGGGCACAACCTGCATTGCTTCTTCACGGTATTGTAACATTTTTATTGTGCGGCAGATCAACAAATTTTGATTTTCCGTCATGTTGCTCATGAGTGTCGCAACATTTGCATAACCCTCCCACACTATTTTTGGTGTTGGGAACAGGTGACAGTAGACATAGCAGTTGACTATTATTTGCTTCACAACCAGCTGTGTTGTAGTCAACGGTTGCAGTGTGTAAGTCATGCCAAAAAGTGTATTGTCTGCAAATACACATCATCTAATTGTCAATCAACTCCAACGTGTTTTAGGACCCCAGCGCCAGTAGCGGTTACCGGCAAAATTCCGCTAGAATAAATATTGAATTGGTGAGCCATTTCAGTGTTCACCTCAGCAAAATTGGTCAGACTTCATCTGTAAAAACTTACTTATTCTTATGCAACCCAAACACGATACAACCGTTGGTACAACTCGGTTAGTAATCAAGTTGTGTGTTGTGCCCACAGACGATAAAACCTCTTCGTACAATTTCATTTTGCAAACAATTTACAGCTGGAACCAAAAAATAATAAAAACGCATCCCACGTAGCGAAACAAATTAGGCTTAAATTTTGTGAAGCAATAAAACAATTGAAAGCTTTTTAAGTATATTAAATATTTATTGACATTCAAATTTTTTTTAATCTAAAAGTTTTTTAAAAAATAAAAAAAATAAAAAATAAAATAAAACTTCAAATGAAAAACTTAAAAAAATAAAACTTCAATGAACTGTTTTTAATTGCATATAATTTACTAATATTGGCTATCATTAAATAATTCATCGTAGAACTGTGCTCTAGTTTCATTTCAGCTGTGTCTTCCATTTTTAATTAGTATTCACTTAGTTTTCTTTGCTTTCAAAAACCAAATTAAACGACGACACGTCTTTCTCTCCCAAAATTAAAATGAGAATGATGTAGGAAGTCGTATGACTAGCCCACACACGTTGCAACGCGTTGGCACAACTTGCCAAAAAAATCAAAAAATTTTGATTTTTCATACAACCGAGACACAACTTCATACAACAAGCTCACACACGTTACAATCTTGATTACAACCCGCCCAAGTTGTACCAAAGGTTGTTGTATCGTGTATGGGTTGCATTATAGTTGCAGAGACAAAAAATCATGGCAAGACACTGACATTGGCAAGCTTTCCAAAAATCTTTATAGAATAACCTTTTTGTATAATCTTTTTTATATACCCGAACATGTTTGTTATGAACACCGCTTATAGCGAACTGTTTTCTCCTGTTCCAAGTTTTTTGCACCTATTTTTCAAACAAATCCCTACGTTTATAACGAACACGATTATAATTAACTCTTTTTTATAGCGAACTAGTTTGAGCCACACAATGAATTTGCAAAGACATTACAACGTTTATAACAAACTAAGAAAAAGCTAATTTAAAATAAAACGCCGCAAGGCAACACTTAAAGGAAACATCATTTCACAGCTGTTTTAGACTATTCAAACAGACAATCCAAACAGATGATTGGCTTTAAGTTCTAAGAAAGTCAAAAAAAGAAATATGGATAAAAATAAAAGATTCCAAAATCAACATTATCCACGGTTCTAATTTTTTTTTCTTTTTTCGATGGTTTTGACAAACTTTTCTACTACGTCTATAACGAACTAAAATGTACTGCCTCTTTTGAGGTCGTTATAACCGTGTTCGGCTCTACTTTGATTTTTATATGGCAATCGAGAATTTAAAACTTTTGCTTTGCGATCCCACTGTACTTTAATTTTAATGGTTTTCTTTATAAAAACACCATAGAAAATTGCAGAACCCTTGATTTTTTTTCTACATTTTCTTTACTGTTCCCCCTTTTTTCCGTATAGAAAAGGCCAGAACCGACTGACATGAGGCGTGGGAATTTTTTTTATTTTATGTTAAAGTTGCTGTTTGATTTATAAACTAAATATTATTACATTTGAACAAGAAAAAAATAGATTTCTTTTATAGAAAATAGAGTTGTTACAGTTGTTTCGTTGCTCCTTTAAACATTAATTTGTATGTAGATTTAAGGCTTGATAATGATTTGGGGCAGGGCCAATAGGAATAAGATTGCAGGAAAGGAAATGGTGGCATGACCATTGCATTAATGGTATTACAATGTTTCCATCTCCACATCACAACATGCCAATTTATTTCCAGGGCATTAGTGTTTTGATTTCTGCTTTGGTTTCCGAAGAGAATGACTTGGGTATTCTAGTACTAATATGTCAGGCTCAGTTATGATGGAAGGCATTGTTCTTTGCGCTCCTGATAAATCGAAAATGTTGAAAATGTGAAAACCATAAAAATTCATGCGATACTACTGAAACTTTTTTTTGGTGACATTGTGAAGGGTAAATATTGCTGGCAACATTGTTTTAATCGATTTAAATTTCCGCTCAGATTTACATCAACGCGCTATTATAGTATTTACAATAGCCGGCGTTATTTACAGACAGACGTTGTATAAGACTGTACGTCCATTAAAATTCTGTTAATTATGTTGCGTGCGACTTGGTACAAATTGATGAAAAGTTTTTAGTTTTTTAAAAAAAAGTATTACCTGTTTTTTTTTTTCTAATAAAAGGAAACTTATCAGTAGGCACTCAATTAAATTGGTTTGAAAAGTAATCCGCAAACGATGTTATCTTACACACATATTTTCAACAATCAATTGAGAATTATAAACACGCAAAATGAAATTTGAACTAAAGTATCAGGCTTCGCTGTAACATTTTGCTGCCAATATTATTCCCTCCAATTTTTTAGACAACAACTGATTAAACTTTGTTCGGCTTTGGGTCCTTATGCAGCCCTTTGGGCTGTAACTATAACAGAAGGCTTTGAACGGCATACCTCAATGAAGCAACTGGCAACGAATATAAAGACATGGTTTAAAGTGGTATCGGCTATAATCCGCAGGAGGTCTTGCTAAGATGATCTCACGCTGCCACTTTACATAAACCAAAGTCTGAAAGAAGTCCTTCAAAAAAAATTATTCTCTCCTTTACTGGGTATTCCCAACTTAAGAGTGGAAACAAATCCTTCCTAAAATTACAAGTCATCAAATAGAGCGGCATGAAATTGTTTAATTTGGAGGTATTATTTGTACTAATCCAGCCCCTCATAACCCCTTATACTTATACAAGCGGCTTGTGCCATCATGTTAATTTCTTTATTAATGTGGAAGTGACAAGTTAATAGTAAGAAGTAAACAGTTAAAGGTCTGCTGGAATAGTAATTACCCAAGAAACGAAGAGCAGGAGCAATAATGTGCGATATTTAACCAAAACACTACACCCTTCGGCGGAAACAGTATTGCACTTTTGGATCTATTCCATCACTCAAGGCATGAATCCCATCTATGTAGAGATAACAGGTGAAGAGAAATAGATATATCGGCCAGTGTTGCCAGGTCTCTTATATTTCTGTATCAGCTGAAGAACGCTTATTTGTTCAGATGCTCATTATCATCAATATTAATGGTGAGACCAGTGAGTGTGCCTTCGAAACTTTAATATTTAAATGAAAGGAGAGCAGTTGATCAAGCTTATGTAAAGTTCACGAGCTTACAGCAACAATTTCTTTTTTTTTGTGTAAAATATTTTAATTGTTTTTTTACTTTCCTTAAAACATTTCAAATTTTACAACATGCTAAAATTTCATTATAAGCATATAATTATTCTTACATTATTTCTTAAAGCTTTAAAGAGAAAACTTTCAAATTTCAAATAACACTTGTCTCAAGCTCTAAAGCAATTCATCTTTTCATCTCCTAACCTTGTATTTCATGCACTTTCATGCAACCTCGACCTCTCTACCCCTCTTCATTTTTATCATAAATACTTGTGTTAAGTGCAAGTGCCACCACTTGATACCAGTACCAGTTCCCCCAACAAGATTCTTTAGAAAAAATTCTTTGTTAATAATCGTATCATGCCACCGCTACCGTGTGTCAGTGACGCATATCAAATGAAGCTGCCAAATACCAGACATGATTAGGAAAATTAACATAAAAGAAGCATTTAAGCGTGTACGTGCTTCTCTCTCTGGCTGCGTGATGTATTTACCGCTTTCCGGCTCCCTTTTTTGCCAGGTTTTTTTATCGTTTTTTTTTGTTGTTTTTTTATTGTTGTTCCTTTATTATTGTTGTTATTGTTGTTGGGGCGGAAATACATACTTTTGTTTTGAAAAGATAATTTCTTCTCGCATAGAAACTCTTGGAAATTAAGATAATTTTTTGTTTTTATTTATTCAAAGCTTATTTACACGTTGTTCGCTGGCATAGCCGTAGTTGAAATGTTACTGGGGCTGCCTAAAAACACTATCTAGACATAAATATTGTTTCAAGCGAATTTTCGCAAATATTGAATTAGTTTAATTTTTAGCTGCTGGCAAAGAAAAATTTATCTCCCATATATATTTATGTAAATGGAAATCATGTTGCCTCCCGCGCAAAGAAAATTAGTAGCTACGCCTATATTTGATAGAGCATTGCAGATAAAATTTTATTTACATTCTTTTTAAGCCCACAACAATGCTGAAGGCGAAAAACTGTTAGCAGTTAGAAAAACTGTTACAAGAAACATGTTTATAAAAATTGGAATTTTTAATCAATTATGGTTATTAAGGGAAGATGTGAATGAACGCTTTATTAAGATGGTGATGAAAACACAACCCTGAAATTGTAAAAAAAAAATATATACTAATACAGAATCTCCGACATTAATACATTTATATGAAAATAATAAAACTATTTGGCGGGCAACAGCAGGAACTCAAGTTTTTTTACATTTCGCTGAAAGTACCCTAGTCAGAGGCCACTTCTCTCCCTCTTGGCAAAAGGCAAGAAATTTATAATAATTCAGTTGCAGCTGCAGGTGAAGACTGTGTAAGTAAATGCATTGAAAAAGACAAAAATATGTTTTACTAAAAATATAATAGTGTAAACTATAGTTCATAATATGTATGAACATTTCATATATTCTATGAAAAAAAAAGTAAAGATTTATAAAAGTTTCTGACAGTGCCTTCATGTGTACAGCATACAAAAGCTACAAAAGCGGAAACTTTTGTCTACAATATTTATCAATCAAATTGAAATTCATTCAAAAGCTTTTCCTCCTAATTTTAGTTCCCTGTTACTTAACGGTTAATGTGTTCTGTTCTTTCTTCGTTTTGCCGCCAATTGCGTCACAACACCAATTAGAAATTCTAAATTTTAATTTTTGTGCTAATTAAAGATCAAGACAAAATAAAATTTACGTGTTTCAAAAGAAAATTATATTCTCTATTGTGTGTTGGATGTTGTCTAAAATTAAATATTTACATTCGCTTCGAAGCTTTTGTTTAATCAAGAAGTGAAAAACAAATATAAAAGGCAAAAGTTGTGAACAAAATAATGCGATACAAATTTCGTTGAACTCTATTTTCAGAAGAAAAATTGAATAAATTATTAAACAAAAATGCTTTTTAAATAGACAGTGAATTTTTAAAATTAATTCTTTCTGGAATATCGTAGAAATATTGGCTGCAATTTGGCTTACTTTTTAAGTTTAATACTTTCTTGACTTCGGCGGCCTCAATGAAAAGACGTGCACTTGAATTATTGCGAGAGTAAAGGCTTCTGCATGAACCGTTCTTTTGCGTCAAATGGCTCTGCAATGCAGGGTTGCTGCTGAAGCACGTTTTGCATTGCATATGTTGCTCTTGAAATTATGCTTTGCATCATACCTTTAGGAACTTGTATTAAAAATGTTGTAGGCATTGTTGACAGCAACACAATAGGGAGAAAGATTCCGCATTGTTTAGTTCGCAATGTAATGACACTGAGGGACTTGAGGCTTTACAAATTATATTTAGTTTAAACTCTTCATCGCTACGAGCACCAAACCATGACCTTCAAAGCAGATTATAAATTCAATAAGAATATGTTTATATACATTGCTCTCAACATTATTGCGAGGACAACATTTAATTAGAAAAAATATCGTAAAGTAACACAGGTTTACCATATTTTTGGACAGGACTTAATAAATATTTTTAAAATTGCAGCAAATGAAATGTAATTTAAATTTTAACTTCATATTGCAAAGCCTGTTCTTTTGCTTTGCAACAAGTTTAGCAACCTGCAGTGTTTTTATTGCAACTTGTAAGCAATAAAGCAATTTAATAAACTACTATTGCATGTTATTTCAATATTAAAATTGCTATTCAAAACTACTAAAATAATTTACAAGTTTCACAAAGTTCATGCTCATACAAAAAAAAAAAAAAAACACGAAACACGCATGTTTACGAGGAGTAAGTAAGCCAATGTGGAAAACAATTTTAAATTTTTATACAATGCAAAACAATGAGTAATTTCTTCATGATTACAACTTGCTTATGCGGTTTGATAATTGTCAAAACAAAATGCTTTAATTTGACACTAAGCCATACAAACATGTTGCCTTAATTGCCAGCAGCATTTTCAAAAACTATTATTTATTGAAAAACAAAGCACAATATATGTTTTCCAAAACACAAGTTTACGAAATCAGCTCCTTTTTGCTGGCTACTTTGATTGATTTAATTAAAAACCAATTTGGTTGCGCATCATGTTGCTGTTACGTTAATTAAATTAGCAGGCCAGTATAATTTAGCTTGAAACCAGTTTTCGTGGAACTCTATAAAATGCAAGTTCTGAAAATGTTATTACAATATATCTAATTGTTTCAGTGTTTACATGTAATTTTTATTTACTTAACAGTTAAAATCGATTTTCAATTGGCTTTAATTTCAAAACACGGTAAGTAACATGTTGCTGAAACATTATGGAATCATATAAATCTCTATGTATATAAAAATAACGTGTATTTTCGTGATCGATAAACTTAAAAACTACTGGACCGATTTTGACCAAATTTTATATGCATGCTGTATGTTCTAAGTTCATCCAACAGATGGCGTAACATTTATCTTTTACGTGTTTGGCCCGATAGCGATTAGCGGGAGAATCCTATGCTTTGTTTCCCTGAAAGCGTTGTTTACTTAATCGCTGTGTAGCGGCTTTAATTGCTAATTTATAATTATAAAAATTTAAATTTTTACTTTATAAAATACATAAAATTAAAATAAAAAATATAAAGTGTGTGTTATTAGAATTTTGATTTTTGGATTTTTGAATGAAACATTTTTTTCTTCATATATAACTAAAAAAATTGATTTTGTGTTTCTCCGCGAGGCAGTTTAAAATAAAATAAAAATATTGCGGCCAGCAACGCGGACCGGGCCCAGCTAATATATTCATAAAAGTCTTGTTAAACATTTTTATTGCATTTCTTTTAAAGTATTTCAGGAAAAAAACATGTCTCGAATGTTGAAAACGTGCCTAATTTGAAGCTTTACATCACACTATTGATTTTGGTTAGTCATTTTCAATGCGATTCTAAGCAGGATTTAAAAATAGCTTAGAAAAATAGTTATATTCATGTTTTCAATCTTTATAAACAAGAATTTAAAATAAAAACTAGTTTAAAAAAGAAATTACTAGACATTACGGCTATAACCCACGTAAGAGGAATTTGTTCCAATTGCATTTCCTTCAGATTATAATATTATCAGCTTTAGACCAATAAAATTGGTTCTGGATAGAAACATAACTTATTATTGCAATACCAGAAATTTTAAATAGCACGATTATATTATTAACATGCAACATGTTGCAAAGCACAATAATAAAAAAAACTTATGAAATTATAAAAAAATGTCGAACAACACATAAAGATATCATCATTAACTCCTTAACGAAATTGTTATCCGTTAAACTCAATTTCTCTTTCGAAAAGTCACGAAATGTGTGCATCCTATACCAATGCCAAGAATGTAAAAACGGCATAAATTACATTTTTACTGCGAACAAACACGTGATTACTTTTTCGCATTAGGTTTAATATGTAACATCTGCTGCGTTTTCTTATACTGAAATATCTTCAGAAGCTTTCAAATACAAAATGTTGCTAAACACCATGTTTCACTCTTCAATTCCATGTTTCCGTACGATTCATTCACACGAAAATCTAATAGTGATGCCCTTTTAAAAGTCATACTATCATACAAATCTGACGCAAATAAATATTTCTTTGCTGATCGCAGAAGAATCGTTATAAAACCCTGACATTCTATTTTTTCAGCAGAGATGCCGACTGTTATATATAAAAAATAATTATAAATAACTCGATGCCGGTGTTTTTTTCGCATGTTGCAATAAATTCTTTATTGAAAATATGCAACATGTTGCTAAAAGTGTATGGAATTACTGGCTTTACATTTACACTACATATTGTATATTCCCAAATATGCTAGGCAACATGTTGCTATGCAAATAACAGCACTTTGCTTCATTACATTCCATTACAGCTTTTGCTGATTTATTTTCCGTCGTAACAAGCATCAAGCCAATAATAATAACAGTATTTTGCAATAATGAGTTACATTTCTATATGGCAAAAATCTATCGCTTTTATAATGGCAACACTAGTGAATGCTCGAAATAATTATCATGTTGCTAATGTTTACTTTTTCTTTCAATAAGCCTTTTCAGTATGCATTCAGCTTGGTCGGTATTCTGTAGTGGTGCTACGACTGTTGTTGATGTTCACATTTTTTGTGGTAAATCGTTTTATTTACAATATAATCACACTTAAGTTTGCAGCAACAAACGTCATTGGCTTTTTGATTGTTGCATTCATTTCTTCAAAGTACAAACAGTAACAGTAACAGAGAAACAAAAATAAGTGTTGAAGACGACAGAGTGCATTGAACTGTCGCTATAACTCAATGAAGTGAATTCCAAATATTGAGGAGTTTCATGGTACTCGTCGTAGTCGTATTTAAGAAAAAGCTAAAGCCGAAGTCGCTGATTAGTCGCGCTATTATGATGATAATCATGATATTGTTTATAAGTTTGTTTTCATAGGCGCAGCATTAAGTCTCTGATGCCGGCAATGCCAGCCTCATTGTGCAGCAACGTAAATAAATAGTATATTTGATTCGTGATGAGTGACGGAATGAGTTGCCAATAACTACATACTTATCGCTTCGTTTAGTTATGCTGTATTAACTTAAATTTGTTAATTAAGATTTACTTAAGGTTTGTTTGTATTTCATATTTTATTTGGTGTAAATTTTATATCCATTTCTATTCATTTGCTTGGTCTCGGGCTCTCTGTTTGGCATTTCTCTTCAGATGCCAATAATTGTACTTGATTAATACTATATAAATTAATATTTGAAGTTCGTATTACTTGGTAAGATGTAATGGAAAAACCAAATAAATACAAAAGTATCGCGCAATAAATACAAAAAAAAAATGCGAGATAAGGCCGTCAGCCAGTCACAGTATAATAATTTCTTTGTTAGATCAGCGTTGATGAACCATTTTTCCTTCTTTACAACGTTAATAAATTAACAACGTAACGAAATTAACAACGACTACAAATCTATAGGAAAATAAAAAAAAAAAAAATTTATTATTAGAAAGTTTTTTTTGCGTCTTCTTTATTCCGCTGTAATATTTATAGTGAAGCTCTGCCATTAAGTTTACAATTCTAGAATGAAATTCATTTAAGCAGCAAATGATAAGAATGTCGCTGAGTAATTTTAGAAATAATTACTATTTTGTGTTATGACAATAAATGTAAAAAAAGAAAAAAATATACGAAGCCCTAAAATGATGGAATTAATATGAAAAAAAAGTCTTTGCAACATGTTGCAGGCAGATTGTGACTGCATATTGTTCCAAAAAAAACCACAACTAAGGGGAATCCCGCACTACGGTCTGTGATAGAGGGAAAATCACATGACAAATTATTAATTACCACTTAAACTTAAAAAATCAGGAGAGTAATTCGAAAAAGCCAGCGGCCGTTAATGGGGAGCGATGTGTGGCGTTGTAAAACAACTTAAGTCCGCCATCGCAGCCGTTATAAGCAGTTACTAGAGATAAGAGATAAAATCTTTAAATGGCATTGAACTTTCAGTAAACGCAACAGAGCCGTTCCGAAAAGCGACTTTGTCGCCCAGCTAAAAGATCTATATGTTAGCTGAAGCTTTATTGTGGCGTTTTACTCCCTTTTTAACGAGTACATCAACCTGTATTTAATACCACAATATTATCTAAATGATGAAATTAAAAACAAAAATATAATAAATTATAAAAAAAAGATAACAAAACAAATCGTTTTGCTTACAACATGCTAAATTGCACAGACAACGCCTGCAACAGCATCTTCTTCGAAAGCTATAAAAGCTGTTAAATCTGTGAACGCACAAGCGATAAATGCTACGAATTTAAAATTAATAAAATGATTTGTTGGCAATAAATTGAGGTTAAAAGTTTAAAACATCGGCCAACAGACAACAGAGAGAATCGTTTATCATTACAAAAGTTGATCGATTAGGAAATCATTTTACATACATTTTTTAATTGTCACAGAGGAAAGTTTTCCAACCACATTCTTCTGTGAATTAATTAAACCACAATGTTGCACAAGACAACTTGGTTTTTTAATAGAACGTAAAACTTCAAATAATGGCAAAAGTGGAGATAATTTTTTTCTAGCTTTTCAAGTTGTTAATCGAGAAGAAGCGTTTAAATTTAAGACTTATTAAAACCAGAACTAAATTTTCTTGTTTGACAACATATAGATTATTAAAAATCGTAATTTTTTTTTTTACCGATAACTCAGGAAGATCTTGTTTCACAATTCGAAAAACCAACAGGCCTACAGATTTCAATCTATCAAACACACAAAAAAAAATTAAAAAAAAAAATAAATAAATAAAATAAAAAGCCCAAACGAGAGTGGATATTTAAATTAAAGAAACTTATTTTCTTCTCTATTATTCCTGCGACAATTTGTTAACAATGATAATCGGTAGAATGTCTATTGTGTTGAATATTTCAATACTACTTATTCTAAACTATTCATTCAGCCTCTTTAGAATCGTATTTTCGTATTCATACTTTATTTTACGACTCTCTTTGCTGTTAATGAAAAACGTGTTGTTCGGTTAGAGGTTGTGGATTAGTCGTGTTCTAAATGAAAAGCACTTATTCAAATTTATGTTATTATTATATTTTCTTGCCGTAGCGTATTAAAACTAAAACTTTTTACGATTACAATTGCTTTCTATTTTGAATGGATGGGGTCATATAGTGTCATTGTATTAGAAAACGGTCACGTATGATTTTGAAAGCAAAAAAGGAAAAAAAAGCATTTTTTAAAATGTTGCAGCAACATTTTTAGCGCAGCAAAACAAAAAGTGGAAGCCGAATTGCGGAAAAACACATATGGAAAATATTAATTATAAGCTTTATCTATTGAACTCTGTTGTTGTTAAGCTCTCAAAGAAATTGTTGCTAAAGAAATGTTTATATTGAAATGAGGAGGGTATGTTGCATAGTATTTCATGACGAATATATAAAAAAAATAAAATACGGACATAAAAAATTTATCCAAAAAATCCAAAACTTCTACTATGTTTTGTGGTGTTGAAAATGTATAAAATGTTTCTGGCAACATCCTGTGAGTGTCGGAATATACGAGGCAACTTCTGTCTTTCTATAATGTCTTTCGAATAATGGAAAACATGTTCTCAATTAAAAATTTTGTTTTTGTATGTGAATATATTATCAACTCCTTTAAAATAAACCAAAATTTAAGTTTTACCTTGTATATCGCTCAAATTGTTCTAAACACATTAAAAGAAATTATTTTGAGTTTTTCCGTTGCAAGAGTTGCAACTATTTATTTGGCGGATTCTAATAAAATGCTCAACTACACGATATTGGAGAAAACAGAACCACTAATAATTACACCAAGAAACGGCAAATAACGTAAATTTAGGATCACCTATCAACGCCAGAGGCACTTTTGTTTGAAGTTTCTATATTGCCATTGTCTTGAACGGATATCACAATTACTAGATTATCAAAATTTGATATTTCCGGCAGAAAAGAAGTTTTAAACACGATCTCATTGCTGACGATTGAGACAATATTAATGGAATATAATTGCCAGGCTGTAGAGGAGTGGATTGATTTCATTAATCAGATATGTCGGCCGTCACAAATTGTATATAAGTGACACATTTTTCTAGAAACAATAAGGTATAAGAAGTATTCGTATTTGTTGGTTAAACTTTTATGCGAAAGCATGAGGAAAAAAATGTTGCCAGAAACATTTCGTTACTTTTCACAAAATAAGCAGAACACAACTAATGTAAATTTATGTTAAAAATATTTTACGCTACGTAGTTTTAGATGTAGTTATTCTCAATTCCACTAATGACAGCAAATGCAAATATTCAGCAGAATATCATATATGTAATAGAATTATTTCGCGGTATCAGCTGATATCTATACTATTTCTCGCGGTATCAGCTGATATCTCTCCCATTTTTCCAGCTAGAGAAAATACTTCTTACAACTATTAATTGACAGTTCCCGCGATAAAAACATTAATTTTATATGTAGGTTGATAATACTTCCGATCTGATTTTCAAGAAACAAAAATCAAGCTTAGAAACTTATTAATGTTGCGCAACATTTGAAAAATTGCTAACGCCAATATTTTTAAGGTTTTCTCTACGTCCATATTACTTTTCTCAAAATGAATAAAAAAAAAATAATTTTAGAAAGTTGGATTGTTGAAACCGTTTAATTTGGTTCTTTATTTATTATTGCACAAGTCTCGATTTTATTCAAATATATATTTACTGTAAACTGTTATAATTTTTTATTATTGAAATTTAACTTTTGTTATTTAAAACTAACTGTTAATTTTTTAGTGACATTTCGTTTTGTGATTTGGCACGCAACCCCAGCTTTAAGAACCAAACTGGAATAGAAGGAATTAATATTCAAATTATTATTTCTAATCGCAAAATGCAAATCCAAATGTGCCATTAAAAGAAGACTGTAGACGTCAGACTGTCGTTTGTTACTTTTATTTACAACAATGCCATAAACATTTTTCAATGTTCAGCTGGTGTATGTTTATAAACATTGTTTCGTTAATATTAATGAGATGCTAAGCTTGTGTGCTTTTTTCGTGCCATTTTTAATTTGTTAAAATTTGTTTAACTTTTCGGTGTGAAGGAATAGCAAAACCTCTTAACAAAAAATCACTCAATGACATTGAAAAAGAAATATTTATTGTTTAACACTCTTTTCTGTTTTATAATTTCGACTTTAAAGCTTTTTATTTTTATTACAATTTGGGGCATGTGATGTGTTTGACAAGGCAAGTTTGGCATGAAGTAATGCAGGCAAATTATCATATTTGCACGTTTTGCCGAAAAGAATTTCGTATTCTTGAAGCAACTTTATCTTTCTTAAATAATAAATGCGAATAAGCTTAACTATATAAAAAAGCTTACTTTGCTTAAACGACCTTGTTGAATATTTCTTAAATATTTAAAATTAAAAAGCAATAAATTACGGTTTATAAACGTTTTCTATCCAAATGAAATAAGAGAATGGAAAAGTATTTTATTAACAAACGCAGCATGACCTTCTTTGTTGGTCTCTTATAAGCAACGCACAGCAGTATTGTAAGCCAATTTGCTGGTATTATTTCAATTACTTGTTTAAATTAATTACAGTGCAAAAATCTAAAGTTCTTTTATTGTTCGACTGTATCTACTTGCCAATGTATTTCTAACAAAGGCCTGAGTGCTGGTTAAATATTAATATACGAGTATTCAATGGCCATGAGAGTCCATTACTTGCAAATGTCGTAAATTAACTTTTAAATAAATATTTACCTGATTCACAAATTTATTTGTACACTGGCTGTATGCACTAGAAGAAAGCAAATTGCACTTACCTGAAAAGAAACATTTGTAAGAATGAGCAATTTTATAAACAATTAAAATTAAGATAATAATGCATATTAACTATGGTCCGCAACATGTTTTAAAAGGCAATCAACATGTTTAAAAACAAACATATTGTTTAGCAACATTATTTTCTTTCAATAAGACAACAATGCTGTCTTACAAAAAGCATAATGCAGTTAAAGTTTTAGTGGCAGTTAAACAAAACATCGATAAATACATTCCTGCGCGCCATAACTTAGCAACATGTTTCAGTACACAAAAAGAAATATATAAAACTGCAGTCTGAATGTATTTTATTCATTTCCGTATTACGAAATCAGCGAAATAATTTTTGAATTAAAATAATCTATTTTTCAAAAGATGGCACACTCAGCAACACATCTTACATTTGAAAGTATTGCTAAATTTCCTTCGTTTGGCCTCAACATTTAAATTGCCCGCTACAAGTTGAAATGGTCTGTGTTATTTTAATTTATTGCTCTTAATTTATTTGCATATTAAATCTATTTACACAAAATATGTATGTCGCTAACAAAAGGAAACCACTGCAACATTGTTGACACAATACATTTTACATTTTTGTTTAAAATTCATCGCGCTCATCAGAAGCGATTGTTGTTAGATAAACGCCATTTAGTTATAACGTTCCCATTTCAGTTTGAAAAGGAAAATAATTAAATTGAAGCAAAAACAATATATTTTATGTGCATGCGAGTATAATCAATAACGTTCAAGATATATGCCGCCGATACGTTGAAATATTTGCGAAATACAAAATAAAGAAAAAAAAGCGGAATGCTGGAAACGTGTAAAAAATTTCAAATTGATAAGATAGCAAAATTATGGCAACAAAACAAAATATTTTATTTAAATTTAAAGATAAAAATTTAAAAAAAAGTGGCATATAAAGCAAAGCCTTCAGCCGTTATGAAAGCACTACAATTGCCAAATTTTAATTTCTTGCAACATTTCGTAGCCAAAAAAAAAAAATTGCTAAACAAAATTTCTCAAATCTAAACTTTTCAAGCATTTTGATTAAATAATAATAAATTATAAGGAGGGGGTACTGATTTCAATGTCCGCTGTACAATGCCATCAGCTGTCATATGCTCGTGTTTTCAAAATGCAAATAGAGATCAGCTGTTAGTTGATAATGTCATTTGTTTATAGTAATTCTCTAATTACAATAACAAAAAATAAAAAATAAAAAACAATGCCAACGTTATGCAATGGCCTTAATAAGCCGCATTTCTTTCCCCCATCTTTGCTCTCCAAATCAAACCTAACCTCAACCTTTTCAATTGCAATCTAACAAATTATGTGCATTAACTAAAATCAATCAATTTTCTAATAATCGAGCGGCAGTTCGATTCATTTAAATTTTAAGTTCACTTAAGATTTGAGTTCACTTAAAATATATAAGAAATATAATTTTTTCGAATATTTTCAACTTTAAACACAAGAAATTGTAAAGCAGATGCCAGCAAAATGTTGCCGGCATTGTACTCTCTTTTAAATGAAACTTGCAACATAGCTGGCAATGTGCTTTGCCAGCTAGCTTTGTAATGTGAGAGGCAGCAATGCTTTTCTCCCACCGCAATCCTAATTTCATGTGAAAAAAAGTCAGCAAATAAATAATTATTTAATTCGCCTCATATTGTTATAATAGCTGAGTTCAGGCCCAATGAAACGTATACCTTTTATATATTTACGAGTAATGTATTTACACTAGCTTAACCCTAAGTGCTATAAACATGGCCGTATTTTTTTTGTTTTGCAGCAAGTGGATCTATCTCGCACTAGTCTTTAACATGAGCAGAGATCTACTATCGCCCCAATATATCCAACTGAAATGTTGCTTAACATGTTTCTAGATACATTTAATTCGTATGTGCTCTACTAACTCTTTTCGGTGCCGTAAGGCATGGAACTACATATTATATGTATTAATGGGGAGGTACTTTTAATCGAATTTTTTAGTAGTACCTTTTTGCCCGTTCCTGACTGGACAACTTCCTGATTCGGCAGTATTCCTACATATTAAAGGACACTGCAAGTCCACAATTTTTTCTCTATTATTTTCCAAAAACGATTTCATAATAACGTTCATAACTTATAAAAATTTTCAAGAAAGACATAACAATTTAGTTCTCAGCAACATGTTGCTAGCCTCTTTAACTTTAATTTCTTTAATATTTTTCTGACATTTAAAATAATCTTGATAATTTTTTTTTTCAAGAGTGCTTTTTTCTATAACCACCAAAATAAAATCTATGGGCAATAAAATTGTGCATTTTTAGAAAAACATGAGCAACGTTAAATTCCTTAACGGCTGAAACAAAAAAAAAATCACTAAATGAAAACAAATAACAAAAATCCGTATAAAAATAGTGTTTTGATGATTCTATTTTCGATGACAAGCATCAAGAGATGCCACAATACACACTCATCCTTTTTTAATACGTGCAACAGTCAGGCATACATACCGCATGTATGAGTACATTGGCAGTGCAACATCATTTCGTATTTATAGTTGTATATGTATAGATGCATTTTTTAAATCATTATTGTGCTAATGCAACAAATGTTGCGTTGAGGGAATGAGTAGGCATTTATAAATTTTATAATGATGACTTCTACATCATCATCTTATGTTTCTTATACGATTTCTTATTAAGGCTACTACAAGTTTTGTTTTTTTTTTCTTTTTTTTTTCATTTATTACATGTTTGTTGTTTTGCACGATTTCTATGCGCTACCACTCATTTCACTGCTTGTTTAGAAAATTCCTCGAAATCATTTAGAAAAATGAAACACATTTAATAAAAATAGAAAATACGAGGTGAGCTTAGCAAATAATAATAACAGGCAAAAAATTTTATTTATTTTCATACGCGATCTCATAACTGCATCAAGTAAGGCCTAACAATTTCAGGGACAGCAACATGTTGCTGACCTCTTTAACATGCATTTCTTTAAACAATTTTCTGTCATTTGAAATCATCTTAATAATTTTTTCAAAAGTGTTTTTTTCTAATTTTTTGGAAAATAGATGTAGCGAAGTACCAATGCGAGCAACAAGTTGCTAAGATAAACTTTATATTAAAAAGATAACAGCACTGCATTTTAAAGAATATTCTTATTATATTTTTAACAAACTTATTTTGGAAAACTCAAATGAAAAATTATAATTTTTGGGAGAATCGGGTAGCACACAGCACAATTCCACAATACAAGCAATACACATATGTAGCTATAGCAATACTTGTATCTACAGTGTCAGTAAAAAATTTTTTAAATTTTGCAATTTCCAATAGAATAGTTATTTATTAAAATACTGTTGCCTCAGATGTATTCCGTTTATGTTGAGAAAACTTACGAGATGTTTATGGCAGCATATTTTTTCAATGCCAAAATGTTTCGGCAACACTGTTTACACCAGCCACGCTTTACACTGATATTGATTTTAACTAACTACTAACTAATTATATGAAACGAAATAAAGAATGTTCAGCAACAATTTTCAGACATAACAATAGCATTTCTAGTATGTGGCAGAAAATCTTATATGTAATTTGCATAAATATAATTGCACCACTTCAACAGGATATTCTTCTATTTTTTCAGTGCTACATGTAATCAAATTTTAGTTGGGGCTGCATTTTGAGATGCATTTAAGATAGAAATACCAGCAACATAACGGCTTCCTTTTTATATCAACAATTGTAAAACTGAAAATGTTTCATGAAATAAATAAAATGTTGCACGCTATCTTTATAGTCAAACAGATCACTTTCAACACTATTGAGGAGGTCTAAACTATAGAATAGGTATCAAGGAACATGGGGTACTCGTCCGAATATGCACTGCTGTCCAAAAAAAATCTTTTTTAAAACATAATTTCTTGCTGTGCAAAAAGTGCAGCTACAGCAAATTTATTTCTTTCAAATGTTGCAACGAAAATGTACTTGTGAATGTAATTAAGACGGTTTCAATAACGAAATTCTGGCTTATAGAGAAGGGTGTTAAGTCTTCTGCTCACTCGAAAAGTAAATTTTAAAATTCTTCTTTCTCTTCTACCATGTAAGAAACACAAGTTTCCCAGGCATCTTTAAAAAAAAAAAATAAGGACAACCTTCGTATACAATGAGGAATTCTTTTCAAAGATTTTATTTCGTTTTCTGTGCTCTTAAATTGTTTCTTATCATAAACAGTAGCCGAGCACTGAAATTGTATTTAATTATTTAATTGAAATATCTTTGCAACCTTTTGTAATACAAATGCGTGATCGATCATACTTCGAAATTCATTATATATTTGTATTATTTGTTTGAATTATAGAATTGTTTTCCAACTTTTCGTACAAGTTTAAAACAGCAAAGAGATGAAAGCACGCCGGCCAATTATTATTAAGTTTGTTTTTAATATTCTATATTGTGCAGATACATAAAAATAATTTATTTTGTCGAAATTGTTAAATATTTTTGTCACAATTTACACATGTTGCGCTCGGTTGCTTTTATTGGATTGAGCTTTTAAATGTGTAAATTCTTTTTTCTTGATATTAATAGTTTTCTGCACGCCTTAGCATTTTAACAAACAGATTGTAGGCGCCTGAGCAAAACAAAATTTGTCATTGTGATGTTTTATTAATTGTTAGAGAAAAACACTAATTTTTTATCTCAATTAAAAATAATTAAAATGATATTAGCAATTTTGTCAACAATTAATAAGAAGATTTTCATGTGAAACACCCATTTAATAGAAAGAAGAAACAAAAATAAAAATTTCATATAAAGTGAACTCTTCATGCTCTAAAATTCCGATAACATCCTGCTGAAAAGAAATAACTTTATTGCTTTTACAAGCTACGCCTCCAAGCTATAAGCTGCGTCTATTAAAAATTCCCTTTCGCTACATTATGCATAAGCAAGCAAGTTATTCTACATGTTGCAGGTAAAAGCAAATAATATTTTTCCCCCAAAATAGTATTTGTACTAAGAGTAGAGATTTAAAAACGTAATCAAGCAGCAACATGTTGCTTGATAATAACTTTTCCGCTTTCGTTTATAATTACAAACTAAAAGCATTGCCCTCCTTTACATTGCCTTTGAGATCCTAACAACACGACTGTGAAGCCCTGTAAAGTAATTTAAAAAGCATTACAATACTTCTTTGGCAAGCTTTAATGATTATAATTTGCAATTGAAAGCCATGAATCCGAGTCAAAAAAAAAAAAACAGTTTTAAATTTTAAACAAAAATTTTTATGGGTTAGCTTATGAAAAATCCCATCTGCAACATGTTGCTGGCTTTTTCATTATACACACTTAAAATGAACACAAGTTTAAGAAAAAATAAAACTAAAAACCAATTTACGTTAAAATGAACTCAAGCTTTAGCAAAAACAAAACTAAAAAGCGATTTCCCACGTTGAATTTTTAATTGTAATCATTGTTTAGCAACATTTTGAATATTAAATTTTCCTTGGAAAATTATGAAATTCGCCAATATTTTGCATAAGATCTATAAATATATAATTGATTTAGGCCATATCAGGTAACTATTACATTGTTGCAGGATGTATGTAAGTTTCCTTTAAGGAAACTAGTTTTACTAAATGTTGTGCAACATCTCTTTATTTGTTTACTAAACATCAGAATTATGCAACATCGCCAGAGGCCACAATAATACTTTGAAATAAAAAAAATTTTAAGAGAAAGTAAACAGATCTGCCATCATGTTTTTAAAAGTCGATGCAACATATTCAAATAATTGAATATCAACATTTATTGTGTGGGAAACCGCAAGCTCCGTGCAACATTTTCTCCGCTTTGAGAAATTGATCTACACACACTTTTATTATCATTATCATTATTATTTTTATTATTATTATTAGTTTTTTTTAGTATTATTTATTTGACCCACATTTTACATTCTTCATGATTGTTGCAATTTAGCGACAAGTAACTGAGACTTTTTTATGGATTTATTAATGAAATATAAAACATAATAGATACCAATAATGAATATAAAACCAATTGTAATTAAATCGCATAAAGTTCTCGAATTGAAATTAATAATAATAAAATAAATACAATCGCATCGCAATCAAATAACCACAATGAACACTTACATGCACAATGCATTTGCCCGAACCACTATTTAATTAAAGTCAACACGTAATATGAGTACGAAAGCAGTAGAAAAAACTAGTGAATGAAAATGCTATAAACATATATTCTCGATTCCGAAATGCAAGGCTTTACGGCAATCTATTAAATCTCTTGACTGCTAAAGAACATGCTGAACACAAGCTGCTTACTGGCAACATTCAATAAACCACATTCATAAACATTTTGGCAAACCTTAAAACAAATCATTGAATTTATTATAACTAAATAAGAAACTCTTTGTAAATTGTTTACTAAATGTTGCCAGCAACATTTCTAATTTTCAGTAATAACATTGTAATACATATTAAAAATCTCTCTCGTATTGGCAAATGACAAAATAAAAAAAAAATTTGCACTGAAAATTTTCAAATGTTGCGCAACATTTTGTTTGCAATATTTAAACATTTTACAATTTGAAATTGATACTGAAAATAAGCCCGGAAAATAAAACTTGTGCGGGCCATGAAATAATTTCAAAACCTAGAAATCTAAGAACCTTATCAACATATTGCTGATACATTTTTGAAATGCGAAAGCATCAATTCGTATTTAACCAGAACAAGCCAGAAATTGTAAAAAAATAAATTGTTCTGTTAGAAATTTCTTACAAAATAATGTGCAACTATAAGTAAAATTCTCTAAGAAATGTTTTTCAAAACTCTGCCTGTACTTCTGCTAGCAATATTTTTTTTATTCATTCAGATTATTGCACAATTAAATTTATGTTTTAATAGCAATGCACCATTTTACGCAACATGTTGCCGATACATTAATTTTAAAAAATCCCACTTCCATTTAACCTTGTTTACAAAGCACATCCACTAAAAAAATGGCACCGATTTTTTAAAAATAATTCAATTCACTGTTGCGAATAGGAATAGTGCAATAAAAATTTGCCAGATAAAAATATACTTTTCAAATGCAAAGTAACAACTTAAAGGAGGGGGGAAAAAAGCGGAGAAAAAGAGTGGCAATTTTAAAAATAAAAAATCATTCTTAAATTCCGAACGTTTATTTAGAACAATTTTCATTTTAGGTTTTTTCCTCTGGGCGCAGTTTCTTTGTGCACACAGGAAAAAAAATTTAATTTACAGAACTATTCCATTTCGTACCAATCAAGAGATAGAGATGGTCCGTCTTGTCTGGCAGACGATTGGATAGACAGGGAAAATTAAAAAGCAAAAATCAACATAATAAATGACAGACAAGCCAGCGGACAGAAGGACAGATAGAGAAACATTTATTTTTTTCTCCCCATTTAGAATAAAGTGGCGTCTTTATATTTCCTTCTATATTTAAATTCTAGTAGATTCATTAGGAAAAAAGAACTAAAAAACTAGAAATTAAAAAAAAATATTGTGAGAAGGAAAAAAAGCTTTTGAGGAATGTTTAAAAGGCTTTCTTTTTTTTTTTTTTTTTGTAAAAATAAATATCTGTGTTTCATTTGCATGAAGGGGCTTGTTAGAGTTCTTAAAAAATATTTTCGTCGTCATTAAATAAATTTATGACTGAAAAAATGATCTAATTTTAAATTTATTAAGTTTTTGCTTAAGAAATTTTCATTTTTTCATGTCATTCAGTAATATGTACAAAAAAAAAAAAAAAGAAATAAAATTTCTTAATAAAAATTTTTGTTTATTATTAAAAATAAAAGTTATCAATCAGAAACAGAGAAATCAAGAGCCAGCAAGCAACCAGGGCGTGAAAGTAAAATATTTTAGAATTTATTTGCCTTTTTTTTGGATACGTTCCCAGTATGTCATTCCACACTAACTTGGTTTTCGATTACCAAAGCTTTCTTCGCTTCTCACCATCTGGACTGGAGTTGTGTTAGAGCCACTGGCTTAATTTTGAAAGGTAATGAATTAAAAAAGCAATTAAAAAATATTTTTGTAAACCGAATAAATTATGAAAATGGTAAGCTCGTCTCCCAGCTAAAGCTTTTTTAAAAAGCTTCAAAATTACAAATAATAAATAAAACTGAGCGGTTTACATCAGGAAATTTTTCATTTAGTTCATTGCGTGGCAATTTGTGTTATCGGGAAGAAATTTGAGCTTTTCATTTGGATTGGTTTCCCTTCTCATCGTCCAGAAATGCATTTCCAAATAGACACAAAAATGTAGATTTCTCAAAACTAAACATACATATTTCAAAAATTTCATCGTCGTACGAACTACAGGGAAATTTTAAAAGCGAATTAAAAAAAATTATACGACCAAAATAAAATAAAAACTTTTATTTTTAATTATCACACTGTCACTTTAACAGGATAATAATAACTAATTAAATTTAGCCAAAAACTTCGCATAGAGAAAAATCTAAACAAACAAACATTATATAAAATTTGTTATTCATATTTATGAAAGCTTTTTAATTAAGAAATTGTTGTAGAGAGAAAGTTTGAGTAAGATTTCATTACATACGAATAAAGTATAGTTTTGTAAATGCCCTAAAAGCTTTCTTGTTGTAAAAGTATTCATTTAAAAGCAGAAAAAAAATTATAGAGCAGAAAAGCTCTGTAATTTCAGGATTCTAAAAAGCTTGTTGAAATCTTTGAAAAATCTTTTACATGCAATAAAATTTATTTCACAATATTAATTGTCAAAAAAATTGTCATTAAAATCATATTGAATGGAATTTAACAAAACAATGTTTTTTATATACTAAGAGCTTTTTATAATTTTTTTTAGAAAAATTTTTAAAAATTACATTTTTAATAAATTAATTAATTTACAGAATAAGTGTTTCCAAATCGGTAAAACAAATTTCACAAAACCAGCGGAAAATCAAAAGAGAACTTTAAAAAAAGCTCTTTAAAGCGGTAACTTTTGGCCACCAAGGCTGCAAAGAATTGCAATAATTTTTCTTAACAATTTTACAGAATAACTTTTTCCAAATCAGTAAAACGATTATTAAAAAAGACAGCAAAAAATCTAAAGAGAAGTATTTCTTAAAAAAAAAGCTCTTTATTGCTGCCCATTTTGACCACCAAGCCAGCAATGAATTGCAATAATATTTCTTTTTGTAAGAAAAAGGAAAAAACAACGGAAAAGCTTTTCCTTTACTCGATCAGAAAAAACTTTATGTTTCCTTTTATATGATCAACTACGAAAATGTGGCAGACTTTAAATGCTTTTTTAGTGCAGTGAAACTTTTTGCTAAAGTTCATTTAAAGATTTTTTACTGATGCAATCGTATATTAAAAAAATTATGAGCAAAAGTGATAAATAGTGGAAACGTCATAATACCAGTGCTTTTCATAATCAAAACAAAAAATAATAAACTAAACGAAGTAATACTTGTAGTTGTAATATAATTTCCAATTTTTTTATTTTTTTTTTTAAAGGAAAAACATTTACAGGACAGACAAATGCACTGAAATTGCAGCTCGTTATGAACATGATTATTTTTTATTTCGACATTTTTATACAATTTAAAAATAATAATATTTTTTTTTCTTATTTTCCACAATAAAACATGCAATAATCACCATACAAAATCATATAAAAAAGATATTGACAGTTTTGATCATTTCAAAACTGTGGTACAAGTTAAATCAAGTGCTTGTCCGTCCGTCCGTCTGCCATTCCACTCAAGTTGAAAGAGTTCATTTAACTCTTAGTTGTTATTTTTTTTTTTACTTACAAAAGCAACAAAAAGCTTTTAGCCATAAATAAATAACTTCATTATTTTGTTGGTAATTTATTTTTCTATCTGATTAGATATTTTATTTTTTAAGTAGACAAGAAACAAAAAAAAAATCAAGTGTTTTCTGAACATTTTACAACCGATTAGTGATTTTGAAAGGAAGAAGATCAGAATGCCAGAGAGGAACACACATTACAATCGACTTGGACTTTTTAAGTTATAACACCAATTAAATAAAATTACGCTACTTCAAACGAGCAGCACTCTACGCTGGGCATTATGGGAATTAATGAGTTGTGGATGGTAATTTGACATTTTAAGGTCGAATCAGCTGATTTTTTTCTCTTCAATTAAAATGTCATTGCACTCTTTTCAGTGTGTGGTTACGTTTTCCTCCCCTTTTTTTTACGGATGAATCTATTGAAAACATAATTTCACGCTCAGTGAATGGCAAAAAAGGGCATGAATTAGTATAAAACAATAGAATCATACAAAATATAATTTTTTTATTGTTAATATGATTTCTAAAATGACGAATTTGATAAAAAAAAAATTATAAAAATTATAAATTTCTAAAATTTCTAAATGATTTCAACGTTGGTTCTTTGTTGCCTGTCGCTGGTATCGACCATACAAAACCATATTCGTGCTGTGAATTGAATGTTTGGTATTGAACTGGCTTTTTCGATTCTCATATTTAACTAAATTTCGCTTGATAAATGAAAGCAAAAAGTTAAAGTAGAATTAGTCAGAGTGTTTTATTTCCTGCGAATCAGCTGATCTGTATATCTTCAGTAGAGTTGTGAAAAGTGCCAGCCAAGTCATGATTCTTTGCCTAATTTTACAATTTCAATGTATTTGGTGTTTCATTAAACAGAGGATTCTTTGACGGCCCAAGTAATTACAGAAAATTTGCTAAAGACCTGAGCGGGACAGAGAGGATTAATGAGAATTAATGAGGATTAATTTAATTTAATTAAACATTTAATAATTAAGGAATGGCCAAATTGCTAAATTAATTGTTTACTTTCAGAGGCAGTCGCAACTAGAGAAATAATTGAGTCGTACAAAGCGCATATAACAAATAGAACGGATGCTACGAAAGCCTACACTCACGTGCATTCACTAGCCTAACACTGGCTTGGACCCTGCTTTCAGAAATGGCTGCAATCACACTCACATATGCCCGCCATGCAGTTTATTTCACGCAGCGTAATGATCTGAAATGTGAAATGTGTAAATTCAAATCAGTAAAAAATAGGTCAGTGCGAATTCCTTTCAGGGGCTCAGGTTTCATTGAAGTTTATGGTTACACTCAACTCACACTCGCATTCACTTCTAATAAGCAACATTTCCGTAAATTCACTGTCAATTGCTGTTTGTGGTAAAACAGCATTTTCATATTTTATGATTTTATTACGATGCGTTTTGTGTTTCGCCCTCCCTCTCTATTAATATTTTCCTTTTCACATTTAATTATTTATATAGATTTTAGTTGCTGTTGCTCTTGTTGTTGTTGCTGTTGTTGCAGATTGCGCTGAATGTTGTTGATGTTTATTGAGTTTGTCATTTAATACTTGTAGTCTTCAGTTTGATGGAGGCTCTACAAAACCGAGTGTCATACCACACGAGAGTACCAAGCCATGGCAGTCCGGAAAAAAACGTATTTCTATTTTATAGATATGAAAGGCGTTCGAAAAAATATGGTATGTGTCCATGTGTGTATGTGTGTGTGAGTAAATTGTGTCTTCCATTTGATTTATTTTCTGTTGCTGCAGCATCTACAAGTAACGAGTGCGAGTATGTATGCAAATATGTTGCCGGTTGACTGACTGCCTGCACTCATAAGTTTTAGATGAAATATTTGAAAGTGTCATCATCAGTGTTATTTTATAGTTTCAAGTTTTATTTATTTAATTTTTTTTTTCTTTTTTGGTTTATATTTATTCGTTTCTTTTTACTGCAATTTCTTTCAGTTTTTATATATTATTTTATAATGGTCATGATTATGATATGGAAGAGGCTAAAAAGCCTTTTTATTCAAGTTACCAAACATGTGCTTAAGCATGAGTTTAGGCCGTCACTAAAGAGCAGGGTAAGAGGGCAGTTGAACTAAAGCCATGTGTTATGAGCAGATTGTAATTTTCTGCTGCTAATGACCATGATGTGTACGGTGATAATGTTGCTGTTCAGTGATCATTCCCTTGCTTAATGTGATGAACTTTGATAGAGAGAGAAACTTACAAAACTTTTTTACTGTAAATAGAAGGGCTTCATGGCTTTGGAAAGCAATGCAAATATGTGTGGACTACGTAAATGTAATTAAATTAACAATTAACAAGTTTTCACGCCAGAAATTTGCTTTTCAGATGAACATGTTTTTTGCTGGGCTAAAGTTGAAATGCCTCACGGATCAGATGCTCTCGGATCAAATGAAAAAAAAGTAGAAAACTCATTTTCAGCAGTTTTAGAATCACTTGGTATTCAAACCTGTTATGACCTGTTAATGGGTTAATGGGTCAATCTTGTCTACAAATATTTGTTATCTCTTACTATAGAAATTGGCTTTTTTCCTTAAAAGAATACCATATTTGAACTATTCGAGGAGTGAGTCGAGGAACATATCAACAAGGTTAACAGGATATGAAGGAGATGAAAAACAGCGTTGCCAGTTTTGAGATTAAAAACTTGTAAACATGAGCAGTTCACTTTTTGGTGAAAAGTTTTTCTCCATTAAAGATTTTTCAAAATAAAATATTATAAATCGCGTTGCCAGCTTTTAGTTCAAATTTTGTGGAAGAAGTAAATATTTATATGAAAAATTCTTTTATTTTTAAAATTAATTAAATATATGTATGCATGTATCAATTATTTTTTGAAATTTTCTTCAATTCACATTCTATAGTTCTGCACTGAATGATATAAAAGAAATTTTTACTAATTTATTTCACAGTTTTTTTTCTTATAATCGCTGTAACAGACATTTGAGTAGCGTTGCCAATTAAAGTGCAAGGAAGCAAATAAAGGAAATCGGGTTATTGTATACCTGCATAATACAGTTGTTACTCTTATTCGATTGTTTTGTGCCGAGAGAGCTACACTGAAAATTTGTCTTTCCAGTCACGTGCAACAACAAATGTTGACATACAAGTCTGGCAGCCAAGTAAGTCATAAAATAAATAAATAAAACTTTTACGGGCAGTATGATTTCCAAATTGTATACCCAAAAATTAAGTCTAAAAAAATTTCATGAAATTCATGGCATATTTCGAAAGCATTATTTATTCTTGTTGGCTTAAAAACTTAATAACTTACTAAATTAAAAATATATATACATATATATATTTTCTTTGTTGAAATATAAGATTGCTTATTACAGTTCCAAATTCTTCCCCATTTACTTATTTTTATCATTATCTTTATTATTATGTGCAGTAAGTTTCCAGCACCTTTTATTTTTAAATTTCCATAATTCACGGAATTTAAAATAAATAAGAGAAAAAGCTTTAATATTCACAATAATAAAGAACATGATTAAAAGATTCCTTTACAGCATTATAAAACTGCCTTCGTATACACAGCTAGTGGTGTGGTACAGCAATTGCATTGTGTAGATCCTTCAGTTAGAAAAATTGGTCTAAAGGAGAGGCAAAAACCAACTCATTAGCTACACCAACCAAAGCATTTACAATGAACCCAAAGGAATTTTCACCTTTTCGTAAGTGATCATCAAATGGGCCCAACAACAAACAGCCAACATCTGTTTCGGTTACATACAAATATTTGTGCTTGCTACAATATTTCATATCCTCTGTTGCAATGCATGTGGTATGATGTTGTAGCAATGTTCTTGTTGCTTTTCTTTTGTTTTTCAAGATACTCCTGACTAAATGAATAACGGCTGAGGTGAAGGACGTTGTTTGATGGTGTTTTCTTGTGCTCGGTTTCAAAAAGCATTTGCACAATCACTGAAGAGCTTGTGTCTGCAACAGCAACAACAACATATAAATGATCTGCCTTATGAAATTCAAGTCATATTAAATTACAAAACTAACGGATACAGTAACGCATCGTAAGCGCTGCATTTGGCATTATTCAAACAACCCAGCAAGCACTTATAGAAAGACAAGGTAAGTAGAATGGCATGTGGGCAAACTGTTGTTGCTAATTTGCTTCTATTGGAAACATTACAATCACAGTAGCACTCTTGTATGCACAATTCTCATGCAATACGCCTTACAAAATTCCAAACGGTCTTTCCCAATCCACTTCACCATTGCAATTTAATTTTGTAATTGTGAACAGTGGCCTACAACAAATTCCCCCACATATGAGTCAAGTAAAATTTTTCCGCCTTATTAGTCTCACAAAGAAATAAAGTAAAAACTGAACGCGAAGTAGAGGATGAAAAGGAAAAAAATAAGTGTCAATTCGTAATTGGGCAATGACCACTTTTTACATTTTCCAGTCTGCACTCGTATTCGTATTCATTCAGATACATCAAGAGATAAAAACACTGTTTAAGATTAACATGTGTTAAGTCTGGTTCCAAGCAACGTGACCAAATAAAGAACATTTTTTTTAAAATTTCTGTTACAAAAAAAAAAAAAAAATAAAACAAACGCTTTTACATAAGATTGCTTAAGTTTTCATTTGTCCACTTAAAGCCATGCATGTTACACAGTTTCAGTTTAAAGCCGAAATGTCTAAAACAAATTTTGGAAAATTGTACGAAAAAAAATATAAACCAGAAGGACCAATAAAGGGAAGGCAACCAAATGGCAATGATTTGCTTGGACTACAAACCCACACTGATCGAAAGGTTTTAAAAGCTTTTTTCTCGTGTTCTTAAAGAATTCTTGAACTTCCATATTTCTCGTCTTAGTCGGCAGCCTGCCAACTTGAATATGTTTAATCGATAATACAATAAATTGTGATTTAAAATGATTTTTCCTTACTTGCATTGATAATCATTTTAATTGAAAGTGGGGTTCTTCCCCTTTTTTTGCACTTATTTGTCACTTTAATAAATAAAAAAATTGCTTCTTAATGTGCGTTTTGGAATTACTCGGAGCATTATGGAAAAGCAGTGTGTGTGTGAGAGAGACAGAGAGATAGTGAGAGAGGGAGAGCGAGTGCACTGCAATTGAAACGAATGCATTTTACAATCATACTGATAAACACATATTTTGCTTTGCCATTTTTCTAAAACTTTAAACAAGTTTAGTAAGTTTTTTTTTAAGAAAAATGAAATAAAATAAAATAAAAGTGAAAATATAAATGAAAATTGAAAAAAAAAGTTCAAACGCCAAATGCATTCATAAACACAATATAAAATTCACAAAAAAAAAAAACAACTTGCATGCGAGCAATACTTACAAAATAATAAAATGAGTCAAAGCTATTCAAAAAGATACCTGAAATAAATAACAGTAGAAATATGGAAATTATTATTTCATTTGCCGTATATTTAATTAAAAGTTACATTTAAACAATTTATATGTATATTCATGGCTTGAAAGAGAAAATCAATTAGTTACATCTCTGCCAGTGTTTTTCATATTAAAATATTTTCTCATTGTTATACTGTAACGTTTACAAATTGATTTATTGCTACCTTTCAGATCCGAAACAATTCACTTTCTTCTAACATATCGAGCGCCCACCAGAAGAATGCCACAAGCAGTCACATCACAAAAAAAAAAAAAAAAAAATAAAATGTTGAACAAGAAAACTTTGTTAAAGCTTTCCTTGCCAATAAATAACCAGCAGAACAGAAGAGTTTATGAACCTTTTCTCTTGTATTTGCCATTCGCTATTTATGATATTTAATTAATAATACCGTCTCTGGCAAATAAAGTGCAATAAAATCAAATAAGTAAACAGTATTTTTGCACTTTTTCATTTTAACATTTCAAATTAAAGTAAAAAGATAAAAACAAGGAATGACAAATAAAGCTCCAAGTCAACAATTAAATTAAATAGAATTAAAAAGCAAATAATAATTAATACCACAAAGTATGTCTGCATGTGTCATGTACGATTAAACAGCAGGGGTATTCACTTACCGTTGAGTGGTATTTTTTTCACAAAAAGAGTTCAGTTTCTGCAGTTCCTATTAATAGCTTTGAATGTGTAAAAAAAAAAATCAAAATAATAAAACTTAAAGAGAGAATCTGTTTATTTACATTCCTTTAATTGTTAAAGACTAATTCTCATTTGGTTCAGTAATGCTAAGAATTGGCCTTGTCTACGATAACCCATTGGGAAATAACGACAATCAATTTATTTTTCTATCCATCCTTTTCAAAATGATAAATATTAAAAAAACATCCATGACTTGCTAATCAGTATGAATAGTGAATAACGATTAGATACAATTAGTGTGCTTTGAAAGCTTTGTGTCATGGCAGCTTAAAAACCTTAAATTACTCATTTTCTCAGGCAGTTGCAAATACCGTTTATCAGTTACCATTCTCTAGTGAAATTCCTTTATTTTAGAATTGGTGTTATCGGCTTAAAGGCACGAGCGAATATCTGATGTAGTTATTGCTTTACACTTACAAGCACTTAAATAATTCTTAATTATGTCAAAAGGAATTAACAACGTTTTTATTGTTTCAAATTGTTGGAGGCAAGTTCCATTCTGTGCGAATGGAACTGATATTGATATTTTTTAGTTAAATGAAATACCTAATTATGCCCCCAAGATTCGTTTCGAGAGCAATCGCTCATTAGTTGGCTTCAGATAACGATTTTATCTGTACAACTTGATTATTTACGTCGTTTATGATTTCCGATAAACAAAAAAATAAAGTAATAAATAAATTTGTACATTTATTAAATTTTATCGATGGTTATAAGTGCTGAATTGGTTTTGATTTTTTTCTTCTAATTTTTCTCTAATATTGCGACATGCATGATTTATTGCTCTAATTAAATTTTTATCAACAAAGTTCCGCAAATAGTATCAAGATATTTCATCTTATCTTCATCTTTAAACAAATAAATATTAAACAAGCAACTAATAAAAAATAGTTAATTCTAAAAATTTTAAAATGATGCATATGAAATATCTCAGAGTAGACGAATTCTGATTCATAATATCAGGCCGCCTTGTCTTTGAATTTAAAATTTTGATTCGATTGCCGGTTCATCTAAAGCCATATTAGCGCGCTCTTTATTACTTGAGTTGCGTAGCAATCTGGTTTTTTTTTAAAAAGCTCTATTGAGTCACAGTCTAATACAATACTCAATTACACATCAAGTCCATGGCATACTCATTGCAACACCTCAATCTTTCAATGTTCTACAATTGAAATAAATAAAAAAACCAGAAAAGGAAGGATCTCTTTGCTACTTTTTATTAATAAAATAATAAATAAAAGTTTGCTCAAGACATTTGTTGTGAATCCCCATTAGATTTTTATTTGTCTTCTATGCCTCTCTCACATGGATAGTAGATGGGGTTTTGTATCCATGCAAAGCTAAAAGTTTCTCAGAAATTCGAAATTTTAAATGGCGAAAAAGCGTTTAAATCATTTTCTGTAGAATGAAAATTTCATAAATATGCGACTAAAACGCATAGTTACAGAAACCGTATCCCATACTATGTCCCGCCGACTGAATCACTTCCTAGCACAGTGCAAAGGCATTATGCTCCACGATATCTATGCTCTATCGTCATCACATTGTCCCCTAATGTATGCGCAAAACGATGACATACAGTCGTTTTCTTTTCCATAATGGCTGCTGCAAAATAGTTCTCCGTCTAATAGTCACCATTTTTCTATGTCTGCTGCCACTTCATTAAAAATTAAAAATTAAAAATTAAAAAATAAAAAATTAATGAATCAAAAACAATGTTGCTCATTAGTGTGACACATTTTGGAAATGCTCATTTCTTTACAAAGAATGGATGTTCTCAAAATAAAACAAACGTATGCACGCATACGTGATACAATATACATACGACTATATACGAACACGAGCATGTAGGAATATCTCCCTTCCAGCTGTGATGAAGGATATGGTAAAGATATAATCCACAAGTTTTTTAGTCGTGTTAATAAATTTTTTTTTTTTTTTTTTTGTTTCCGCAGTAGAGGTAAATTGTGCGCCAGGATACATGCCATTATTATACACATTTGCATATGCGGGAGTGTGAGTGACCCATATATGATACAATAAAAGAACAAATTGTATAAGTGCAACATGTACGCATGTGTTGATGTGCATAAAACATATTTATTTAAGGCTGTGTGCGAGTATATAAATATGCCTGTATTTGTGTGTGCAATCGTATACATATATAAGGCTTGTATGTATGCGTACAGCATATATAGAGTTTATGTAGGTCAAACACTATATAGTTAAACACGAGCAACTGACAAAAAGTACAACTAGCCAACTATCAAAAGCGAGAACAACATTAAATTGTGAGCAGCAACCATCCATTCACACAACAAGCATGCGACATCAGGCAAAACCCAAACGTTGTTTTTCTATTATTTTAGGTATCCACATAAAAGTGTGAGTTTGTGTTCATTTTGTTCGTAATAAAATTTCACACACACACGCACACACATACAAGCATTCGATTGGACGTGCCCATTAGGGAAGCATTTAGACGTGTCCAGGAAATGAAATATTTAATTTCGTAAATATGCCAGTATTTGAATTGGAAAATATAAAACTTATAGGCTGTACCCAATTTTAAAATTACGTATACCCAAAATCCCCTTAGTTCATTCCAGACAAAACAATATTATTGGTAAAGAAAACTATGGACATTTAAACGAATTGCGCTTTAAAACAGCCTTTCATGCAAAGAAGACGCAAACTGTGAACGCCGTCTGGAGAAATGTGGGCAACAGTCCTCGAAGTGAAGGAAATTATTTATATACAAGAACTCCTAATGGTTTCATTTATATTTCCTCCGATAAACAGAATGGATTTGATAACATAAATGAGTCAGAATCCTACTGAATGAACGGATATGTCAAATATGGCACGTCTGCTGAATAATTACGATAGAGTGGTTTTAATAATTTATCTTCGTGACATATCGTACGATTTGTAAAATTTTGTACACCTTTTCTTAAACCGAAAATTTCCATGCTGAAGAAAAAATTCGTTTAAATCACTTTCACATAATAGTGAATTAACTACAACCACATTTCGATGCTATTTACTAAAATATATCAGATAGAATGGATTGTGTGGGTTAGTGAATCATGGCGTTTGCTGAATACAGCAATTTATTGAGCCAATTAAAAGAAAATGTTGTAAAAAATTAAATTTTAACAATTCTCAATAATGTGTTCGACTTGCCTTAGATGTTTAAAAAATTTAAAATAATTATTCCCTTCAGATTCGCAATAAGATTGATTGTGTGTTTGGTCACTAGGGAAAAATGAGTTCTTGTGGAATAGATACCTCCTAAATAAATACACATAGAACTTTATATATACATATGCAAGCACAAATACTTATAAAGGATTAGTGGAGATGGGAGCATATTTTATTGGAAGTAAACAAACAAATCCTTAAGGCTATATACATATATGCTTGCATTCATATGTACATATGTACGTATACATGAACACATGGTCTTAAGTAAATAAGTACACATTCTGTAATCATTTTTGCCTCTTTCATAACAGCTGTTGATTTATTTAGGTTACTTTTATACATGCATGTGCTTATAAAGATTTATGTAATATATTATATAAAGATAAATTCGTTCATAAAAATATATTAAAACAACCCCATACGCATTTAGAGCTGTGTGTATCCTCATTTATATAGCGTTGCAATTGTTACTGTAATGGAAGTATCGACGGACGTTTTAAAATCCCTTGCGATTCAGTCTAATACATTTAAAAAAAATCGCATCAAAATGACGTTGGAGTGGCTAAACTAATTATTATACCAATATGATGCAAACAAATTTCTTGTTGAGCAGCTTGATATAAATGCAACTCTGATATCATGGAATTTACATTTTATAGAAAATTCTTCTAACTGTCAAAAAATTACTCACACAAATACATTTTTGGTACATACTATTTCTGCTTTTTACGAATTCATTTACTTAACATAATAAACATTTTATTCTAATTTTCGTTTTTAAATTTGCAATTGTAAAATTACTTCAGCTGGAGTTTTGCTCATTATATATCTCTATACATTCACATACATACAGACATATTTATATACATAATTTTGTTTAACGCAAGAGGCCAACAATGTAAAGGCTGCTTTCAAAATAAATAAAAAATCACTACTTTCCATTTTCAAGTTGGCTTTTCATTTTCTAAAGCAGTTTGTTTGCATCTAAAAAGTTCAAGATATTTGATACGTTTTATTTTTTGTCTACTGACTATAAAATAAAAGTTTAGTTTAAATATTTAAATATATAAAACTATTTATTTAAAGTACCCAGCGATAACTGCTGCAACATTAATACCATTACAAGAAACGATCTGTTTGTACAGTGGCAAACTCTGCAACAACCACAAGTCATTGCCAGACAACGTGTAGATCCATCAATGGAAAGTTGTTAAAATGTTGATAATGAGATCTACAATTTATTTTATTTCTTTTCTTTCTACTCTGCGTTTTTGCTTAATAATAACAATAAAGTTCAGAGACATTTTGGCTGGAAATTAAAGGCTTCAACAAAGTGGCTAAATATGTTTTTTTTTTTAATAAAAACTTATTTTTAATTAAACTAAGCCACAATTTTTAAAATTATAAATAAATGTTGGAACTTGTTTAATACAGCAAAATGACGGAATACACGTACATATTTAGTAGGAACCTGAAAGTTTAAGCAACATTTAGGTACGTAGAATGGCTCAACAAAGCCATTGCTGATGGCTAAATATTGAGAAGTGACGAAAATTACGATTTTAAATACGCACAAAGCGGAAGAACTAATGTCTACACCCATTCCTCTAGGCTCGGTTAAGTCTGTTTGAGCATTTAAAAATTTTATATCCGTCTAATAATTACTTGCACATCCGGCCTTAGTTGCCTTGATGTTTGATTCCGTTACATACTGCCTGCCAAAGTTTATTTAATTCAAAAGCAAAAAAGCGTTCCAGAGTGACCGTGGCTTTCCCAAGCTCTGCAGTTCGACCTTTTCATTGCCTTTCACAACAATCTATACAACACCATCAAGATAAAGTTACCCGGAACGTACTATGAATAGTTAAAATATTCAAACTACAAACTTTTCTAAGCGATCTCCGGTTTTTTCTTCCCTATTTAGCACCAACATATCTATTATCTAAATACATACATAAAATTGAGCACATAGGAGGCCTCTATGCTCGACGTTCTGGGTCACTAATCGTGTAGGAATTGCCCGTGAAAGGGTGTGACTCCCATTCGAATATGTACATACATACGAATATGTATCTAAATGCATACATACTGTTGTATTGTATTTACATAATTTACACAAAAATTAGTTTAAATCATAGTGATCAAAACAACTTTTTATTTACATATCACATACATACGTATGTATGTAAATACTACGGCATGAACATGCACAGGAATGTAGAAACTTATGTATGTATATATAAGCCTTAATAACACTATTATTACAGGTTTTCCTTCTTTAATATTAATCAGCAACACAGCCCATTGTTATAATTTTTTTCCTTTACAAAAATGCTTATGGAAACATTTTTACTTGTATGTATAATCTTGCATGCATATGCACGTTTGAATTTGAAAACCAAATACTAACCCTAATTGAGATCATCTTATGAATTTTTTTTTTAGTTTCCACTTTCTTATGTTATATGCTGGAAAACAAACTTAGTTCCTGTTATACAATGTTATTATTATTATTTTATTATTATTGTTATTATTATTGTCATTTCTTTATGTTTTGCTTTTCTCTATGTGATAATATGTTACTACACTTACTGTTATGTTTACAGCATTATGGTGCAGGCAATCAAAACACATGGTTGTGAACGTGTGTTTACATATTCGGTTGCATGCATGTGTTTACACATGGATGGATGTATGTATTTATGTATTTGAGAGCAGAGCGAACATAACAGTAGCAGCAATAAATTTTCAATTACAGAGTTTTATGAGTAAAAGTACTACTTTTATACGTGCCTCTGCATGGGCACGCAAACATCTACATGTACACAAGAGACGAACGGGATGTGAATGCAAGTGTATGTACATGTATGTAAGGCGATAAATGGTTGACATTCCTCGCATATGATTAACATGTGTAAGTTGAAACAAAAAATAAACAAATTAAAATTACAATGTTTTGTAAGTTGCCAACTTTCGACTGACAGAAAGTATAATCCTTGTGATTGGCTATTTCAGAAACAACATCACACTGAGTTTTTCATAAAGACACTTAATTGATCTTAAGCCACTTAAAGTCCTTCTAACACCACAACTCGTGACCACCGAACCCAGATATCTTATCTATCACATATTGAAGCCTTATTTTTAATAATATAATTGTTACCAATACTGCAGGTAATTACATATGTACATACATAGTCATAAGAAAAGTGAGCACTCCAATAGTGATAAAATATTTTTGTTTAGAAAAGTAAAAAAAGGATAAAAGTACCACAAACAGCCGGAGTACATGTGTTCCTCGTATGCTCATTCAAGTAAAACTGTTGCCTGACAAAAGTTAAAAATATACATATTTTTTTGCGTCTCCGGCCTTTTATGGTACTTTTGCCTTTTTTAAAAATTTTTATATAAATAAATACATATAGAAAAAATTGGCACATTGTACTGAAATTTGATACAGAAAGATTAATTTAGTTCGGTTTTCCGTACCCAAATTTTAATAATGTTTGCTTCTGGTCAAAAAGAAATTTTGGTATTAGTTCCTTAATTGGTTTTTTATTTTTTTCGTGGGAGGAAAATAAAAAAAGTACAACTTTTGATATTTTTCCTCTACACTACTTATCTATAAATTTATAAGTTATTGCAGGCAAGATTTCGGGGTTATGATAATTAAAAATATAACTGATATTGATAATTGTGTCTACGTTGCAATCAATAAACAATTAATATTAATAATAATTGAATGAAATAAAAAAACTTTACAAGAGTATTTCAAGTGATGGCAGAGGCGTAGAAAAAAACTTTGGCTGCAATTGAGGGGTTGTAAAGATTAAATTCTAACTAGTTTAATAAAACCTTTAACAAACCATATTTACAAACGAATAATGAAAATAGATTATTATTTATTATTAATTTTTGTTTAATAACAAAAATCGATAAATGCCATACACATACATACATACATACAAAATTTACCTTAACGTATAGTCACTTTGTGGAGTCAAGCTGTGAATTTGGCACAACTAGTTTACTGGGCTGAAAGTAGCGAGCAGCTGCTGGTAATTAATATTTTCACTAACAACCTAAAAACTTTCATATCAAATGTTTTTATAAAGATCACTTAGAAATAAAACAATAACTAAAGCTCTTAAAGCAAAATATTGGAATAATTTTTTTTTTTTTTTTTATTTAAGAAAAGAAATAAAAACTGAAAACACTAATCTTTAAATATTAAAATGTTTTTTGTTTATCGCTGTCGAATCCATTTTGTGCTCACTTGCCCCAAGAAGTTATAAAAAAGAAAATAGAAAGAAATTATTGTAACTTTTTTTAATACAAAAAATTTTACTTTAAACTTTCTAAAACGAATGCTGAAAGGAATACAAAGAAAACAAAAGTTAAAATTGTGTTCCCAAATCGAAAATTAAAAACAATATAAAAATATTTAAATTGTTAAATTACAAAACAACCTTCATTATTGTATAATCTTTAATAAATTACGAACGAGACTTTTTTTTCGTTTTATTCTAAAGAAAGAAAGTAAAAGAACGATGGCTAAAAACTACAAAGGCTAAAAATATCAGGTTTTACACTAAAAACTATGATTTAGTAGTGTAACTGAGATCAACCAGCAATGGGATTTTCTTAATCGAGTATTTACAAGCAATAAGAATAGTGATTAAAATTAATCTCTGTGGCGCAGAGAATATTGAAGAAAGCCATCACCAGTCTGGACAATGTTTGCAATAACAACAAATAATTATGAATAATGATGAAAACTAACAGTTTCAGCTAAAGATGTTGAAGAAACGGTGTTCATAATTGAAATGGCGGCAGCTACCTCCCATTGTTAAGTTTCTTCACTTATTAAATTCTTCTCTTTTCTTTGGTTTAAAAACTGAAACCAAACTGCTCTGCACAAAATTGAATACAAGTGCGATCGTGTTCAAAATTGCGTTCGAATTTATTTGGCGACAGTTGCCTAACCCAAAAATCATTAAATTATATTTTTGGGAAAGTGCTATTTGCTAGGCTAATAGACATAAAATTAGAGCCATTGCAAAGCGCAGTGCGACAACGTCGATACCCTAAAAGAGTTTTCGGACTCTTCTCTTGAAGGTATACGACACCATTGCAGTTTGATTTTATTAAAAATCTTATCTGATCTAGACCTATTTTGTAGGCCGAAATTATTTCTCCTCTATGAAACAAGTCAGTTGGTAACAAATTATATTTATTGCACCTTAAGGCTTCATGACATTATCCTACATAGTCGTACAATTTGACAAATTGGGCATGTGTGCTGAAAAAAATTAAAAAGTATGGCATAAACATGTTCAATGAAAATTTTCATAAAATGATAGTTTTCATGCGATCAGAGTTGCTTTTACTTTTGCTTTAAGCAGCTGAACACAGAATTATTCTTTTGTTAGACGAAACAAGAAATTGTTTATAGTTTAATTTATTATGACAATCAAACCTTTTCTACAGCACCAAATATAATAAATTATATTTGTTAATATTTAACAACCAGAAAATATTTGGTTTTGTAATTCATTGAAATGATAGTCCGCTGCCATCTAAGCCATTTTGATTTGATTTCGTAAAATAGGAGGGCATCACTATCTCACTGTCGTGTGAATGAATTGTACGTCTGTGCAGGATTGGGAAACGAGGCATTTAAAACAAAAAGCGTTTTCTATCCTCATTCTCGAAAATTGAAGATACAACATTCTCAATATTTTGTTGTCCTTTCAGAAGGCAGGAAATGTCCTTATCCATCAACTGGCGTTAATAATTCTAAAACTAATTGATTTTCATTTACAGTTTCGATTTTGAAACAGCTGCCACTACATAAGCAATTGTTTTCTATTGTTTTCGGTTTTTCAATTTACTTCCAACATTTTCTTGTAGTTCTTTTGTCCGCGGCATTCTTTTATTTACCTGCAAAATGCCACTTGTTAGCTCAAGCAATTAACTCAACTGCTCTCTTGACACTGTTGAGAATTTTCCCAAACAATAACAACGCCGAAACGACCGTAAGCGGTTGTCAATTTTTATTTTAAGCGATAAATCTCAGCCAGTCGTGTAACAAAGGAATAGGGGAAATAATTTCCCAATAAAGCTGTAGAGGAAAACTCTCATGATTGTAAGAAAGCAACAATGTAACATGAGTTTTCATTTCACACTGTTACAGAGAAAAACTCTTTGTTCAATTCACGAGCCCTTTTGTGTGGTATAAACTTGTGGTTTGTAGTTTCCATTAAAAAAAATTTGATTCATAAATTTTTAAAAAATTTAATTTTTCTTATTTTTAAAATTGTTTTTTTGCCTTTCTGATGTGAAAGCGCATGTCAATGTGAATGCCAAGAATTTCCAATTCTTTCCAATTACTTGCATGATGTCGAACATTTATGTATATCCCCCTGTTTTCCCAAGGAAATTACACTTCTGTCAAGAAAAGCTGCTAATGCTTTAATTTATAAAAAAATTTCCAAAATATAAACATAATAAATAAATTAGAGCAATAAAATAAAAATATAAGATATCAAAAAAAAAATTCAATTAGAAATTTTTAAGATAATTTTAGTTTGAATTTATTTCTCAGTTCATGTAATATTATCTTATTTAATATGTTTTATGAAAATTTAATAAATGTAATTTTTCCTTAATATTTCTTCTTTGGTTTTATTAAAATTTATAATAAGTTTATTTTTTTCTTTTATTTTCTTTTATTGCTTAATTGCTGCAATAATTTTATTTTATTTTCTTTAACAAAATTTTTATTATGTATCCTTCAATTTTATTTTTTTACAACTAATAACTGCCTTAAAATATTTTTTTTTTTTTAATGGAAAGATTTATTTGACAAACTGTATATCAAAGTTACTTAATAATAGGTAAAACCTAAAACTACCTGACCGAAAAGGAAACATTGGCAGCAGATGTTAAGCCAGAAGAATATTCATATTTCAGAACAAATATTAAAAGAGCGTAAGGAAATATGATGAGCAATTAAAGCAAAAACTGGGTTCTTTAATTTATTTTTTTTCAAAAGCTCGGCCTAAGCATAGAGGAAAGGGTTAAAAAAGTGACCTTAAAATATACCATTAAATACTTTATTAATAAAGCTCTTTACTTATTAAAACAAGCATGTTGTGTACTTCGAAGATTAAAAATACATACGGACATTCATACATATATAAAACAAACCAAAAAAAAAAACAAATAAAGATATTCGAAACTTCCATTGAAATTTGGCCTCTCAATATATTTTAATCTCTAAACAAGGACGGAAAGCGGAATGTTTTTCCCCGCTGAGCCTTACCGCTGAAATGCCATAATTAAACAAAAGCGGCATCGTTATGTCAAAAGGATAAAAAGAGGTTTATCAAACCAGCTAATATAGCGACCCAGATCATTTTTTAACAGCTGGGCGGACGATATTGGTGTTTTTGGAAGATTTATAAAATTTAGTGGTGTCACCAAGGATGATGGCAAATACGAAGGAAGGAAATCGAGAGCTTTTTAGAATTAAGGGGTTCATACGGCTTCTATTGTATTGGAGTTAATATTCCAATTAACAGAAACCCACCAGGCTAAATCACGAACAGTTTAATGTTCTATTAAATTTATTTATTTATATATATATATATATTTTTTTTTTTGTTGTTTTCAACTGGTTTCTTCTTCAACTAACTTTACCAAAAAAGCGCTGTCAAAATGAGATTTTCCAATTGCAAAGCGTTGCCGTTGCAAATATATGGGCCTGAGAACTTTTGGCTGCTAAAAAAAACGCTTTCCGCTTTTGGTTAGGTAAGGCATTTCCCCAATGAATATTTAAATTTCTGTTCGAAATTTGGTTTTAAAATAAAGTTTACAAATTTTTTCATTTATTTTGCGTGTAAATTAAAATAATTGGCGTGTATTTTAATTAGTAGTTTTTCACACAAAAAATTCATAGAAACGCCACACAATTAAAACCAAAATTAATTCAAACGCCATTTTGAAATAAAAACCCAAACGCACAGGCATACCTTCATTATTCCCACCTATTTCGAATATTCTCATGCACTACGAAATTATTATAATTAAAACAAAAGATTTTCTTCTTTTTTTGTTCAGCTGTAGTGTCATTCACAAATGTTTGTAGCCGGAAGGCGATTGCAGTCGCTTTGACTTATGAAAACATGTGCTACATTTTTGTTTTCCTTTAAATTAAAATTTAAAGGGAAAAAGCAATAATTATTTAATTGCTAAAGAAAGCAAAAACGTGGAAAATGTAAAATAACAATAGCAATTTGTAGCTTTTAAGTATCTAGATACTCATATCTTTACAGATGCCACAAAATGTGTAAATCAAAAAAAAAAAAATAAAAATTGCTTCATCAGATAAATCATGATACATAAATAATTAAATTTTTTTTCTTGTCATTTTTTTTTTGTTGTAACAAACGCCGCCATTTACCAATTTGCATGAATAAAATACAAATTATATTTGATTTCAAGGTGACAAGCCTCTCATAAATAACTTTTCGTCAGTTTCTTTTTTTTCAAACAAAATGTTTTAACTAAATACATAAATTTGTATTTGTTTAAACAATTCGTGCAAAACTTTAAATATATTCATGATACATAAAAGTAAATAAACATAAATTTAGTTTGAATTTTTTATATAAATCCAATTTTTTTTTTTTTTTTTTTTGCAATTAGCATACAATAACTAAACAAAAACGGTTAGAAAAAATTCATTCTCTAGAAAGAACACAATTATTTTTTTTTAATTTTGTTCTATTTAGAAAAAACAAATCTCTTCGAGAACCCATAACTTTTTTAGTAGAAAATATGGCAACACCCTCCCAATTATTTGCAATAGGTTTTGCAACACATGCTTTAAACCCACAGTAAACACAACAAAATATATGTGTATGCGTGTGTGGATGAATGCCTGTATAAAAGTAACAACAAAAGTAAAAACAAAGGAATATTATAACAACAATTGAAGAAAACTCAAAGAGAGAATAGCATGGAAATATTTTTAGGAGAATCATCAATAATAAAAACAAAAATAAAGAACTGAGCTAAACAGCAACAACAATGCACATAAAATGTGAAGAAAACTGTTAATTTTATGAGGTGACTATAAAGGAGGAAATACCAATAGTAATGTGAAAAGAGCGGTAGACATACAGACTTACATACATGCATATGGATATGTATGTATGTACGTATAAATATATTAAAATATATTTTATAACTCACCTTTTTCCAATAATTTTTTTATCTGTTTAATAATAATTAATAATATGTTAATATTTGATATACAATTAATTTTTTTATGATGATGAAGAATAGCGACAACAATCAAATGCGTATTGTTTTTTTAATGTTCTTTCAAATTGAACTGTACGGTGTAGAAAAAGTATTGTTAAAAATTCACAAGATTCGTTTGTTTGTCGTTAAGGTACCACTAAAAAATTTGAAAAGAAATGTATTAACACTGAAATAAAATTTAAATATTTATTTAACTGTGACTGCTGCTGGTTTTATATTGCTTTTTATAATTAAATAGCTGTTTTGTTATAATGAATAAATTATTGAGGTACAATTTAAAGTTATTTTCACACGGAGTTGCCAAATTCTAAAATTCTAATTTTAATTTCAATTATGTATTAAAGCACGAACGATTGAGCAAATAAGCTTCATATTGTAGGATGACGAAAAATAATCTTAATAAATTATCATGTGCCTTCATTATTCCTACTGTAAACAATTTAAAAAAGTCATACAGATTATCGGCTTAGTGCTTTATAATTTAGTTATAAAGTGGCATCTAGTAATACCCAGAAATCATTTTATATAAATGTATGTGCATATGTGCGTACATATACTTAAAGGCTTGCGGATTAGATAATTATGATAGTTCTCCGAATTTAAAGCTGACTTGTCTACGACTAATCTATATATTCTATATTTTTAAAATATGTAATAACGATTTTTATTTTCTTAATTCTTATTTAAGTAAATTATTAAAATTTAATATAATATATTTTTATTTATGTAGAAAAACCGTTACTATAATGCAACATTTATATACGACAATACATTTTTTAGAAAAATATTACACGATGAGCGGTATTGGTGTAAGATTTTATTAGGATTATATTGATTCTATGAGCATTATAACACCGCCAACGATATGAAAGCAAAGCTCTCAGACGGTATACGATATATGATAAAGTACTATCAAAGCAATAGTGAACGACTAAATACAAATTAAACTATTAAAACTATTTGCACTTTGTGAAAAAATTTTTAATGGGGAGTAAAAATATTTTTAAGGTCACTTTTTTATAATTCCTATAAAATTAAAAAGATAGCTATAAAATTGTGCATAGTTTCAATTTTCTGCTAGATTTTTATCCTTATATTTAAATATTTACACTTAAGTTCACACTTAATTTACTTTTAAAAAACCAGTCTTGACCATTCTGTTTGGGTACATGTTGGAAGCAGATGTTTACTACAACAAAAACTATTTTTAGGTGAAAATCTGTGAAAAGAAGTTACATTTAAGCGATAATTCTCTAAATGACCATTTAAACACTATGTTAAGACCCGCCCAGTAATCCATTAAATCCAATATTTTATAAATCACGGCAGCTCTGGATAAAACAATAACATTAAAAAGATTTAGAAAATGTTTTTTTGTGTTTAGTGATATTTTCTTTTATTTTACTATTATTCCCCTGTTAGAGTTTTTTGTGTATATTTTCTATGTATTTTACTTTAATGTACATCCAACAACAAGGTCTATGCTGTTTAAAGTAGACAACAAAAGCACACAAAATAGAATAAAAACAACAAAACAAAATACACAGCACATAAAAAGAAAACAGTATTAACTCTTGGAAATATGAAATGCATGCATCCATAAATACATAGATTTGTACAGTGGATGTGTGTATGTATAAAAAATACATACTGCATGCGTTTACACAAGTAAGCCACATATAGCAGAAAATATTTTAAGGATGGCCAGGTTAATAAAAGTATAAAAGGCAAGCAAAATATGCAACTAAAAAGGCAACTAATTGTTTAGTTGCAACAAAAACTATAACAATAATTAATAACACTAACGACAATAATACCAGCAGCAGCAACCATATACAAAAAGCAGACAGACACAATTTTTTCAATTAGTTAACTTTTTTCAATGGCAAAATTTCAGATTTTCTTTAATTATTAACAAGAAGTATAGTAAAACAATTTATCTTCCATTTTCTGTCGTTACCAATTCTTTTAAATGTTTTTCCTTAATGATTTATTAAGTTTCTCATAACTTCTTCACAAATATTTTCTATTTTGAGAAAAAAAAAAATTTTGTTATTGTAAAACTACTTGAAACACTTGACAAAAAAATACAAGAGTAGCACTATTACAAATAAATCGCACGCGTTTCATTTACTCTTCAACCGACCTTTTCCCAAAAACGTCTGCACAAGACCAAAGCTCACGTTAAACTAAAGGCACACGAAAAATAACCTGTAATTTTTTCTCACCATCTCATCAAAATTTTATACATACACACAGAAGAGCAAAGAAGTATGAAGAGCTGCAAAAAATATTAGTAGATGAATTTGAAATAGATAAATTACAGTTATCTAAAAAAAAAAATTAATCCTGAAACCAATCGGTTAAATAAAAAGATAATAAAACATATAAAATACATTTACTAAAGGATTGGCTGATAATTGATTTATATAAAAGAAACACTTGAAAATTTACATTTTTTTTTCTACAAATTATTAACAAGTACCGCTATTTCATTTGAACTCAGTATTAAAAAAGTGTAGTATTTTTAAGGGTGACCAGTTTCTTAATTGACAAATAGCTAATAAGTAATTGTGAACATTTCTTTGGTCAATTATGGGCGACTCACAACATCAAGTATAAAATTTTCTTGTCCTTGATGCTACGTTCAGGTTTGTACGTCTTTCTATTTTCTTCACGACTTTCTTCAGGAACTCTAGACTTATCGCATCAAACCTACTGTGTGTGAAAGGCGTCTTACAAAATATTTCAATAAAGATGGCTGCCAATTACGGTTTTGGCTTTTTTGAGACCTTTTTAGCATTTTAGCCATTTTACATAATTCATAAAGTATGGGTGTAATTTATACAAATACATTTACATATACATATTAGTGAGTTTTTTGGAAAGTGTTATAACTCGGGTTTGATGAAATGTTTTTTTTTTTTTTTGCATAAAATGAGCGATAAAGTATACTTTATAACTTGCCGACTAATGTTGAATACTGAACTAAATACTTGAGAAATACACTGTCATTTTATTACTTGAAATTGTTTAATCATTTTTGTCTTTAATGTGCTTAAAAAAATAGAAATAATAACTAAACTACTATAAGTAAATTCTTATAATTTTTTTATTTCAATGTTTCACCCAAATCGCTAAACATATCTTAGACCTCACTTGCAGCTTAAAGTTGTATTAATGAAAATTATTTATTCTCCATGTGTTTGATTAAGAAAAAATAATGGCAAATTTTTCACCAAGAAAAGCACGAAAAATAAGGCGAATTTACTACGAAAGCATAAAGGCTAATCTCTGATCCCAACCAAATCAAAGTCGCTTTTGAATATCAAGAAATCACTATTCTGACTGTGAATGCGTGAATACAACTCATTGCTCTTCTTCCACCAGTTTTATTGCAACATTAGTGCATCCGCAACCCCATTCAATGTACAACGGAAAAGTAAAGACATCCACTATTGAAACAATTGCCACAAGTGGAAATCATTTCAAGAACGAATTTGTAGCATCGAAATACTTTTGGCATTGAACAGATTTGCTACATAAAGCTACACGATACAAAGGCCGATAATTGCATTTCTCGCCAAATATTACTTTATGACACACGATGATCGCACAAGCAAAACATTCACATTTGTGAAAATAAAAGTACTTATTTAAATTAAATTTAATAATTTTCATAATAATGTTTAAAAATGTTCTCCAAGCATTATCGCTGCTAAAATTGAAATAAATTTAAAATGGCTACTAATTTGTAGAGTCGCCTTGAGGGTGATAATAAGTATTCCTATAAAAATATGTGTATTCTATTTCCCAATTTGTGCAGTCGGAAGCCTGTCGAGTTGAATGTTTTTAACATCTAAAGTTTATTGAAAACAATATATAAATTGCTTTATTTAAATATAACACAATATTCTTAAAAAAAATTAAGGTCTATTCATACAAAATAAAAGCATACATATATAAAATATTTTTTTAAGATTTTTGAAAAAAATGGCAACCACATAAAAATCGAATACGATTTGAACGGAAATGGCCAATAAAAAGAATCATAAGATTTTAAACTTAACGAACATTGAGTGCTTAACAAGATGATGTCGGAAATGATAAGGATAAAATCACAGTTCAATTCTATTAACCTGAAATGGTAGTGAATTTCGTTTTTTCTCAATTTGTGTAAATTATTATATAATTATTATATAATTCTCATGCATTATGTGCAATAGTTACATCCAGTCATCGTCTGCATCTGAAAGCAATTCAGTTAGTTTATGATCTTTAGTAGAATCAGGGTTTTCCTTATTAACATTTTCTACCGCTAGACCACTCAGTTGTGAACAATTAAGTCGATCGAATTTATCGACTTCTTCGCTTTTTTCTAAAATAGGATTTAAAAAAATGTTGGCTTCTATGACGGGCTTAGCTTTTTTAAAAGGTGTGGATGTAAAATGTAATGCAATGCTTTTATTTTTGGTTGAATTTATTGGAAAATCACAATGATTCAAGTAATTTGTACTGTGTGATGAAGAGTGGCATGTCACTAAATACGGCTTGTCATCACCGAACATTTGATCTACGGTAGAATCGGTACTTGATTTACATAAGGGATTTCCCTGCAATACACTCATAGTTGCAGTACTTTCTAGTTTTGAGTTTAATGAGTTTATCTGATCATTTTGTTGTGTTGATTTAATTAATTTTGAATCAAATTCATCTTTAAATTTAATATTAGAGATTACTGACACGTCGATGGCTTCCGTTGAGGCACTTTTGGCTTTAGTAGTTCTCCTCAGCGAATAGGAAATGTCTAGATCTTGTGGTTTTGTGGTATTATCTTTTGATTGATATTCCTCATTTGACACTACATCCATCATAAGGTTATGAATCGATTTATTTACAATATTGGGTCTTGTGCAAATTGGTGGTGATTTAGTTTTAAATTTTTTTTTAATACGGTGTCTTGCCTGTGTATCTTCTAATTGGCGAGCAGACACTGAGTTGGTTAATTTCGTTTTTGATCTTGTTATCCTCATTTGAGAATCAGCCACTGGTTTTGCTACTGTTTCATTTACAATTGATTTGTATTCAATTGTACCATTTTCTGAGGAATAATGAAATGCATTTAAACTCGATAATTCTCTATTCTTTTTATTATTATCGCTGGCAAGTTCATTGTTTTCTTCTGCTTTATTATTACTTTCTCGTGGTATTTTGACATTCACTTTTTTATGTTTCATGTCCAAATTATTTGATTTTAATTGGTTTTCAGTACGTTGATGTAGTTTTTTCTTTACGCTGTCATTTTTTCGTGGCCCATTTTTTACTCTAGCAATGATATCTGATTTTTCAAAATCATCCCATGAGTTGCTAAGAGATATTGATTTTGAATAATTTGTACTTCTATCCTTATTATTTTGCAATTTTATAGCAGATTGTCCACTAAGATTTTCCTTTTTATTTCCTACACAAATTCCTTCAGTCATTATAAAAGCTTCTGACTGTTTTGAAGAAATTAGTGAAACATTATTATTTAACCCTTCAGTTGTACTTGGTTTTAAGGGGGACACGAAATATTCCAAGTCATTATTATTCAAGTTCTTTGAGCGGAGGTATAACTTATTTTTTGGTGTTTTGCAAAAAAAACTATGCAACGAAGGCTGATAATTGCTGGATGCTTTAAGTGTATCATATTTATACCAGCTAATTGGGACTGTGGCAGTTTCCATTGGATTATTTCCAGTGGGTACAGTGCTTATGACTTTTTCGGGTTTAAGAAACTTAACAAATCGTTGCATTTCTACATAGCTGGAATGTTCGGAATATTCAATGCCTACAATATTAATTTTAGTCCCATAACGAGGTTTGGCGTTCTTTTCCCAACCGCTGGGCCTCATAGCAAAGACTATATCATAACGTTGTTCATATATTTTGAAATACTCTACCAATTCCTTTTTGGAAAATGAATAAAATTATTCTCAAGTTTTCATTTAACTTTAAATTAATCATTAACTTACTAAATACGATAACTTTCCCATTGGTATAACGTGCATATCGGCTTCATGGGGATCTGTTACTAACAAATTATTAAATCGTTTATCATCCATAGCAGTCAAAGCTTTATAACGATTTCCTTCAGCCCACACTTTCATTTCGTATTTTTCGGCCAACGCTGACCAAAACTTTTCCTTTCCAATAATGTATGAGCCACATATATAGAGCACACGTTTACCCACATGTTTCTCAAGGAATTTCTCTATCAATACTTCTGCTTTCATTATCGATTCATACTGTGTACAAAATGCATATTTATCAGATATATAAGTGGTATCTAAATATAGCGTATGAATAAGGTTATTCCAAAATATTGGTTCAGATTCCATTTCGTGTGAAGCTCTAAAATCGCCGGTATGTAAAATACATTTGCCAGAATTGAGAAATTTAAAAAGTATTAATATAGCACCAGGACAATGATTGGCCTCCACTGCAGTCACTTCTATATCATTTACTATACGTGGTTGATTTAGCTCCAGTTCATGAATATATTGTTCTTGTACAGGTATGAATTTTCTTAACAATCGGGCTGGTTGAAATTAAATTAGAATTTAAATAAAACTCAGTAAATAGAAAAGAAATAGACGTATGTTTTTTATATTTTTTATATTAAATTAATATCACTTCAATCATTAATTACAAAATTAAGCAAAAATTTGATACGCAAACAGTGTATTTTAATGACTGCTTATAAGAATTATAATTTTTTACTTGAAAATACATTGAAATTGATATTTGAAATGCATCGAAATCGAAATGCTGCTGGCACAATTATTTTTTTCTTATGAAATACTTCAAACAAGCATTTTGAAATTACTTACCTGTTATAGGGCTCATGTACACAGGCATAGCAAATGATTTTGTCAAACCAATATAGTGATCTGAATGGAAATGTGTTAAAAAATAATGGCTAACATTATCGATGTAACCATACTGAAAGGCATCAACGGCAAATGTAGTATTTTCAATCACTTTGTATGGAGGGCACAATTTAATTTTGCGTCTAGTGTAACTACTTGTATCGGTGATAGATTTTGTATATTTGGACGTTGTTGTATCTGTGCAGGTATTTTGTTGTAAGCTTTGAGCGATTCTGGAATTTAAAGAATCAGTAGTTGTGCGGGAAGCAAGATTTGCAATTTCGGTTTTGTTCTCGTCCTCACTGTCCGTATCTATCACTATACATTCAATATCTGAAAATTGTTTGTTGGCTTTTGTAAAACTTTCAATAATCATGCTATCTGCGGATGGATTTGTACTGTCGGTAAACAAGCGCTTTCGTTTGACTCTCGACAGTCTGGAATAATTTTTATTTGTATGGTTTCTACAACTCTTTGTTTCCGGCTTCACTGTTTGTGCAGTAGATTTTTTATATGACATGGGATCGGTTTTGGAAAATTTTATATCGTAAGATTTTGGACAAGATGTAAAGTACGAGTCAATACGTTTTTGATTAGAAGGTGTTTCCTTAAGAAAGGATTTAAATCTGTTCCTACATGTTTTTCTTGTGGTTGAAGTAGCCGCAATGGAACCATATATATGGACTTTGTTACCACATTTCTCCTCGTTAAGCTTTTTGCTTGTTGAAGCGTATTTTATGTTTTTGCGTTTTCTTAAAGGTGTTAAATCACTTGTTTTCAAAATCACATTTTCGTTTTGAAGTTCTTTAATATCGCGCAACCTAATTTTGCCAATATTTAACATTTTATTTATGCTGATAGTACCAAAAAGAAAAATATGTAAATTTTTATTTTGTTTACATTAAGCGGTTCACAGTTGCTAATTTATGCATTTTATAACAATTAAAAGTGTACTCAATAATACAAGGCTGCTTACATTGGTAGTATGTAGTAAAAATTATTATTTTTTTAGATTGTTTATAAATTCCCTTTTTAACATATATAACCTAAGAAACAAGTTTATAAATTAATTATTACTTGAACTTGTTTCAAAACAAAATTCAACAAGAGGAAAATTTTTATTTTTACAGACTTGCAAGTCGCCTGCAATTACTCTAATTCGCCTCGACTTGTATCTTTACAAAATAAGGCACAATAGTTAACACTATGGTAACACTGAAGAGTACTATATAACTCTACCGTGATTTTCCTTTAACTCAGTTTTGTACAATTTTTCATAAAATAGCATTAAAAATTCAGTCACATCGTAGGAAAATATAAATTAATTAGAAAAAATTCATTTAAGATATAATGAAAATTAATTAAATGTTATGAAAATGTGATGTATTTAAATTGTTTTTTAAAGAACATGAAGATTCGTGGAAAAAAATATGTTAATTAAGCCAATTGCAAAAGCAGGCCACAGTTTTGCTTATGGGAAAAAATCTATAATACAAGTTTGAAGTACCACTGAAAAGGTATAAAATTAAAAATAAAGTGTGCAAAATGCAACCAGAACTATTTAGTTACATTAATGAAAAACATTTAAAATCGAGCTTAGACATGATTAAAAGATTTTTTGCAATTAATTAAAAATAGCTGTGTAGCTGTGTGTGCATATGTTCCTTGGAGTTAACTGAAGAATGGTTGTATATTTCATTTTTTGGTTTTTGCTTTAGATTTTACTTTCGACTTCTGTTACTTCATTCATCGATTCTTTGCTATGTATCATCTTTGGTTTTGTTTGCCCGTTTTGTTATTGGCGGGTGGGTGAATATTTTAAAAGAAAATACCCTCCCCATTTATTGAACTTGCAAAGATAGTTTAATTGTTTACTAAAAATTCTTACTGAGCGGTAATACTAGAATCGCCATATTTTTGATGATGGTGTAGAAATTTCGCTTTATTATTGTTTGTATTGCTTTCAAATTGGTTAACTACAAATAATAAAAAAAACGAAAAAGTTTCAAAGTAAATCGCCATTGACCGGTGTTTAATATTAGACTGGGCATAGTTAAAAAAATTTCAGAAAAACTTTTTTCGTTTAATTAATGTACTTTCATATTTATACATTATTCTAGTTTATGTGTATATAAGTATGGCAGCACTAACTCTCAACTTTTTTTATTGTTATTGTGTAAAAACCATTTTAACAAAACATTAAAGAGTTAAAAGGGGTTTTACAATTTCATCAGCAGCTGAGCATAAATACTGCTATAATTTTTTAAATGAATTATTTAAGTAAACACATGCTTGTATACGTATGAAAGCATATGTTGATCACAACTAGAAAGGCCCTAAGTGGCATTTTTGTTAAATGAACATTGAAATCACTGAAATGGAGTCTAACGATATGTAATATGTCATTGGGTAGCTATTACTTTTATTAATTATATTTTTTCAATATTTTTGTACACACTGAACTAGTAAACAGTCCAATCTTTAGTGCCCTTTACCGAGGAGAATGCACACACAAATGAGATTGTGAATTTTTGGTATTGTTCAAACTTTATTGGTTTCATTCATGTACTTTATAAATGTTTCCTCAATTTAATTGTTCCATTAATTAGTTATGTTAGTTTATAATATTTTGTATTGTGGAAATGATGTCATGCAATTATTTTAAGAAACAAAAAGTTTTATCCAAACAATGGCAAATATTTTAGAACATAAGTTTTTGATATAAACATTTCTGACATTTTTCTTTTAAATTATGCGTTGTCTGTGCCATTGAAGGAAAATGTAATCGAAGACGAAATAATTTCCTAATAATTTTTGCAGGAAAAATGTTTAACGATTGTTTTTAGTCCGTTATATTTATTTTTTTAATACTTCTATAAAATCTTTAATTATGCATGATCATACACATGTTCAGATATGCAATATTTAATCAATGCGACTTGATGGCAAGTCGTCTTGGCACTACAATAACTACTTCGCACCGATAGGACCAATCATTTTTTTTGTTAAAATAATTTATATTGTACTGGGGTAAAGCGTTGTACCTGGGGGGTAACATCGGTGACTACTACTCAGTAACAAAAAACAAAGCAGATATTAAAGGGAACAAAAGCATTATATATCATACCTTTACAATAATAAAAAATTGTTTAATTATGCGTGTATGGTTTTGAGAATGGGAAACAGAAAGTATTGAAAAATACTGCTTCGATGAAGACTACTTCGAAAAATAAAAAGTAAAAAGTAACGCCATCTATTTAACTTTAATTTATATATAAATATAGTTCCTGCAGACGTTTTTCGTATAATAAAACTAAATTCTTGTCTATTTTTTATTCATAAAGAAAAAACTGACATAAAAACGTTATCGTCTTAAAAAATGTGTTTGATTTATGGTTTTGAAATAACTATTGCTCACTCTATAAATTTAAATTGTTTTCTTATTTCCACGTCAGTTTTATTCCTTAACGTGTATTTTACTATTCTTTTTTTCAGACTTGTAATACAGAAACAAACTACTTTTCCCAGTAACATTAAAATGGCAACTATTATTTGAATAATTTGTAATACGAATAAATTCTTTTAATTAAAAATATAAGAAATATAAGAAAAAACTGAACAAATCCACAAGTTTTATAGAATGCCTTTATCCACTAGTACATCGGCTCAACAGTTGCGTCCATTAACCCTGGCTGGACCAGAACGTGAACCCGTACTATTCACTGTAAATCTGGTAGGAGCACCAGTCGAGGTTGAGCAGTTAGTGCAACAAATAAAATCCGTTGCTGAACAGTTCCTATATCATTGGAAAACATTTCCCATTGGTAGAGTATTAATTTTTTTTAAAACATGGTTAAATTAAAATTAAGCTTTTGTTTTTGGACTAGTTTATATAGTAGTCTAGATGTTTTCTAACTCAAATTTTTGATTCGGTTTTGTTTTTGCATATTGCAGTTCTTCCTCAACCTTTGTCAGCTGCCGTAACTCTCTGCAGTTCTGGCAATAATGGTTCCAACACTGTGGGCAGTCGTAAAACAAGACCTCTTAACTTAAGGGATTTATTTATAGCACCCCCTTTTGATGAGCTCGATGCAGTGGCATCTGACGGCACAGGTGATCCCCGTCGTCTTACTAATTCGCAGTTAAAATCACTACGTGAAAATGGGTGAGTTCCGTTTTTCTTTATAAATGGGAAACTATTTCTTTTAATTATTTTGAATTTATATTATTTTGCCATTAAGTTAAATAAAACCTAACAACACTCTCCACACATTTTCTGTAATACATTTTTTTTAAATTTTCTCTTTTGTGATAAACACAGCGAAATAGTTTCAATACGTACACATGAAAATTTTATTTTCCTTCTCTTTAATAATTTCAACCATTTATTGTTATTTTGATTAATTTCATAATTTTTATATACTTTTAACATCCTGCATGTTTATTAAGCAGAAGTTCTTTGTAACGTAATTAACATCCATTGCCATTGATCACTATAAATTCGATAAGGATGGTTGTTTCGCAACCATCCGAGTTGCGAAAAGGAAAACTCATAAAATGTTAACACTAGTTGCACCATAACGCAAACAACTAGAACATTCCACAAACAACTCGAGTCTCGCGTTTTTAAAACACTTCATAAATGTCACCTTTTAAAACAAAATGCAGCTCATGCCACTTTGTAAAACGAATTCGCCTTGCAACATCCGCTCTAAATTTTAGATTGTCAGGGTAACAGAAATACAGAAGTTAAATTGAGTTCTACGTCGTTTTTGAAAATGTTGATGAACATTTATTAAATGTAAGATCTGTATAAGTTTTCACATATTAAAAAATCTATTATATTTTCTTTGGTTTTTACACACATCATAGTCTTTATATTAAGTTGGTCATACTGCCATTAAGAATTTGATTTTCAGTCAAAATGTTACAATCACGTTAAAAGATGGTTCTGCTTTATATACATATATAGCGATTTAGTCATTACAATTACTAATTGGAGTCATGGGTATACACATACGCAAGTGAATGTAGTGGGCTGGCTTTGATCTTCACTGGATATTTGTGATTGGATACAAAATGCCTGATTCATGCTATCAGCTGGCTACCCAAATCCAAATTTAATTGTACTGTACTGAATTTTTTATTGAACATAATTTTACTTTCGACATTGTAAATTTTCGGGAAATACCTATAAATTTATAAGCAAACTTTTTGGATAATATTGTTTACTTACTAGTATACCCCATTTTCCAAATGCTTGAAGCATACCACAATTTTTTCCCCTGCAAGCCTTTGTCTTAGTCATATGAAGTAAAATGACATGGTCAGTCACATTGGTTATTTCGCTTTGGTTTTGTAAATTTGTAAACAGATTGTATTTATATTACCAGCAGACAGAGAATGGCATGTGGTGATCCTCTGATATGTATATTGCTCTTGTGTTCTTCATATTGTAATGCTAAGTGCTAACTTAATATTTATTATAGAATATAGAAAAATATGCAGCTAGAATCGTATTCAAACAGGTATCTACCAGCTAAGAGAATAATAGTAATAGTAGTATTGTAAATAACACAAATTAATTAAATACATATGCAAATGATACAGTTTACCGAATGAGTGTCGCTATAGCAAACGAACTGTCATTCCGTCAGCTAACTGCAGTTCGAGGCATACAGTAGATTATAATAATTACAAGTGTCGTATCATTTTTAGTAAATCTTTTTGCTTAAATCTAATTCTTATGTAGGTATATCTTACTTATAAGTACGTATGTATGTTATATCATAACCTTGTATTTTTGCTATTTAATTCACATCCAATCAAACAATTTTTTTTTATATTATTTTATTTTAATACATTAACAAAACAAAACAAATTAATCACCTGTAAAAATTAAAAAAAAAAAATCACAAATTCAAATCTTGAAAAAATCAAGCTTGCAAAAGGATAAATATGGAAAACCGAAGAAATTAACTTTGGAACAATTGGAAACCATACGTAAAAATGGGTAAATACATTCAACAATAAATAACTTATTCCCGTTTAAAATTTTAATTATTTGGAAAAATAATTTTGTTTATTTTTTTAATTGATTAATTAAAAACGATTCTTTGATTATAACGTAACATAATAAATATTGTAAGATCAGTTAGGAGACTACAAGAAAAATGTGCTGTCTTAATCAAAAACGGCTGAACAAAATTTAAAGACATTATTATTTATATACTTGACGCCAAATGTGGCACCAAACTTATTGGAAATATTAATATTTGATTACCGCACGCTGGCAGTGGGGCAGACAATTTTACCTTATTTATATAATATGCAATTTGAATAGCATATTTATTTGTAAATATTGCAATACTTTCGGAATGTAATTGTTCTTTATTTAAAGAAAATTATTTATTTTATTATTTATTTATATCTATTATATTATTAAATTGCTAAAATTACAATAAGATAAATTATGTTGGACAAAATCTCATACTCTATATAATACTAAATTAAAAAAATAATAAACTGTATTGCCTGCTCCATTTTCCAATCGGTATATTCTTGCTTGTGGATTTAAAATTAATTTTTTCTCTATATATACTTCAGATCCGTATATTTTTATTTGTATTTCTTGAAGTGCAGTTTTTAACTACTTTTCACATGTTGAGCTTATTATAATGTACAAACTTGAGAGATAAGCAAAACTTTTTTTCTAATATAACACTTTCCTCAGCCTTGCTAACAATTCCTGCTCAAAAACGTAACCTTAAGTGTTAAAAGTGACTACGACTGACTGCAAACTTGCAAGGGAATTTAATACTGTGACCGATTTGATTAAGACTGCTGTCCACCAAAAAAGAGCGGAGTAATGGTCTGATAAATAAATTTTTTTGTAAATCCAAATTTCTTATAAAAATATAAACTGCACATATTACTATCAGTTGTGTAATAAGCTGGGCTTATATGTGCATAAGTTTGAAATAAATTATGAACTTGACGGTATTTTTAAAACAATTTCTTTTTTCATTTATTATAAATATTTATTTCTTCCTTTTAAATAATTTCGATTATAATTGATCATATTAAAAGAATTCACAAAGAAATAAAATTTAAAATTTCTTTGAAAAGATTTTGTTTTTTGATTATTCTCTTTAAATATTAAATAAAATTTTTGCATGTTAATAAAAATGAAGTTATAAATTATACACTGTCGCTCACTTAAATATAAAATAAAATTTTTGTAATAAATCGTGCTTTACGGTGCGCTTAAAGAAATATTATATATGATATTACTTTTAAAAAATTGAAATTAGAAAGCAAATGTTTGTTAGAAGTTATAATTACAACTTTTATTTGGTTAATAGTTTTAATTTTATTTATTTGGCAAAGCTCTGCTTTATTGCAGCTTTATGAAAAAAGGCCAAATAACAATTCTCGTATTGATGTTTACAATGGCTACTTCTTAATGAAATGGCCAGTAGCAAGTCATGGTGAAATATATTTCACAGAAGTTTAAAAAAAAATATATATATATATCAAAATCCAAAAAAAAAAAATCAGCTCTGTAATGCAGCGAAATTAGTAAAACCTAAAACCAAAAACTACAAGATTGGAATCCTTGTTCAAGTGAACGTTAGTGTATATTAAATATTTTGATTGTATATAATTATATGTATTTATTTTAATACATTATAAAAGACACTAAATAATAATAATAAAGAAACAATATTTATTGGTTTTTATTCAATGTTTACCCTTTTTACGTTTTACATAATTGAATTTTTCTCATAAAATGTACCAACTGTGTCTCAGTTTGTTTGACAACTGTTTGCTAACTCCCGTCCCATTTTCATTCACATTTTCATTTTAAAAATCATTCATTTATTTTATTTTGGCTTCAATATGTTAACCAAAAACCACCCGCCACTCCTTTTTTAAAAGTAATAAACAGCTGCCTTAATGTTGCAAAAATTGTTTAAAAATAAATAATAAAGACTGCATTGAACTTTTTAATGGGCATGTCTAAATTGTAGTTCTGTTAAAAAAATTATATGGATCCGCATATTTATAAACAAATTGCATGCAATATTCTCTTCTATTTTCAGTGAATTTAATGTGCCCAGCTTACACTTCCCCGGCCAGATTCATAAGTGGCGATTGTCACAATTGCTGCAAAAGGGGACTCTGCGAGCTCACGATTCATTTTTGAGCGATTTGGCTTTAGCTGCTCGTTTTCTTGTGGTCACCGCTAGAGGGCGAATGTTTTCTCATTTCTTTTCGGTTTACCATGCTGTACATGCTCTACTGCATGGTCTTGTGAGAGTCGTCGATATGTTTATTGGCGTACCAGCTTTGTTGGCCCACAATTTGGACTATAAAATTAAAGAGGAAAGATGTCGTTTTCTTATAGCCGAACTGGTGTGTAGAGTAAGTAAAAACTGTACAATTCTGTTGACGACTGGTATACAACATGAAAAATTTGGAAAGAGTAAATTATAAAAACCATTTTTCTTCTAACATTTCAAACCTATTTATTGAACTCTGTCGCCCTCTCTCTTTGTGTTCTTAAGTTGCTGATAAAGCTTTGCTAGTTTGCAGTTGTGATTTCTTAGTACGATCCCATTTTTAAAGTCGAGCGAACTTCGGCTTACTGATTTCAAGCACGAAGTTTGATAGTATTTTGTGTGATATCTCTGCTGAAAAAATAGGATAGTGTGGCCTAAGCATGCCAGATTTTTATGGCAAGCAAAAGTTAATGAAAATTTTTTTAAAATGCCAATTTTAATGCGATCAGAGTTGTTTTTAATTGTTGCATCATGATAGTGTGGCATCAGCAACCCCATTTTGATGCGATTTTTTAAAATAGGAAGACAATGAATAAAGTACAAAATAATATTAAGGGTGTCAATGAATCATACGATTAGATAAGATTGTAAAACATGGTCTTAAACTGTCAGCTATCGAATTATTATTTTTTTTTTGGTGTTGACAACCCCTTTCTCTTTTCTAATGCTTTATTATTACGTGAATAGAGTGCTTTGTCACTGCAAATTATTATTTCTTAAATTGTTTCCCCCGCAAAAAGTACTCGTTTAACTGGTTTAGAAAAAAGAAAAGCGTTGCGAAAAATTTAGTATTTTCTGTTTATTTTAATATTATAAGAACGGTTTTTTTCTAGTCTGAATTCGAAGACTCCTTGGATGGTTTATGTTCTTATGTGCGTAAAATGTTACGTCGCGCCACAATGGAGAAATTCGATTTTAATAGTTGCGAGATCTCACAGCCAGTGCCATATCTTTTCTTAACACCCAAAGGACAAGAAATTGATCTCCGTTTATTTTGTCGTGATGTAATGCGTAAAGCTTTGCCAATACTGATCGGGATCCTAGAGAGGGAAACTCGGGGCTGGTTTCTACATTTTCGGGAACGTCTAATAGTCGAATTGAGGGCTAAAAAGTTGACCGATAAAGAAATTGAAGAGGAAGTTAACGAAGCAGTTATGAAAGAATATTTACAACGTGTTTATACTTCAATATTATCAAATTCTAAGTTATCCGAATTGGGCCAGGGTATACCGGAATTATTGGTTCAGCAAGCACAATCGGTAGTCGTAATGTATAAGGCAATGGATAAAGTACAAAAGGATATTAAGCGTTCGCGTGAAGATCATCAGAAATGTTTGTCGAACGATCATTCTGTGTTGTCTAGAGTGGCGCCTTGGCTTCGGTCTAAACTAAGGCATGCTGAGGAAAGTAAATTGTCAAAATCGGCTTGGTCGGCTCATGAGGAGGCGCTGAAAATGTGTGGCAAACACAATTTACATCAGACTGCCTACTTTTTGGGGCGTGATTTGGCCTTTATGAAAGAACGTGAACCGGTACTGTTAAAAGAGTTAAAAAATGCCAAGACGCCTACACGTAGTTTTCAATGGGCTTGCCGCATCTGGTCACCAAAATCTTGGATCATACGTAGAAACTTTCAAGGCCAGTCTGATATTATACCCACAGTAATTAGCCAACAGGCCACCTCAATAGTAACGCCTAGATCAGATCCTAGTCAGCCAGTATTTTTAGTTGAAAAAGAAGTTGTGCGTACCACTAGCACACGTTGGCCTTTCTGGCGTTTATTGAATTTGATGCAGCGTAACTGGTGTTGGACCTGGAACATGATGTTTCTGTTAGGCATTTTGGTACCGTGGTGTAGTCCTTTAAGTTTAAGAGCCCTGTTCTGTGTTAAGCCTTTCATGCCTGACTTAGAGTTGTCACAAATCAATGGTACTCTTTTTCCGCGCAAGACAAGCATAACACAGACTATGGCATCCAGGTTAATTGAGCTCTGGCGTCACATATCAAAATCAAGAACGCATTTCGAAACGGAACCAGACACAGGTAAGATTCGTTTTATTTCTTTCTCTTCTTTTCACGAAAATAACAATTTGAATATTTATTTCAAAGGTTTCATTGGGAAAGGCTTAACGCGTAATTTGAATCGTGTGTGGAATTATTTTGTAAAAGGATTTCTCGGCACTGTCGTCATATTATTTGGTTTTCCTTTATTATGCTTGATCTGCAGTTTGCTCAGTATTGTATTGGCTTTGACGGCACCTTTCTGGATACCGGTTTTTACTATTTTGCTACACATTTATATGATTTTGATTTATGACATGGACTCGCCGGATAATTCTCAAAATCGTTACTGCATTTTATTGGAGGCTATAATATGGAATGTATTAATACAAGGTTGTGTGCAACCCATTGCTGCTTTATTAGTGGCCAGCATGTTGTGTCCTCTTGTATCCAGTTTGATTCTAATAGGTATGTAATTAGGCCTAGATGGTAATAAAAGTTTTTTGAATAATATAAATATTTTCTGCCTTTAAAAGTGGGCGTAGTACGTTATGCTTTGCGCTTGCTGTGGGATTCTATTACATTTCATTTATTTATTAAAAAGTGTGGTCGTATTCCCGCATCTGATAGTTTAGCTGTTAAACGTATAGCGGGTCCTGGCTTGGCACTCGATTATTATTTTATTATTAGGCCAGAACAAGCATTGGCTGCTTTTGAGGCCAAAATGGAACTGGACGAACTGCAGGCATATCAACATGCAATGGAACGTATAATCTTACAGCCACAAAAAGATTTTTCTCAGTTTGTGGAGGCGTGCTTTGGACCGTTCTCCGCTCAACTTTCTAAAACCGGTCCTTATTTGGCCTTAGATCGTGAGGCTCAAGACTTAATGACCACTCTGCATGAGAAACTGGAGAAAAGAAGAAGGGAATTGCAAACAGCCTTGACCACACAAGTGAAAACGAGAATAAAACTTAACACCAAAGAACTAAAGGTATTGTTGTGTTTGTCGATGTACCGAAATTAAAAAATATATTGAAGCAATTAATTTTGACAGATTGCCATACAACTTGCCGCCCATATACTGGAGAAATACTATCCGTCACATATTATAGCGAGATTATCCATAAGCGAAGATGATTTTTGGGATAACAAGGTTGTGTTTAGAAAAAAATTCTTTTCATTTTGAAAATACCATTTTTTAATTTTTATTTTAGGGCTTAACGGTTAATGATTGGCCCGGTTTAGCTGGTCTAATTTATACAGAAATTTTTAGTTTAGATTTTCTAACACCTCTTATGGAAAATGATACACATTTCAAACTGGAACCTCATCCCACTTTGGATTTAACACGTTACACTGAAATGGTACAAAATGCCACTGATGTTATTGGCTCGAAAGGGTTAGATCTGTTGGGTAATGTGTATGCTCCGCGTGGTAATGTGCAAGTGCATTTACCGTTTTTGGAAGTAACCGCTTTTAATCCCAGATCTAGAATAACTTTAACATTCAGGAAACCGGAAAAACGGTAAGAAAACGTAGCGAAGTAACTTATTGAATAAAAAGATGTCAAACAAAATGAATTGCAGTAAAATACCTTTAACGCAAATAATTTTTAAATAGTAACTTCTTTAAAAGAAAAGTTCATAAAATATTTGAATGAAATAGTGCGTTTTATAAACTGCTTTTTTAAGAGCATAGTTTAAAAAGTACATTTCAAGTAGATCCCCTTAAAAATGACACATTAGTAAGAATTGAAGTAAATTTTAAAACGTTACCTATTCTCTAAATGTAGCCCCATTAGAGCTTTTTTTTAATGACTGGAGATGAAATTTTGAGCAAATTCCGAGAGGATTTGTTTTGGAGAGAAGACTGTTCAGTACAGATTTTTTGATATAAAATTGTGTATTTTGCATTTGTAGCTTTTAATTAAAAACTAAACTACCATCGCTATTTAATTTATTTTTATTTTAGGGATATTTCCGTTGGTTTGACTACACCTCGCGTCCGTGCCCATCGTGCTGCGCAGCAAACAAAATCTCCGGACACTCACAAGCCTTGGCGTCCTTGGAAAAAGAAGTCAGACGATAAAAGTGTATCAGAAAAATTGCTGATACCTTTACCGGTACCACATCCTGTGCATATAGCGATCAATATATATAATCGGGATGCTGAACATCCAATACCATTGGACTCTGAACTAGTGTGGGAAATATTAAAGTCTATAGAGGATTGTCAAAGTGGCGATGCTATGGTTTGTTTACAACTTAAATACCTTTTGTAGGAACTATTTATTAAAATGTTCCTAATATCTTTTCTTCAGGCTGTGGCACAAACAGTTTCTCATTATCATGGAGCCGTAACAGAATCAAGTAATGATTCACTCGCCTCCAGCAGTAGTTTAGGCAGTACAAGAGAATCTGGTTCAGCAACAGGTTCCGGCTCTGGAATTGCAAATGGTAACAACACCGAAACATTGCCTTGTGCAAATCGAGAGGTATATATTACCAGTTAATTAAAAACAAATTGATATAATTGAGAATTTGTCTTTTTCTTTGTTCTCTCCTTGTAGGTTTGTACCCAAGTTAAAGTGGCCGAGGAACAACCACCCAGTTCTGGTTTCCATTGGACACTAAGTAATTGGGGTGCTGCACAAACTGCCCGTAGGCGTACAAATTCCAATGTACGTGTAGATTTAGCTAGTCCTGAAGATATTTCTTTAGATACAGACAGCTCAAGAGCTGTTTTTAATCCATACGGAACAACTGTCTGAGACATTCAGTTCCCTTTATATTTCAAAAACACGACAAACTCTTTAAGAAAACAATGTTATACAATGGTAAATTGCTTTTTTTTATTAACTTTTTATTAGATAAAACAAAATGAAAAAATATTTTATAAGAAACTATTCATTTAACACTTTTTATGTGTTACAGAATATTAATATTTTGTTATAATCAAAAATTGTAACACAAACCAAATAAGTCATGCATTATCTCGAACAAATCTAAATGAGAACCAAAACAGACACAAGGTGAACAAATCAAACTACTCTTAAATATATACATACACACATACTTATATTCTCATATTATATACATTTAGAACGTATAATCACACAAAAACACTCACTCATGCATAAATGCATCTATACTATAACTAATTTAGGCACGCAAGTTTATTTTCATCAAGTCTTCTTTTAAACGTTGTGCGCTGTGCAGACACGATTGTCCAAATCTGTACTCCCATCCATTATATTTTCCACTTCCATCAATGAAACTTTGCGTGTTTAAATTTAGTACTACACCAACATACATACATACATACATACATTTATACATATTTTCATTTATGAAATTTACCAGTATACACTAGGCTAGAGTCATTCACTTGTTACGAACAAAAATTTTGTCCGGACGAGTATTTTTACCGGAATTTTTCCTATATCTGCACGATTTAGCCATTTCAAAAAGAGAGAGACATCTTTCAAACTGCGTATAAAAACAAATTTAGTCGTAGCAAAAATTTTGTTCGGAATGTTCTAGGGGCTGTTACGTCGTCCTATTTGGTATGATAATATGGTGTGATGAGCGAGCAAGTTTTACTATTAGACGATCCCACAAAGTATGTGAAACGTTATAAACGTATATAAGCAGAAACTGAATGGTTACTTTCATACATTTAAATAAACTTTTTCCTTAAATGCGCGCTTTAAAGAAGCCATTATTATTTTTTATCTCTGGTAAAAACGCTAATGAAATTTGACGTGTGTTCGACCACAATGCTTTAAAGCACAAGTATGATGTTCTGATGACAAGGACGAAATATCAACCAAGTTGGGATACACGGGCTATCACACCATCGTTACATACCAAGTATGACCATGTAGAAGCACTTGTTGGGGAATTTTCAAAATTAAAAACAAAAACAATTATAATAAACAAATAAATACAGTGGAATCTCGTTAAAGTATATGGAAAAGTTCCAAGAGTAATTAAATTTTTCGAATTATTATTATTAAACGGAAAAATATGCAATGCAGAAACTTGGAATTTTCTGGAGTAACAAACGAAATATTTTTTATAATTTAGTCTTCTTCATTACCAAAAAGAATCTTAGATTTATATAGTACTGTGAATTTTCTTTTTCGGATAAACTGAACACATGTTTATTTGTGAGAACTGCTTTAAAAAAGCACTTGAAACTTGTTCCTTTTTTTGCTCTGTGCAATACCTGTTGACAATTTTGAAATTTAAAAATTTCCGTATAATTAAAAAAAATTTTAAATCCAACAAAATTAGGAGGGAAATTTGATTAACTTTGTCCAGTTTATAACTTTTTCGAGATTCTACTGAATATTTTCCAAAGAAAGATACATTTCCCCTTTAGTTCTTTTCTCCTTCCTTAATCTTAACTCTTTTAATCACATTTTCAAAAGTATTCATTTGAAAGATCCTTTTTATATTTTATTTAATAAACATACACATAATTTAATCTAGTCGTTCTTACAAATCACATGAAACAAAAATAATTTAGTTTTACGTTTAAAACAAGAAAGAAAAAACCATGTTTTATATATTTCCCTAAAACAAAATGGCGGTTTATGTTTACAAACTAAATGTTTAGTTTAAGAAAAGAGGGAAATTCCTTAAATCTGTCTTTTTCTCCTCACAATATATGCTCTCTTTTTCCTGAACAGGGACCACAACATAGATACATTTCTCTATAGTATTATCAAAATCATTTTTCTAAAATATTTCTAAATGTTTTGCAAATAGTGTAACAAAACAAAGAAGCCAATTTGCCTAATCTTTAAAACGAACGTTCGGCGCCGCCATTGTGTTCAATTACAATACTTTTTAAGGAGTTGTTTTATTATTTATAAAAGTTGATTATTATTCTATTAACATTTTTAATAATCGAAGTATTATTTATATTTTTTATATTTAAATTATGTTGAATATTTTTATTATCTCTTTTTTTACTAATTTTTATTTTCCTAAAAACTGCACTGAGATTATTTTTATACATTATTTTCATTTACACCGTTTATCTTCGTATTTTTATTTTATATTAAAATTGCAATTATTTTCTAATTTTGTATGAAACAAACAAATAAATGTTTTCTCTTTGAAATATTATTTCGGAATATATAAATTATGGGTGTTGTTATTTTTAGTAAATATATTTGTAATTGGTTTTAAATGAACTAACACGACTGTAAACCCATCATGGGTCCATTCAGGTTAATAATTTCCCATTTTATTGCGAGAAAATTAATTGTATATCCAATTACAGAATAGAATAGACATGCCAACTGATCGTTTATATTTATATTATTTGTAAACTCATCGCTTTAATTACATAAACGTGTTAGGTCGACTTTAATTACTTGGTATTCAACGCTGTTGATGACAGTCCATATTTCAGACCGGGATGACCGGCAGTAAATATAATATCATTGGGAGATCACACGACATGACGTTAGCTCTCTTTGGTCTTTTTCATATATACATTTAGTATATATTATATTATATTATATTATATTATATTATATTATATTATATTATATTATATTATATTATATTATATTATATTATATTATATTATATTATATTATATTATATTATATTATATTATATTATATTATATTATATTATATTATATTATATTATATTATATTATATTATATTATATTATATTATATTATATTATATTATATTATATTATATTATATTATATTATATTATATTATATTATATTATATTATATTATATTATATTATATTATATTATATTATATTATATTATATTATATTATATTATATTATATTATATTATATTATATTATATTATATTATATTATATTATATTATATTATATTATATTATATTATATTATATTATATTATATTATATTATATTATATTATATTATATTATATTATATTATATTATATTATATTATATTATATTATATTATATTATATTATATTATATTATATTATATTATATTATATTGTATTATATTATATTATATTATATTATATTATATTATATTATATTATATTATATTATATTATATATTATATTATATTATATTATATTACATTAGTTTTCGATATACATATTTGATTTGGCTCATCATCTGCGCATGTATTCGTATAAATAATTTTCAAAAACAGTAATTTTGTCAGTTTTCTATAAGTACAGTAACATTAATATTTACGCCACATTTAATTACGTTTTCTACGGTCGGCTAATGGAGCGTTGTCACCGCATGGAACATAATATGCAATTTGAAAATTGCAGTGAAATTTAATTCTTATCAGCTGGTTTGTCTCCTTCCGATGCAATTTCTCTCTTTTGGATAATGCGTGGCGAGCAAAAAGTTATCTTCCGCAATTCGCGGCAGTGTTACCGCACTAGCGAAATTGAAAATATCTCTGATAAGCACCTTCTACAAAAAAGAAAAGAAATAAAATATTAATTTAAAGATCAATGTTAGTCAAATATTTGGATTCGCATACCAATTTCAAGTCAATTAAAAACCAAAACTAATTAATCAAAATGATGGTAACAGCTTTTGGATTTTGTTATATAAATCAAGGGAATGTCCAAAAGGTTTATTTTCGCTTTTTTGTGTTGTACGATTGGTTTCACACGGACATATGCTTCTCATCTAAATTTAATAAATATTAAGACTGCTAAATATTGTACCACCTTTTGGAAACACTCAAGATATATATAATTGTTAATTTCATAATGATGAAAAAACTGTAAATAAAAGCAGTTTCAGAACACATTTTTTTCTTAAATTTCTTTTTCGAAATAAGTTTTTAAAATTCCATTTTTTAAATATACTTCTTAACTTTGAATTGTTTACAATAAGCAATTTTAGTTTTCCCTCCACAATTAAATTCAAGTGTTTCAAAAATGACAATTTGGAAATAAAAAAAGAATTGCAGAGCACATGCAACTCTGTGCCATTTCCAAGCTTCTTAAGAAAAGTGAGAATTGATGCAAAAGAGATATGCAAGCGTAGAAGAACAGCAACATTAAAATGGACTTGTTTTTAAAAAACATTTTTAAATAAAAATAAAAAATTAAAATGAGAAATAAATTTTAGTAATTTTCAATAGAGAAAATTATAGATATTCCTACGAAATTGTCTAATAATTTTTAGATATTTTTTTTAAATTGTTTTTTATTTCTTTGGCATGTTAATTTATAAAAATGTAATAATTTTTTTTTATACTTAGTACAAAGTACTTTTCTGAAAAGGTACATTTTTATGTAGTACTTTTTGAATACAGTACAATTTACAAATTTTCTGTAAAGAATCTCTCATAAAATTAATTAATTTTTATTACAACAAATTTTATTAAAATATTTTTTATTAAAATTCAATTAAAGTTCGTTTGAATTTTTTATTTACTTTAATTTTCCTAATTTATATTTCGACTTTAATTTAAATGGAATTGACTTTTTTCTTATGTATTTATAATTCTTTTAGCCACCATACAAAGCGAACATTTAAAATTATATTCTAAATTAACTAATAACAGAAAAATATTTCGAAATAAAAAAAATGCATAAAAAATAATTATAATATTTATAATATATTGTTAAGTAGTTAAACGCAAATCAAATATATTGTTTAATAATGAAATAATTTTAAGAATACAAATAATTATCAACAATTAATAATAATAGTAATAATAATAATACTGATAATAATAATAATAATAATAATAATAATAATAATAATAATAATAATAATAATAATAATAATAATAATAATACTAATATTAATTAGCCATCATTCAAACCTACTTAAAACCGAACTCAAAACATTTATACGAGCGAGAAGCGAACACATTCGAGAAGAAATGAAATTATTAACAAAATATAAGTTATCAAATATGCAACATGTAACTAAAACAAGCCAACTACCCCGCCACCAAACACCTTATAATACAAATTCGTCAAAACATGCAAACAAATTACCAAAACCCAATTCATTACACATACGAGGAAATATTGTAATTTCAGCTTGTCTGGAAATCATGAACTCGAAAACATATTAAAAACAAATTTCATTTTCCTCGATTATAACATCACATTCATCTGAATAAAGCATAAACTCGATATTTTATTATAATTTAATTTTTAAAATGACTTTCCTTCTCATCTTCATTGTAGAGTGCGCGTGAAAGTGATAAGGTTGCTTAGCTTCTCATTAGGTAATTTTTCCTTGTAAAAGTTTTTGGCTGCAACGATTTTATTCTTGTAGTATTTTAAAAGTTTACGTACCTTTCAAACGTTGTTCAAGTTCTTGAATGCACCTTTTTCCACCTTTCGAAGTTTAATTCGAATTTTCGAAAATAGCATAGAACAAACATTTCCCCTAATTTTCCCGCTCAATTTATTTATTGTTATTCATTTTTTTTTGCTATGCAATAATAAATTCCATTAAATATTTAATTGTTGCATCTTATTTTTAATTTTGGTTTGCTAATTATATTTTTTCTGTCAGCCGATGGCTGACTAATTCCATAATGCCTGTAAGAAAATTAAAATAAATTCGTAACGTAGAAACTGGTTGAAACACTTTTTCAAGCTTTCCTACGATTGTGTTCTTATAATTCTCAATTGATTTATGGGTTTTTAAAAATATGCGCTTTACCTAACAAGGCTTGAAATCATTTTTTCCAAACTGTTTGCTTGAAGGTTTAATGATGAGTTTGGTTTTCGACTCAAACGCAGTGCAGGCATCTTGCCCAAGTTAACCGCATAACAAACCAAAATTTGAAAATTGTTTAAACCTTAAATAATCTTTCACAGATTTAGAAGGGATGAGAACGGCATGCGGGTATTAGATACGTTTAACTTAACCGAGTAATTTTCCCGATTCTACTGTAGTATTTTTCTAAAAATTAACTTTTCTCGCAGGCACTCTCTTTAGGTGCTCCTTCTAAACATATTTAGCAAAACCTTTTGAGAGCATATTAACTAAAAATTAGCCTGTAATCTTTATAGTTCGGATTTACAATCATCCAGCGAAACTACATCAGAATCCTTCTGATCTCTTTTAACATTTCTAATTAATTTTTTACACTTTCAAAGCCTTAGGTCATTCATTTTTTCCATATCCCCACACTCACTGATCACACATCATTTTAACGCACACTTTTCTCAACTAAAGTCAAAAGTATGAAAAATTATGTTAATAAATAAAAATCTTTCATAATAAATTATTTGTGTTATTGTGACAAAATTAACTAATTTTTATTATATAAAAGAAATTTATATAAAAATCCCACAAAACGAAACTAAAATATAAAATATGTTAATAAATAAGAAATTTAAAAACAGAACATATAAAGTAATAATAATAAAAATTTATAGATATTATAAAAAATGAAAAAATTTATTTTTAGCAGTTGGTAATAAAGGACGTTAACCCTTTAACGCATATGGGGCCTCATTGGACCTAAGCTTTAGCAGCGAAACATCTTTGACCAATTTTCCAGTGTTGACATTCGGAGCAACAGCCTGCACGACCACACGACTTTGAATGCTGTTCGCTGATTGGACTTTGAATGCTGATTGGAATCGTTGAGCCTGCGAAAAAAAAGTTTGGAAAAGTTTTAATTTTGGATGTTTTGAAATAATGTATCTATTTATTACATACATTTTATATCAATGGTTAGAATTGAGAAGTGACATTTCGCTACAACATTGTGCTGATTTAAAGCCACAGTAATAACTAGGAAAGGCCGATGGACGAAGCCCAATCCCTTCTTACTTTAATCCAGAATATATATCGTTGATCTTAACTAAGAAAGACCCAACTCGTATATCCAGTTGAACCTTGAAATCAAAAAAAAAAAAAAATCCGAGTTAGGCCCTTTCTACTTTAGATATGATATACTTTAATGAATCGCGAATTAATATTGTAGAAATTGCCATCTCCATATTAAACCGGTTTGTAGCCTTCCATTGTTTTTGGTTATAAAAATTGGACTTGCCTCCGTATTTAGAAAATATGATTCTTAGAAGTGGTCCTGAATAGCGGAATCTACAGCCTTTCCATACCATCGTACTCGTATGTTATGCAATCCAGTTTCCCTCCTCATCTACAGATTTTTAAAGTTTCGCTTTAATTTGATAGTAGAAATAATAAATAATTGAATTCTGCTTGTGTAGAGCTTTTAAAATTATTTTCGATGAAATTTCATTTTAATGTTTAAATTTCGAAAATTTTAATTTTTTCAAAAATTTTAATTGCGAAAATAATAAAAATAATTTTTTGCTAAGACGTTATACAACAGTACACATATCGCAATCCAAAACGAAAACTGGCACATGCCTACTAATAGCAAAAATTCAAAACGCAAACAATCGCTTAAGTGGAACAGAAATGTGCATCGCTAGTTGTGAATGTGTGTGTAAATTTATATTGTGAGCACGCATACATAAACACTTTTTTCAATTGCATTTATTTAAGATCTAAAAGAAAGGAAATTAAATTGAAAACATTTAATGAATAAAACTGGGCGTATAGTATAAAACAATTGCATTTGATGGATTTTTATAGCCAAGCAGTTGGAGTGCCCGATTTAGGGCCAGAAGTTGCAGCTGATGCTGCTGCAGGCCAAGAACCCAAGGAGTCTAAATTGGGAACGTGATTGGTGCCAGCGGTTATGGGGCTGAAAGCAGCATCCTTGGTGTAAGTTAAATGATGAGCAGCACCAGCATTATTGTTGCGTGCCAATTGGCCCAACTTAGAAGCCTCATATTCGGTTTTTTGTATTTCAGCGGCAGCAGCATGAGCGGAACGTTGTAAAGCATTGGCTGCTTCAGCTTCTTTGGCGGAAGCAATCCGTTGTTGATGAGCCACGGAGGCTTTGGCAGCTGCTAGACGTTGTTGGGCCAATAGAACTGCCTGAGCAGCAGCAGCAGCTTCAGAACGTTGTATGGCTGCAGCCGCTTCAGACTTTTGGGTTAGAATTGTAGCACTGGCCTCTTTTTCCATGGCCATACGTTGCTGATTTAAGACATTCTCCTTGGCGGCTTGCATTTGTTCTTGAGCTATTAAAACATTAGCGGAAGCTTGCTTGGCTGCGGCTATAGCATTGGCTACCTCGTTAGGTGACGGTCCAGAGGCTAAACGTGTACTGTTTCATAAATAAATAATGAGACTGGTGTTAAATAAACACATTTATTTGGTGGCAGGAAAACCTACTGAGCTGTCCAAGGATTCCAGCCATTAGAAAAACCATTCAGTTTTAAGGCAGTTTGTTGCCATCCGGGTCCTCCAAAGCCGGCATCAGCCAAAAACGCATCTAAGCTACGTTTTGGCACAGTTTTACTTTCTCCAACACTGTTGTCCTTGATGGTGTTGGCTGCTGAAATTCGCTCTGCACTGTGAGCCATCCACAACAAGGCAAACCAAGTCGTGAAAATCAAAGCGTTCTGAAACGAATTTAAGAATATTCAATAAGATGGCTGTGATCAATTTTATATTGGATTCAAGTTAAAGCTTAGAAATTTTTCCATCTGACGACCACTGAAAACAGCTGTTGCAATTAACTCTTCCCTGCTGTCCCTTCCGCAGTTAAAAACCGATTCGTATTATTCGAAGTGAAGAAAAAAAATTTCAATTCGTTTTCGAAAAAAAAAAAAATTTTTCTTTGCCTCAAAAAAAATTTTCTAAATTTTTTCGAATTAAAAAAATGTATTTAAATTTTTTTTTTTTTTTACCATTAATTCGGCCATTGATGTGATTAAGTCTTTGTGTTCCTTTAATTTAAGAGTCCCTTCGAATGCAACTTCTCTTGAAACTGTTTGAAACTGTACTACTGATTTTATCTCGTGAACCAAAAGTATTTATACTAAAAAATCGTTCCAAGAAGAAAAAGTAAAAAGGCTCTTCATCGGTTTAAAAGCAATAAAAAAAATCCCTAAAATAGTTTGATCAACGACTACCTTCTTTCCTTTTTAAATAATTTTTTATTAACAATTGATCACGTAAGTCCAATTTAATTTTTGACGCTGCATGGTTGATTGTTAGCGATTGTTATAAAATAAAAGAGTGTAAATACTTTTAACTACGAAGCGTTGGTCAGTTTTGTAACTGTTGTAACCAGAAATGCGCCAACAAGTAGCTCGTTCATTTAGTATTACGTGAACTTTGCCTGTGAATTACGTGTATCAATTAGTAGCTCGTCTAGTTTATTGTTTTGAATAGGAATTTGTAAAGATCATAATTAGACGATTTTAAAGTGTGGCCTGCTGTAATTGAATAGGAAGTTTAATGTGACCAACGTTTATAGTCGAAGCCACAAAGAATTTGTAGCTTCTCAGTCACCGTCCGCCTCTACATGAATTTAATCTCAAGCAACTCGAAGTAGACAATTTAAAATTTTTAAATATTGAACTTTCAAGTGGAACTTTTCTCCTTTTGTAAATAGTAAACAGGACACCTTAAATTGTCCTCAATTAATCTAGAAAAGTACTTTTCTTGATCTACTTAAATGAATTATTCACATTCTGTATTATTTTAGGTATCCAAGTATGTGTCTTAAGTCTTTTATAGCACATAGAAGATGCTCAAACAAAAGACTTAAGACACAAACTCGAAATGCTTCGTTTTTGTTCCAAATGATCACTGTACGAAAGAAAAAAATATTTAATAATTATGTGCATGTCTGCGTTTTCCGCGGACCAAGAATGTCAACTAGTTTACTGAAGAACAGGTAATGGAGCGTCCGCAACAATCTACACTGTCCTCAGCAATGAGAATTTTCTTTACTGCCGACTGAACGTCTATCAAGTGATGCAATACGAGCATCAGGTGAAGAATCTCCGCTTAACGAGTATAAACTTCAAAATCTGTTTAAAAACTGACGAAAAGCTCCACTCGCAGGCACTATCAATCGCATACATGCGGTGAATTTCTAATTCAAAATGCAATAACAAAATTCAAGTGAAAAAATTAAAAAAAAAGCTAAAAAACAGAATTCATATTTTAACGATCTAAAATATGTCTTGAAAACAAACAAAATTACCTTATGCTGTATAATTGGAATTTTCCCCCCGATGATTCCAAAATTTTATGCAAATACTACTTTTAGTCATATTCGATTCTCAACTCTCTTGTAGCTAAAAACTTAATAGTTGATCTCTAGTTTTCATCTATGTGTCTTAACACTTTTCAAATCACATTTTTAGATTCTTTCCCCTTACTCAGTGTAGCGCAAAGTGCATATTAATTCGGTAGCACTATTACCCTTAAACAAGACAAAATAAAACTGTGCATAGTTATCAAATTGCATTTTTGGATCAGTCGTGGGTAAACTGTTAGAGAATAACCCCCAATGCTGTACTTACCTTTTCCAATAGAATACAATATAAAAAAGCATTCTTCTGCTCATATTTACTTTAAGATGTATACAGTGCTTTATTCTTAATTTTACATGTATTGCATTTAAATTAATGACTACAAACTTATTATTAATTAAAATTTCCTTCCGCACTACACACGTGATCATTAAAATTGGTGATTCAACAATTTTTTTTATAAAAATTCATAATTTTTTATAGAAAGGAATTTTTTTTGTACATGCTCTTGAGGCCAAAAAAAAATTACATGGAACTGGGGAAAACATGCTCTAGCAGGGGCTACTGCTAAGGGAAATAAATAGAAGAATAGAGAAGAGAGATTTTGCAATTGCTTACAAATTATGTTGTGGCTCAAAAAATGTAAAAATATGTTCTGAACAATATCCTGATCTTAACCCAACTGGTATTGGAAGAAAATATATAACAGAAGGAAAACAGTATGGGATTGATCTCATAACGATAATATCGGCCGATTTTTTTTTTTTAATTTCTGTTTTTAACTTTTATGCTTTTAGTTGCTTTTTTCTCCGATTTTATAATAATAATAAATACGAAAACAATATTGCCTTTTAATTTTAAAGATCGCATGTGTAGTCGTTTTCTTTTTTAAATTTGTTAATTAATTAATTTTTGTTTTGAAGCAAAAGAAAAAAAATTCATAAAATATATAATTTTCTTTTTTTTTATGGTAAGTTTGTTTGCTTTTTGTTTTAATTTTTAAAATTTATAATTATTTATCTAGTAAAATTAAATGCTTATGAATTTAGTTTAATTTTATAACAGTTTTATAACAGTTTCATAACCGTTTCAGTTTTTAACAAAAACAAAGTGATTTTGCTTGCCTTTTTTAAACAAAAACAAAAAAAAAATTAATAAACTAAATATTACATTTTAAAGTACAATGTTGCAAATTAGGAAAGAATTAAAAAGAGAAAATTACAGAAAACAAAAGAAAAGAAATACCAAACAAAATTTGCAAATAAATAAAATCAAATAGTGTGAATATGAGGTTTTTGTAAGTTGATTAATTTCAGTTACTTCTTTTCTCTGCAGTTTAATGCTATAAATCACAATTTGTTAACATGTAGGTATGAGGAAGAAATAGAGAGGAGAAGAATATAAACTAAATGAGAATTGAGCAGAGAAAAGTATAAAAAATTATTATGTATGTATAATAATGAACATTGATTGAAGTGGTTATTAGGTTTTTCGAGCGCTCTGCTTGACTAAAAATTGGAAAACTAATTTTATAAAGTACAAACAACAACTTATTTATTTAATTCCTATTCAATTTACTGAAATTGATAGCCGGCCAGAAAACTGCTGGCTGTTGTATTTAATAAGCCTAAACGTTGTTTTTGCTTACGCTGCTCAGTCATGTGATCCTTCAGTTCATGCAGTTGTTGGGACAAGTTCGTGATTAACATTTGAGTCTCGAGCAATTGAGCTTGCATGCTGCGCAACTCAATTTGTTCGCCATCGGCATCGACGGCCGCCAAAGACATAGCCCTCAGGCGTGGGAACCAATCCAAAATACCCGCCTTAACCATGGCATAAACGTACGACTCCGGTCCAGTGAATTCTGTGGGATCCTTAACTTTGACCAAAACAATAAAGTAGAGATAGTGCCACATATTGTGCTCCGATTTAATGTGTTCCTCAAAGCTGACCGTTTTATTATCGAAAGCCGAACGATTCAGGCCACATATAAAGCAGGTGTTTTTCAATATCAACTCTTTTTGTTGCTTTTCGCTTCTCAGATCGGCAAATGTGTCAATGATAACACCAAAAATTAGATTGAGTACAATAATGATGACAATGAAGAAGAAGAGTAGATCGTAAATGACACGAGCCGCAAACAGCCCCTCCTAGTTTGGCGCAAAAAATTTATAAAGTTATTTAAAAAAGAGAATTTTGAGAATTTATCGACTACTTTGGAATGCTCTACTAAATTCCTAAAAGGTAAAGTGGTCACATAGCCATTTTTAATACTTGAAACTTTGACTTTACAAAATTATTCTCTAAATTGTTTGTTATATTTTCTATTATTATTTGCATTCGTAAGCAAATTAATAGTATTGGCAACTTGGAAAATGTGGCAACTCTCGATAAAAGTTACTTTACGTATGTGTGAAAATTGTTGAAGCCACTTCACCACTGGAAAAAATTCAACGGGAGACATTTTGCCTCCGAACAATATGTGGCCAAAAATATCTTGTAGATTTCGTTAGAAACTCAGGAGAACAAGAACAATATTTTGCATGAAGTTTTTTGCTCTCTGGCGGTTACACTTGAAACGGTAACGGTAACGGTAAAAATGTTACGCTAATGGATCTTAAGGTTTATTATGATGCCACTGATAACTGTCAGGCTTTGAATTCTAAATTTAAAAGATCTTCTCGAATACTAAACCTGTAGAAAAATTCGCAAATTTACACAAAACATTACCTTGCTAGATGGCGCTCTTAAAATATCACCAATGCCACCGCCATTTCTTAAACCTTGATTGAGAGTAGTTACAATACACATAACCAAAGAGTCACAAGCGCGCTCCTTGATTTCATCATCACATCCACCACCAGGAGCAACTAATTTGGAAGTAGAAGATTGAAATTCATCGGGAGCGGAACATGTATTATCGGGGTTTACTGACAAAGTCGCTTCAATAACTAAAAGAAATTTGAGAAAAATTCAAAATGGATTTTGCGGACGCATTAAGAACCAGAGAAATTATTTACTAGTTTCTGCATCATCGACATCTACGGGTACCAGGAAATCATCTCTGAAGAACATGAAGCCAATAATTGAAAACAAGTAGACCAATATTAAAGCCAAAACCGCGGTCAAAACGATTGAACGGCCGTTGCGTGTTACCGAACGTATAACATTAACCAGAGTCTCCTCGCGGTAGACCACATCAAAAAGCTGTGTGTGTGTGTGTGTGTGTGTGTAATAATTGATATTATTATTGCTTTAATATTTATTCCATAATGTTTTAAAAGATACTTACCAGAAGGGAGTAGAAAAAGGGATGAAAGAGCAGGCCACAGAAGCAGAAAAATATATAAATGCAGTGGTATAGCAGTTGCACGTCAGTTATAATTTTAAAGAAATGCTTCTCTAGCGTACCTTTATTGCCCATTATACTTATGATATGGACACTTTTAAGAGTGACCTGAAAAAAAATTGGTAAAAATATAACAGAATAATAACACCAATTGAATCGTCTATTTAGTAAAATTTCATTAAAGTCCCTCGTGCGGCAAAGTTTGACGGACTTTTGATAAATATAAGCTGGCATTTCAATAAATTGCAAATGCATGGAAGCAATTGGGCAGTTTCGGATTCTTCCTCTTGAGATCTGAGCATATACATCCTCTTTTCCTTCATGTGTAGGAGTGCTTCATCGTTGAAGCAAAAAGAATTATAAACCTGCGCCTAGTTCGACACCAAGGGCGCTGTAAGAACGACCCCTTCCTTATAACACTATCTGTTTCTTATCAAACGTGCTTACGGGTTTATACAATTCGAGTCTTATTGCAAAAATTATTAGCTTGTCTTTTTTATATTGCGGGCAACATATGTGATGTTACGGATAAGACAACAAAATGCATGAATGATACATGAGGTTCTTCCCCGCAAAAAACTCTCTCTCGCCTATAGTGTCAATCTTGGAGAAAAAAAACTCGCATTTTCTGAATGTTGAATTGTGAGAGAGTTTTTTCTCTACTGAGTGACAGAGCTGTGCGAAGAGCGTCAGCACAAAGAGATTTTAATAAATTAATTAAAAACAAATTAATTAATTTTTTTATTAGAAAGTGGCTTATGCTCATTAGGCACCGACTGTAACTTATTTCTAGAAATATTGCTTTTTTTTTAAGAAACTTAAGGAAGCTGTAAAGAAAATACTTACCGTTACCACTCCTAGTAAGCATAACGTCGACTCGGGCCCTAATAAAAATATTGAACGCAATATAATTGAACCGATTAATGTACGTATGCCAGATTCCCGCGGTAACGTAACAACTATCACTAACGAGAATATCATGATGGCCCAAAATAACAAAGAAATATGAGAACTTAGTTCTGGAATAAAGGAAAAATAAATATGAGAAATATATATTAGGCATTTTATTTAGATTAATAAGAATGCTCACCAGGCACAGAGTTATCGAAGGGATAGAAAAACGCCACAATTAAGTTAATAACGACCACACAATTAAATAATATATTGCTCCACAAGGACATGTAACTGCTAACCCAGAACAGGAAGGGTTGCCCTAAAAACAAAAAATAATTTACATAGTTCATTTCACGTAATGCTGGAAATCACAACGAATTATCTGTAGCGATTATTCACGTAGCGAACACTGTGATGTTTTTCATGATTTGCAAACCTATAAACTTGCCTCTTAACTTTTTCTGCCATTTCATTTCGTTAAACATTTCCTCAGCCTTATCAAAGAAATCGACCACCTTGGATCCTTGATCATCGCGTTCTGCTGTATTGAATATTTTCATTTTTGTGTCGGTTGTAAGATATTCGCATATCTCTGGTATGGGAAAAACAATTTGCTCTAGTGTACGATCGTGGCGGACGATCTGGCGATAAGATAAAAAGGATATTAAGAACACCATAAGCCAACCCACATGTCAACATATTGCGAAAGAAAAAACATAAGCGATATTTTTCAATCTTCACTTACCTCTATCTGTGCTGTATGCGAGGCATAGTACATTAAAGCCTGACTCATCTTTGCATCGAAATTAATAGATTGAGGATCTTCTGAGGCTTTCAATAATGCCGCCAACTCTTTGTTGTGCTGGGCCAATTGATGGCATAATATGTAAATATTATGGCCAACTTCCCGTGGACTGACGGATACATCTTCATCATCGTGATCCGCATCAACTGTTTCATCTTCACCATCACGATCATCGATCATTTCCTCCTGATGATAAGCCTTGCAAGCCACCTCTACTAATTGCTTTGGGTTCATATTGTATAAAATGCGTTCAGCATTTTCACTATCACCGCGAGACTCCATTATGGCTAGCAAAAGTTTCGAGGCATTATTTTTCAGTTCTAATACCAAATCCATGCGATTCTCTCCCAAAGGATTTATATTGTTGAGTATGAGAGCGGTTATAATATCCAAACCGTTCGATTCATGCGTGGCTATACAATTTTGATTTTCGTGACAAGGTCCCTGACAGTATTCCGTTAAAGTTTCGAGAGTTTGATTGATGAGTGCCACATTGTTTTCGTTTATATAAAGACCCAAAAGACCTAAGCCTCCGGTCGTTGAGCCACATATACAGTCTAGGAACATTAAGGTTTCCGACACCAGATTATAATTGGTTTTATTATTTTGGTGTCTTAGAAGATTTTGCAAATCAGGATTATGATTTTCACACAGCAACTGCAGGAATCTTAAAATGGGCTGCATAACCAAAACTTTGTTCGACAGTTTATTGCGATCTTCTTTGCTGTCTTTATGTTTTTCCAGCTTCTCGGCCAGAATATCCTCCAACGGGCTGTTAATGTTAAGAGAATTGGAATCTTCTCCAGCATGCAAGTTTCGGGCATTGCTGAAAGCTCGCGCAGTTGCCAGACCTGCGTTATGCAGTTCTTTGCGCAATTCATCGGTGATAACCACACCATTTGTTTTCACACCATGCTTACGCGATATCTTATCCAATTCCAAATTGACATCCTGTTTGCTTTCATGAGCCTTGGCAGCAATGTCGGAAGTATTGACAGTAACAGTCGATTTGATTTCCTGCTGAGAATCTTTCATCTTATCAAAGAATACCTTGAAAAAGGGCTGATTCAAATCACCACTCAAGAATTTGTTAAACATTCCTTTTTGTATGATGGGATTGCCCCCCTCTAACAATGCTATGCCTAGTTCTATGGCCTCAACAAATATGGAAGGGGAATGTACCGATTTTATTACCAGTTCAATCACTAAATCAGAGGCTCCCTCACGATCTAAATGATTTTGTACTTCGTGTAAGGTTTTCTCAGCTCTTAGCAAATATTTGGCGCCTGGTCCATGGGTCACCATATTTAAATGTTTCTGAGTATCTTGGGAGGGCAAGACCATAGCAGCCAAATCGGTTTTCTGATCTACAGGTGTACGTGAGGCATTGGAGGATTTAATATTGAAATAACGCTTTAACAGAGTGTTTCTTAAATTGTCACCCTTTTCGCCGTAATTGACATCTATGGCCATCATTTCTCTCAAAGTTTTTAAAACTTTCACACATAACTTCTCTTCCTTTTCCTCCAACAATTTCTCAGTGTGCTTAATTAATTTCCGTATAAAACCACCCGATTCACATCTGCGACGTGCATCGGTACCAACTGGAAATAACAATTCGGAGCGATATAGAATGTCTACCAGTAAAGACAATTCTGCTTCCACTACTGGCTTCAATTGCTCTTCCAACAGCGATACAATATCCTGCAAGCCCTCTATTATGGACCTATCTAATCGCATTAAATTCGCCGAATTCTGTGTCTCATATTTTGGCTGTTTCGAGGCTAAAAGCCATTTAGTGGTCTGACGTGTTAGCAAAGCCGTCTTGCTAGACATTGTAACCACCTGCTGCTCCAAATCTAAGGGTATGGCAATACTCCTCGTTTTGGCCGACTCAGCTAAAGTACGTATACAATTTTCGACATTAAAGCGATCAGCTAGAGTTAACCATTTGCATTGTGCTAAGCGATAACAGGCTTGCAGTAATTGTACAAATATCATTTGTCTTGACTGGACTATGGTCGATTGATCCGAGAACGGGCTGCTGAAGAAAGTCGCCAAGATAGTAGAAACACCATTTAAAACGTAATACGTTAAAGTTTTATCAGCGTTCGCGCCGCCGGCTATCAATAGGTTTATGTCCACTAGAAAACTTTTCTCAAACAAATTCCACATATGGCCAGATGAATAAATTTCCTTCATTTCCACCTCCGTGTCTATGTAGCAGTGATTTAGGAAGTCAACATAAGCCTCCTTAACCTCTGGTATGCAGGCCGAATGGCAGATAATGGCCACTATGTCATCCAACGACAATAAATTATTACATTTTATTTCCGTGTATAAATTTTTCCCCATTGTGCAGCAGGCCAGCAGTTTTACCAATTCCACATGGTATTTGAGCGGACTATCATCGCTTAAAGCTTCTTTTTGCTTTTGCATCATCGACACAAAGTGGTTGAACGAGCTTTTGTCATTATAAAATACTAAAACCTCCTCACCAGCATTGATAAGTTCTTGCATAACCATGTCTTGACACTTTCGTATAAATTGATTTTCCGCTTTCACTATAGTCTGTAGAAATTGCAAATAGACTACGTGACGGCCATGAATTTCGATGCAGTGGACAAAATGTTGAACAACTTTATCCGTCACCTCATTGCACAGGGCCAAGTTGTCCTTGAAAATCGCGCAGACAGTTTTGGCTTCAAGAATCTAAGAAGCAAATTATGAGAAGTTTTATAAAAAATCTTTTAACAAGTAGATGCTTTAAAAACTGGGATTTTTCACATCACTTTCCATTGATATATTGTTGGAAATTATCGGCAAAATATAAAACTTTGACTTGACTTCGCTCTTCATATAATGCCAGAGAGAAAAAGAGTGAAATCGAATTTATTTTACTTTATCGATTCACAATTGCCGAAACTGCGCTATTTGAAATAGTGTATTTTGCATTCACTGTATTTTCTAGTAAATTTTACACTTTTCTTTTATATTTAATTTGATAAAAAAAAATTATATAATGTGAGTAATGAGAATAGAAATTTATTTTTGTTAAAACAAATTAAATTAATTAAATTAAAGTAAATGAAAGACATTTCAACAAAAAATATAAACAACTACTCTAATTATTTTTTAGAAAAAAAATTAAAAAACGGATTTACTTTTTAAATATTTGGGAAAAATATTAAAAAAAATTTATATATATATATTTTTTAAGGTTTAATGAGACAAAGAATCTACGGAACGTCGAGAACGAATAGACCAAATTAGCTAACAGTTATTAAAATCATTAAATAATATTATTTTTATTGATAATGCTACACAACGAAGTAGCGAAATATTAAAAAAAAATTACTATATAAAAATATAAATTATATAAAAATAATTTAAAGTAATAAAATTGGGAAGGAAGACAAAAATAATGAAAATTTCAAATATAAGACAAAAACATCATTTTCGAATTTTCGAAGATAAGTTTTCATAGTCGAATTTTTGACAATCATTAATTGCAGAGGCTCAATATGACCAATTATTATGAATGTCGATATGGATCTCGATACCGCATTAAAATGACAGCATAAAAATCGCTATGCTGTCAATTTTAAGCAAAGTTTTTTTTATATACTTTGATCGAGAAATTAAAAACTTGAATCAGTTTTATGAGATATAGAACACGAAAGCAATAAGAAAATGTGAATAATGTTGAAAGAATAAATTATTTAAACAAATTCATTGCTGTCAACAGTGGCTTACCCCCGGATTAAGGAACAAGTCCAAATGGTTGTGCAGCAGTACTTGATTCTGTTGATTTCCCAGGCAAAAGTTTTGCAAAAACTCATGTGCCAAAAACATTAACTCCTTCATTAAAACATCATCTTTCTCATCATAAGGATTTTGCAAAAGATCCAGTACAACAGTATGGACACCCACATTACGTAAAAGCCGCTGCTCATGTTTTCGCGGCTTCGCATAGGCACCTTACATCCACAATAAAAGTAAAAATAAGAAAAGAAAAGATAAGAATAATTTTTTTTAGTAGTTGACAATGCGGGGGGAATACTATACCAGCTGTCACACAAAACTGATTCATGCGTATTAATATTTCTTTGACTTTTTTATATTCGTTTAACTGCTCTGTGGACAAGGAAGAATTATATTCGTTGGCCAAGTTGGTATTGTCAATATTAGAATCGCCCACGGCTGGAGAATGTAAAGAGAAATGGTGTTAAGAATGTTAAAGAATTGATGTACGAGTAAATGAAGAGCTCACCGGAATTTAATTCCTCCGATGTTTTTGATTTATAAACCCATAATTCAGATTTCTCAACAGTTTGCCTTAAAATATCTAAATCATATTTGATTTGTTTGTAGGATTCAACATCACTATCGGAGACCAAAAGTTGCACCTTTCGAAGTAAAATAAAAATTGATTCTGCATTTATTATTAAAATAAATAAATTTTTGCACATAAATTAAGAAAAAAGTAACATAAGAACAGTACTAACAATATGCATCCTCTGGTTGAATTTTGTTAGAAAAAGAAATTTAAAAAGTATATGCACAAACATAGAAATACACATACATACATATTTAAGAAAGAATAAATTGGAAACGAGTAGTGTTTAATAAGAAAGCATGGCAAAGGAACGTTTGTAAAAATGTTGCATAAATAAAAGAAATAATTTTGTTAAAAAGATAAATTAAGACGTCGACTACAATGCGTCGAGAAGAGCGAATGAGATAATACAACTCCGCCTGATAGAGAGAGCAGTGCGTTCGTCTGCAGATTTGCCACATCTCTGACTCCACCTCAGGAGTTGTGTTATTTATTCTTCTTCTTTTGCTTTTATTGTTGTTGTTGTTGTGTAGACAACCTACCTGTCGAAAGGCGTGCAAGACTTCTTGTCTCTGGCTGAAGTGTCGAAAGAGCAAGTGTAAGGCCCCCGACACAAGTGGCGGGTAATCGTGCATTATTAAATGTAGCAAAACTCTTAAGAAGGTGCGGCCACCTTGACCATCTAAATCAAGATTGCCCGAGTCACCGCTATCACAATCAAAAATCCCCTCCGCCTGTATGCCAATTGACTCTAAATCGATATTCTTTTGGCGCTGCTGAAATGCTGCAGCAGCTGCTTGTGGATCCGAAAGATTGCTTTGATTATTGGCAGCTGCTTCTGTTTGGGCCTGCTGTTGGGCATCGGTTTCATCAAATTCACGTTTGAATATCGATAAGAGGCAACTAATTCTATAATCCAAACGTACATCTAGTATGAATTGTAGAATTTCAATAATTTTCAATTTGGTGTCCATCACCAAAGGGAATTCTTTCATGAGCTGTGATACGGATTTGCGTTGCTGCAGTGAAATGGTCGGCGTGACCATAACTTGGCCCACAGAACCTAAAGCCAAGCTAGTCATCACAGTGTTCATGTCGCCTATTGACCGTAACACACCGCCCTCAGCTGGAAGTAGTTTTGAAGTTTGTTTGTTTTGTTTTGTTTTGTTTTTGTAGTTTGCAATGAAATTGTGCATTTGCATGAAAGTGTTTAAAGTTAATTTTTTTTTGTTCCATTTAACATTTCTTGTGTTGCTCACTTACCTTCCTTCTCATCGTTAGCTGCTTTTAAGCATTGCATGAAGTGATTTTTTTTCGAAAAATTTAATTAAAAACAAGCAAGCCAATAATATATGTTGTATGCAAATGGTCAATTCAATTTAAATAAAAAATTTGGAACTCAAAATTTTAAAAGAATAGCATTTTTGTAAATCTCTTGAGAGCAATTTCGAAGCTTACTTACAATCTGTATCGCTTGCCACGAATCTACCGGTATTGGAGGCTGTAGAACTTTCTATATTATTATCTGAAACGCAGTCCAAAATGCAGAGCAAAGTTTTCGTCAATCTCAGCAAATCACTAAAGCTGTAGAAACCAAAGTATATGAGATCGCGTGCCAACTTCACCACCTAAAATTTAAATATGTATATATACATTTAAATATGATTAAATTATTTAAATATAATTATTACTAACGAAATATTGAAAAAAGATATAAAGAAAGTATGTAGAAAATTAATTTAAAAAAAAATTAACTAAAAACTGTTAAACATTGTCAAGATTTAAATTATTTTAAAAGAGAACTTTTAGAATAAATTCATTGAAATATTTCAAACTCACCTCAAATGTTAACTTGTTTTGTTCCTGATCTGTGAATAGCCACACTTTGGTGGCGACATTGCACAGATAATTTTCAACAAATGCGATAGTGGTATTGAATTTGGCACGTACAGCTTCCTTGTTATAATCAGCCGGTTGATTTTTAACATCGTAACTGCAGAGTCGAAATTTAATAAAGATTAATAAAGATTTTATAAATTGAAATTTCAACTTACTCTAAAATTGACATCTTCGAGGGTATTTCACTCCAAAGTCTGGCATATTTTACTGGCGTGACAGGCTCTTGTGGATCGCGATCAACATGCAGATGTAACATGAGACGGCAAAATGATGCTCTCAATTCGTACGGCATAGATTCGTCTGACATGCACCTGCAATATTACATGAGCATCGATATTACACACGCATTGAATACTTTATTAAAAGAAGTATTTCTTTTTTCCATACGTTATGCAAGTGGTGAGCCTAGTAGAAACTCATTTCAGTTTTTACTTAAAAATGCCATTTACGATCAGATTTTTGTTAATGTTTAATCAATAAGGCTTATTGGCGGGATCCAAGTTATAAGTCACCTGTAGTTGGTTTGCCTTGGAAAATGTTATTTGGGGAAAAATTTAATTGTTTGAAAACTTTATGCATTTTGATCTCATTATGAATCTCATTAGCATTTTGTATAAGTTATAACTTTCAGTTTCCGAGCGCGACTTAGCCTGTAATAAACTATTTCTATATCAAATTTATTGGAAAGTATTAGGCTTTGCAGATTTCCCGCTCTCCAAAAATAACACAACAAATTTTTCCGAATCAAGAAATCAAAAATTATAAATTCTATGAGGATATTTGATGAATACAATTTTAAATTATCTTTTAACTAATCTTACTAATTAAATGCTATTTTGATATTTTTGAAAAAAATTTTTTGAAGCTCCTGGAAAACCAACTTTGATGTAAAAAAAATTTCAAATCCCTTCTCCTTGATACATATATCGAATAATTTCGAAAATGGTTGCAGTTGCAAGGTGTTTAATTTTTGGATCACACATTCATTTTTATATATATACGAGTGCAGATCTATATACGACTAACCATAGAAACGTATTTCTTCGGTTTACAAGGCAGGCAGATCGTATTAAGTCTTATAAATAATCTTAGTAAGTATTATATACTTTGTGAAACAATGATAAAGTTTTTAAACATTTTCTTAAATTACATATGATATCTTGAACGTACTTTAATATTAAATCGATATCGAGATGAGGGGAGAGATTATTTAATGCCAAATATTGACGGTTTAAGCACATATTGGAAAACAAGTTCAATTGATGGCGGTAATAATTTAATATTGCTGCCTCTAGCTCTTTGCCCTGGACCACACAGTTCGCCAAATCAGCCATTGAACGGGACTCCTTTTTTTTTATTAAATAGACAAAAAAAAAAAATACACTGTTAACGTACTTATAACAAATGAATATTTTAAAACGAACTCACCTGCAAACCGTGCCATTTCAAATGTATTTCATATCTGAATACCGCTCCTTCCTGCTCTCTTACGCTCTCTATATCCCAAGTGGTGTGTTTAGACAGCAATTCCGTCCTCTCATCATCATCTTCGGCCAAGGGCGTAAGCAACGAAGATTCTCTTTTTCCAACACTATTTGATTTGTTTTGTTTTACAGCCTTCACTTCAGTTTCTATGAGAATGTCAGAGTTTTTAGCACTCAAAACGCTTTTACATATTAATTCTTGTGTCACAGCTATCGCTTTACGATTGGAAACACACAAATCGGAGAGATAATCTAAAAATCTCGAATCCCAGTTGTGCATGTTCTTGCGCACTAAGCCCACAAATGTCTCAATTTCAGCAGCGGTGATATGCTTTTCCAGTAGTTTACGATTATTGTGGAGCAATGCTGTGATCGTATCTTCGGCCAAAATGTCGTAACCAATTTGTTTTTGCATTAATCCAAAATGTTTGGCAATATATTCCTAAAACATAAACAAATTTATTTGCTAATGAGGTCAGATCTCATTTCAATTACGAATGTCACATTTTCAATTATAGATCGACATAAAAGGAAAAAGCGATTCAAAAAAATTTATAACAATACTTTAATTATTTAATTTCATAATTAGTCATGCGTTCGAAACTTCATTCGACTTTAATAATACCGATAACGAAACTGCCTTTTATTATACACTTCGTAAAGTAAGTTAAAGTAATTTTTTTCGAATGTCCTCACTCGTGTACTACATTCTACAGCAAAGAGTGGTACTTGTGGACGTTCAATTTGAATTTTCAGTCATGCATAGTCCAGTTCGCTAGTGCACTCTCAATGTAAAAGCTTGTCGGTCTCAAGAATATGCATATTCTGGGAACTAACTCTCATTGTTCTATTGTAGTAACAATAAAGCAGTACAACGAGTATATTAATGGAGGACAAATGATCTCTGCAGTCATGCAAAGTCCAGTTCGCTAGTGCACTCTCAATGTAAAAGCTTGTGGTACTCAAGAATATGAATATTCTGGGAACTAACTCTCATTGTTCTATTGTAGTAACAAAAAAGCAGAGAAACACTCTTCACAGTACAACGAGTACATTAATGGAGGACAAATGATCTCTGCAGTCATGAAAAGTCCAGTTCGCTAGTGCACTCTCAATGTAAAAGCTTGTCGGTCTCAAGAATATGAATATTCTGGGAACTAACTCTCATTGTTCTATTGTAGTAACAATAAAGCAGAGAAACACTCTTCACAGTACAACGAGTATATTAATGGAGGACAAATGATCTCTGCAGTCATGCAAAGTCCAGTTCGCTAGTGCACTCTCAATGTAAAAGCTTGTGGTACTCAAGAATATGAATATTCTGGGAACTAACTCTCATTGTTCTATTGTAGTAACAAAAAAGCAGAGAAACACTCTTCACAGTACAACGAGTATATTAATGGAGGACAAATGATCTCTGCAGTCATGCAAAGTCCAGTTCGCTAGTGCACTCTCAATGTAAAAGCTTGTGGTACTCAAGAATATGAATATTATGGGAACAAAACCTCATTGTTCTATTCACTCTCCATTCTTTACACGAACCAGTACCTCCAAATACGACCTTGAAGCGTCACTTCATACATAAGTTGTATTCCATTTTCGGTCGTATAAAGATATTTGAAATTAATTTTTATTTTTTCTAAAAATTTATATATTCAATACAAAAATGATCATTTCTATAATTGTGAAATCAATTGATTTTACTAACAAATAATAAAGAAAAAATTATAATTGAATCTGAAATAATATTTTCAATGTTTCTATTTGAAAATTGGTGAAATAATTTAAAAATTTTAATTAAATGAAAATTATAAATTATTTTCTGAAAATTGTTTTTAAAGTTTAAAACTAAGTTTTAAATTTGGTTAAAATTACGAATTTTTACGTTGAATTTCAAATATAGAAGTCAATAATTGAATACGCAGCTTTACGTAATTGAAATACATACACATTTCATTTATAAAAATTATTACTAAAACTTTAAAAATAATTGAAAAAATTTTCTCAAAATATGTTCTTTCAAACCTGTTTGTTAATGAAACGAGAATATTTAAATAATATATTGGCTTCTTTAGACTCACCTGATTTTTTCTATAATCTTGCTGAGACAGTCTTAAAATGCGATAACAAAGACGGAAGATATTCTTAAAGGGGCTATTCTTGGGATCACTTAATTCATCTAGTCTTAGAAAGGGGCCTTCGCCACCGGTATGTTCTTGGAAGGGGCCTTGCAAAATTTTAAACAATTGTTTCAATATATATTGTTCTCTTAATAGTTTTTGGCGATCTCGTATGGGGTTTTTTATACTCAATTCCAAAGCTTTAGTTTTATTTTGTTCATTTTCCATGCCAGCTATGAAATACACTATATCCTGCAGTAAGGAAATCAAGGAACGTCTTTCGTTGATCGATATTGTGCCATTGTCAAGTTTAGAGGTGACTGTGGCTAAAACTTTGCACGCATCATTCGCAAAATCCAAGTCACGTACTTCGACCGGGGAAACGGGTATTAAAGCAAAAGCTTCTTTGTCTTCCTTGATGGGTGAACAGCATACTTTGGACATGACCGGTTTATCATCGTCGATATCGATGGGTATTGAAGTGGCATGCACCCAAGCATTAGAGCAAAGATGTCTTAAGCGTACATAGCTGGACTGCGGTACCAAACTGTCAGCCCTGGCCATTGTTGTGGGATCTAGTTCGAATACGGTGGCAATGTCGGTAGAAAACGGTACTGAAACCAAACGGTATTGCTCGAGTTTTGTTTTTTCTATAAAGAAAAGGAAATAAAATTTTACTCAATCGATTTGAATTTTACAACAGCGCGATAAAACTTTACCAATCATGGTTGAGTTATAAACTGTGCCGGAGTCCTTGGCATTTTCGCCGCTTAAATTTAGTATTTGTTGATGTAAAGGTTGCTGATGTTGTTGCTGCTGCTGCTGCTGCTGCTGTTGCTGAACACTTGTATTGGCATTATCAGAGTCCAGCTCTGCAGCCAAATAACATCCCGTGGCCAAATGTTTAAAACGATATAAGGAATTCCAATGGCCTGCACCCCCTCGACATGAATCATGTTGTACCACCTCAATTTCCCACAGTGCTTTACTGGAAGTAGCTGCCGTAGCACTTGTTCTTCCCGTGGTTCTTAAGAAAACATGTTGTTGTTTCTTATACTCGTCCATGGTTAAAAACTTTTCTTGTTCGGCATGGAACAAACGTACCACATCACCTCCTTTCAAAATATGTTCCTGATTTTCTTTGTGCTCCATAAACAAAGTGATTTTCCAAGAAGTGGAAGAATTCAAAACATTTACCTCCTTGCAGCCGGGATTATCGGGCAATTCATAGTTTGCCGCTACATGCAGATTTTGTTGATCGGCATTTACTGGATTTAATATAACCTTATCGCCCACCACAACATTATCGCCAATGGAGCGCAGCTTATAGAAGGGCATGATATAAAACCAAGAACCCTCATTGCCGTTGGCATCCAAATAGACACGCATGGCATTTTTCTCCAACAACGATGGCAGGCGTTTGTTAACAGTTAAAAATTTATTTGACTTAAGATGAAGTAGTTGAACCACACTCCCATATTGGATCTGTTGGCCCAGAATTTTTTTGTTTTCCGTTTCATTTTGCTTCTTTTCTATTTCGGCAGCGTGCTTGAAAATAAAAGTTATTTAAGTGGGGAGGTGAATACGACTATCAAAGCGAACCTGACCGATTAAAATTAGCCCTTTTGCGAACCAGAAAAGTACCCAGCGTCGATATAAGGAATCCCCTTTTTAATTAAGTTCATATGCATGAGGTTTACAGCATAGAATAACATGAGAGGTTAAAAAGGAAACCATTTGTACTTTTTTGGTACCAATACTTTTTAGCGAGCCAATTAGGTGACAAATTTTTATAAATTTTATTTTACTTACATGTAGACGTTTTAATAAATTTGTATCTGTATTTGAGCTGGCTGATTGTTTGGCGGCTTTCCAGAATTGCTTCTGTGCCGAATAGCGATTCATGGGACATACTTTTATTAAGCAATCTAAAAAGAGAATAAAGACAAACAGAATTAATTTAGAAATACCCGCTGCGAAGTATGCATGTACCTCTAAACTTCTTGGGAGGATAATTTAAGTCACCTGCCTCAGGGCAAACCACTGTGCGATCATCAACCAAACTGCATTAATGTGAAAAGTTTAAAATATGAACAAAATGGTATAGAAAATAAAAATACGGCGAGAAAAAAAGGGGTGGGAAAAACTCACCCAAGAGTACTTAAGAAACCGCACACACTACCTTCGGCATACAGTGACACAATGTCACCCAAATGCAAAAGGCTTGCTGAGCCAATTATATTGTCGCCCATTGTGCTACAAAACGGAGAAATAGAAAGACGTGTAAGACCTTTCAATTATGAATTACTGTCCAACACAATCAAATTATAATAACTTGACATGCGCTCGCACTTTGCTTAGCTCTTACCTTCAAGTGTCCATAAACAAACGTTACACATTCAAAGAGCTTTTTTGTTAATCATTTGTCAGTGTGTAAATAAGTACGAGTATGTAGCAAGTGAGAGCAGCAAAACAAGGAGACGGAAAAGGAGCACTTGTGGTAATAGAAGAAGGCCCCTCGGTTAAAATTTGTGTGTTTGTGTTCCACTAAAACAAAACCGTTGTTTGTAAAGCGTACTATTCCAGTGTGACATCTACATGCGCATGCAGCGCGCACTACTATTACACTTTGGCTTATATGTAATTGCACTTTTTATTTATTATTATATAATCTTGTTTCTCTACTCGGCAGGCTTTACTTGGCTCTTTTGTTTAACGAAATAGCAGTCAAATCATGTAAAATAACGATAATAATAATAATGCTCTTGTTGCAATTGGCGGGGCTTGAGGCCTTTTGATAAACTGCAACGAAAAAAAAAAACAATGTGAAATGAATACAAAGAATGTACATACATATATATATTTATATATAATGCAGCCACTTATAAAGGCTCTTGTGTTAAGGACTTCGTATCTTTCAATTTGAAAGTCACCAGTTTGAATGCTAAGAAATCTTATATTGCACAATCCTTTCGACCAGCTTACATCATCCCTACATGAGATGACCAAGACTTCAAATGCCTCATAGAGAATATGCAGTGTAGCGAGACTTGTATAGCAAATATCGTACCTATAGAAATGTAAACTGTAAAGTCACCAGTTCGTAGGCTAAGAAATCTTATATTGCACAATCCTTTCGACCAGCTTACATCATTCCGACATGAGATGACCAAGACTTCAAATGCCTCATAGAGAATATGCAGTGTAGCGAGACTTGTATAGCGAATATCGTTCCTATAGAAATGTAAACTGTAAAGTCACCAGTTCGTAGGCTAAGAAATCTTATATTGCACAATCCTTTCGACCAGCTTACATCATTCCGACATGAGATGACCAAGACTTCAAATGCCTCATAGAGAATATGCAGTGTAGCGAGACTTGTATAGCGAATATCGTTCCTATAGAAATGTAAACTGTAAAGTCACCAGTTCGTAGGCTAAGAAATCTTATATTGCACAATCCTTTCGACCAGCTTACATCATTCCGACATGAGATGACCAAGACTTCAAATGCCTCATAGAGAATATGCAGTGTAGCGAGACTTGTATAGCGAATATCGTTCCTAAAGAAATGTAAACTGAGAGGGCCGCACATAAGACGCTCTTGTATATCATTGAGAAATGCCCTTTGTCGGCTCTTGGTAGCACAGACTTGAGTAAAATATTTCCTAAAGAAATTTAGACTGAGAGCGCCGTAGATAAGATGCTCTTAGAAAATTAGCATCCGCCTCCAATTGATATTTTTATAAAACGAATTCAAAGAAAGCTGTAGCAGTAAAGAAGACGCCTGGCTAGAAATAGACAGATAGAGCAGTGTGCCGGCAAGAGAGAGTGTACATGGTTAGATGGTTAATAAGAAATCTTTGCTGGCCAAAGTTAAGTGACTTGTGAGTATGCCTTCGCTAGTTAAAGTTGCCAGCAATAGTTAATACAATAGATAGCAAAACATCTGAGAAAAATTCAAGAGAATGGTTTTACTTCCTATCAGCAGGATTTAGGTATCGAAACCATGACCATTTACATTTGACGAACCTAAGAAGTAGTTCAGCTAACGAATACCTCATAAGGAATGACGATTCTATCTAGCAAAGTTTGCACTGCCCTATTGGCAGAGCCGTTAAAATAATCTTTTTCGCAACAAAATAAATAAATCTCGTATTTGCAAATGACAAGTGTAGCCACTATGCAACAAGTATTAAAATATATTGAACTGAAGCTTTGGAAAAACGGTTTAATTGGGAAAAAGCACGATTAATAAAATATTTTAAAGCAGCAACTAAAAAAAAAAAAAAATTCTTAAGAATATTTCACAAATTTTATTCCCTTTTAGTTCACATTTTTTAACGAGGCTTTGCAAAATATTTACTTAAACTCACATCAGCGAGCGTCAGTTTTTGGTGCGAAAAAGCGAAAGCGAAAGCGAAATTTCGTTGTTACCTAACAATTTCCAGGAGCAAAGTGTGCACATGTGCATACACAATGGAATCGCTTTTATGCCACGCCAAGTACCTTCAGCGTTTTCCCCGCTTCAAGCGTGACAATGAAACGATGTCATTTGCAAGCAATAAATTCACACTTTACAAAAAAAAATTTATTTTAATTTTTTTAAATTTTTTAAATTTTACTGCAACCGCACAAAGTTTTTATAAAGTTGCACAAAAATAGCGCTCACTAATCTGTGTGAAGATAAATACTCGTATGCCTGGCGAATGTTATATATTTTGACGTAACAGCTTACGTAATTACATATTTAACTCCAGTAAATAAATAAATAATAAATTTAGATTTTCAATATTAAAAAACTTACAAATTAATTTAAAATTGTATTTGCGAATTTTTTAAAAAGGAATCTAACATCGGCACAGTATAAATATTCGATGACCTCTCTAGGATTTTTGTTTAACTATATCACATTGCCAACATATACAAGTTGCAGAGAGGGGTGCAACCAACACGAGAGTATAACCCCCTTTCTCAATTTTATTTATGTATTTTTCAAAACTGTTTGAAAAACTGCTTGAAGGTCTACAGATAAGCTTTCTTACTGCATCAAAAAAAAAATAATAATAATAATAATTTTGATTTTTAAAAAGGATATGCACGCATATGTACATGCATACATATATGCCTAGCTTTTTGTTATTTTCATTACTTCCCCTGAAGCGCCCCATAGTGATAACGAAAATTACTACAAGAAATAAATTTTTATATTTTAATATTTTGTTTAATGTTCTTGAAATAAAATGAAAACTCAAACTCGCTCTTCTATTAAATGTTTTAAATATAAAAAAGGATATTGCATTTTTATCTAGTTACATGGTTTTAGAATTCAGCTAACCATATATAAATTTAATATGTATAAAATAAGCATAAATCCAATACAAATGCAATGCAAAGCTTTCCTTCCCTCTTTTTAGAAACACACACAAGGACAATAAAACACAATTAAATTTTTAGTATGCTGCTAATTGCAGAGAGGACATTTTTACACACAATTCTAGAATGCATGAATGCATGAATGCATTAATGCATTTATATGTTATGCAAATAATGTGATTTGAGCTGTAAATTGCTTTAGGTTACAATAAATTGAAACATTAATTATTTGCTTGTAGTTTTTAATTTTTTTTTTCTTTCTATGCTGGCGAAAGCGGCGGTATTCATGGAAAAGCTTGCAAGGAATAAGTAAACTTGATATGATTATTTTCATTATAAGCCGAAATGCCTACAAGCGCACATTCATTGCAATAGTAAATAATTCGATTTGAAAACTTTTAGCGGAAATGCAATCACATATTGCACACAAGTATTGCAGAGAGCACACTTTTCAAAGAACCAGCACACATGCACACACCTGTTGTATTTTATGAGCTTTTCTGCTTCGCTACAAATTATTATAATTTTATTATTAAGTGAACAATGATCTCAAATAGTTGCATGCAGATTCTGGCTTGAATGCTCCGACTTTTAATGAAACATATCGGCCAGCAATAATTTTCTTAAATAAAAGCAAAACAAATTTTGGCCTGAAGTTTATAATTACGAAAAAGTAATGACAGTTTTTTCGAAAATATTTCTCTTTCTTTCCGATAACGAAAATGACACGTACAATTTTGTAAGCGAATGTTTTTATCCTTTCATAAAGAGCATGAGTTCGTCTCACAGTTGAAACACTCTGAAATGAAAATTTTTCAGTTTCTCTATTGTGCCCACGAATTTCCTATTTCGAAAAATTGAATGCAAGCTTTTAAATCTTAATTAATTTCACCGTTGATGCAACGCAGCAACTTAGAGGATTAAGGAATTTTTGTTAGAAGGCAATTCCCACATTTGCTAATTGCCATTCCTTAATACTTCATTCGTTGAGATAAGTTAAAAAAAAAAAAAAAAAACAGATTCACATTTATCAAAGTGCATAAAAATGTTGGAAGCCCATATTGCAGGCAATTTTGGAATTCGGCTCTTTTTCAACCGAAAATATGCACTCGACACAGGCATTGCTCTTTGCTGGAAAGCACATTAAGCTCAGCCCTACTCAATAACTTATAATGCCTTGCACCGTTCACAGTTTAAAAGATATAAATTTTTCCCCCAAAAGTTGCAGCCACTCATTAATTTAATAATTCATAATTTATTTTTAGTTTGGTCAACTTTGGTCCACTTTGGCCCACTAATACATTAACCTGATATGCAGGTAACATATAAAGAAACTCACTAGAATAGAGAGCAGAAATGGAGTTCTCTTTCGCTGCAAAAATGCCTCTGATTTGTGTTTGGAATCGGCAAATGGCAACCCTAATTTATGTGTTAATTATTCTGAACCGTTATAATTCATTATATTCATTAGCATATTTTTAGGCATGCAAACGGAGAATTAGTAAAGGATTCCTTTTAGGGGTTGTAAAAAATGAAATGAATCAATTTGGGAAAACAAACCCAATTATAGTTTTGTCGCTTTTTGGGGGGGAGGGGGAGATTTACAAATCCACAACCTGAGTATTGGATTAAAAAAAACTTTTGCTCAAACAAAGGAAGAAGGATGTGAGCAACAAATAGATATATTTAATATACTCGCATGTGTTTTGGAAATCTTAAAAACTTTCAATGATTAACTATGAATAACCAGTCCACGTGGTCACACTGCTATTCAGCATTGAGTGTATACGTGCAGTTTCAGATAATTTTTTAATACTTTAAAAAGGCAATGCCGTCATTATAGGCCTCTAATAAAATTACAAAGATTTCATTTTAGGAGACATTCCCCTTTAAGAAAATATCAACAACATTTACCTTGTTTGCTGCTATTTTCCTATTAAACAAATTCCCCTCTAATGTATTGTGTTGTGATTTTTTCCGTGTCAACAAAAAAAAAAAAAAAGGAGAGAAAATGGCAAAAAGTTGGGCTGACAGTATTACTGAGCCATATAAGGTTGAGGACTATGAAGTCAAAGCACACTAAAGGATAATAAAGGTGACCATATGAAAAATAAATACCGAATTGGAAAAATTTTCTATTAATAATTTGTTTAAATTTATTGCAACTCCATAAAAGCATTGGAGTGAAAAGAAGGGCACATGTACCATTTTATCTCTCTCTCTCTCTATGAAAAGATATGGAAAACAAGTGAATTTAACTTTTCTAGGTGTTCCGAAACATGTTTATTTTATTTTGCACAAGAGTAATTGATATAAATGTGGTCGCCTTAAGGATGCCGCTATTTTTTTTTACTAACAATTTCACGCAGTGACACACTTACTTGAGCTTTTTTTTACTGCCTTCAGTTTTTCATTTCCGCTTTTTCCTGCAGCTGGCGTTTTTCTATTTTAAATGTGATTGAATATTTCTTTAAAGATTATTTTATTACAAAAAAGATGTGAAGCCCAGAGATTTAACATTTTTGACGTTGTCACTTTGGTTTTTTTTTTTTTTAGATAAAAGAGGAAAACATACCTTTGCAGCAGCTACAGTGGATACTCTTCTCTGTATTTTCTATTTTGTATTGAAACTTTTGCACAAACTCACACAAAAATATCCTCTATTGGGATCCTTTATTCGCATGTCTGATTTTGTAATTGTAGTTTAGCATTACGAAAAAGAATTCATTTTGAAGCGAAACGCTTTTCATTCGATTATACGAAAAGGTTTTTATACGAATAATTTTCACCAACTATTGCTAAATATTTTATTCGAATAATACAACATAAATACAACAATCGAGTAATTTTAATATCAAAACAAATTCATTTTAAAGTATAATTTTTAAGGACTCTTAACAACAAGCTAGCTGGGACCGGCCCGCTTTGCTGGTCCCAAATTTTTCTTTTATTTTGAACTGCCTCTCGGAGAAAATCCAAATCAGTGTTTTTAGTTATATATAATAGAAAAAAATGTTATGTTTGAGTTGGTATCGGACCACTACACGCTGATTAAGGACCCAACGCCTACAGCTAAACACAGCATAGGCTTATTGCGCAAATAGAGATTCAAAGTTAGAGATATTTATTTTCTTTTTTAATTTTATTTTTCACGAAATTAGTTTAGGTATGATCCGCTAATGGGCTAGTTAACCCTACTATACACCGATTAAGCACCCAACGCTTTCAGCGAAACAGCGCCTTCTGTTGGATGAACTAAAACTACACAGAAACACTCCTTACGGCCCATAGAGCATGCATATAAAAATTTCCTCAAAATCCGTTGAGTAGTTTTTGAGTTTATCTATCAGGAAAATGCACGTCATTTTTATATACTATATATAGAAATATCAAGAGTACAATATATATACTAATTAACTAAAGTCAATTTCAAATAACATTAAGGAGGTCATTAAAACCTTAAAGGACCAATTTTTATAAACAAATAATTTCATCTTTTAACTTTTTGCAGTATTTCCTCATGTGTCAAATTAGAGAAGGTAAAAGTTCTAGCCGGTTTACGAATAACTTTTATTCGAATAATTGAATTTTCTTAGTTGCCACTTTCGTTATTTTCTCATGTCTCAAATTAATGATACAAACAATTAATCCAAATGATTAGAGTAGCTAAACGTTCTACTCTATTTGGTAATCTTTGTTATTCGAATATTTTCTATATGCCTTGTGAATCATATTTTCAGTAAGAATGTAAAAAGAGTCGAAAGTGTAGAAAGTTTTTGAATCTAAATAAAAAGTTAGAAAGCAAATTTTAAGCCAAGAACAAAATTACAAAATTACAAAAATGTCCGAGTTCTATCTAATCAAAATTATTTTTCCATTTTATCAATATAAAATTGTCTAACATTTTGAACTTGATCGCCTGCGCTGCAATTATTCACACTCAAACAGAATATTCGAATGCGAATAATAAATGCGATGGGGCGGAGTAGAGGAAAGGCAAAACACCAAGCCGTAAATAAATAAATTTTTATTAGAAATTAATTGGAATAAGTGATATTTCACTTAAAAATGTATAAAAAATAGAAATTGAGAACACGACTACAGACTGCTGGCACATTCACAGATATGTGTGTGTGTGCTTGTGATGATTCTGTATTATTTTTTCCAGATGAATAAACAATTACACTCACATTGAGGCACACAACGTGGAGGTACAACACAAACAAGAAGAACAAAAAAAAGTAAATGTGGCATGGCAATCAATAGATACATTTTGTATTTCTTGGCTTCCATATTTTACAGGCTCCAGTCAGCCAGCCATTGGGAGCCAGTGAAAATTGAAAGGTAAAAAGTGGAACAGCAAAAATTGACTTTCTCTTATGCGGATAAAGGTAAAATCATTCCGGAGCCACCAAGATTAATTTCTTTATTTTTGTCTTTTTGTTTGAAAGATTTCAATTTCAGCAGGGAAACGAGCAAAATGTCCCACAATTTCAAATGCTTTCTGCAAATTCTAAATGCCATAAAAATTTTATTACAGCTAAGAAAAAGTTCATCAATTAATGCTTTTTTCGTTAAGAAAAACCATGAATTTATTTTAATAACTTTTTTATTTTCCATTTCAATTAAAACCACACGTTATTTTTTCTTCTGCTGCCACTTAAAGCTTAATGTATACAACACAATGTGATTTTGGTTTTTTTTTCTTCTTTTTATTATTTTTTATTGATTTTCTTTTTATATCAAATTGAAATAAATAATTATCTAATTTTTTTTTTTTTTTGTTAATTTCTTCTCGTTTTTGGAATAATTCTATTTAATTCACAAGCCCACAGCAACTGCACAACATCACACAAACTCACTTCTTAGCTGAGTGGCCGAGAAACCGTATTTTATCGTTTATTAACTTTCGGCCTCAACCGCTCAATTATTAGTAACAAAATGATTTTGGTTTATTTCCACAAAAGTTGCTTTCCGTAACTTTGGGCTTGCAAAAAAGTGTATTTACTGAAAAGTGAAAACGGCCAAGAATAAAAAGTTTATTTTTTAGGAAGGCTTTGTTGTTGTATTCGAAACTTTGGAACTTGAAACTTGAAAAAGCTTTTTGGAAGAGTGTAGTTTGGCAAATGGCAAATGCTTACGTATGTATGTGTACTTACTTGCAGCTAAAAGTTAAAGTAATTGGGTTTTTCATTTCCTTGTGAGGGTAGGGCGGTCACTTTTACTCTCATTTTGCGTGAGCAAATTCATTCATAAATTATTCAGTAAAAAGACTTGTTGGCTCACGTTTACTTTCAGCCCCTTAAATTCTGCAGCCAAATGAGCCACAATATTATTTAAATAAAATATTTGAAAACTTGAAAAGGTTTTTTTTTTGTTTTGGCTTTTTTAACAAATAAAAGCTCACGTATACAATTCAAAAGTGCAATAGTTATTGCTCGTCTTTGTGTCAGAGCTGAGTAGCCATTCCTGACCTACAGTAAGCAAAGAAAGATAGAGCTGCAATTTTTAAATCGTGATAAACGGATACAGCTGAGGGGAAAGAAGATGTAATTAATGTCATCTTCTTTTTTACAAAAGCGGCCAACATTTTAATCAAAAAGTGTCATTTTGTGTTTGTTTCTCAAAATTATTCACCCCTCTTAAGGCGTTGAGTTGGTGTGCCTTTTTCTAAACATGTTGGTCTAACACAGAGCGAAGGGCATGCCCCTTTCTGCCTCGCATAAATCCGACTCTTCAAATACTAGAATCCAAAAGCTTCGTCCCCTTCTTCGGATCATAGCCAAGTGTTTTGCCTTAATGGCTATCTAGATCCCTGACTTCCACCATGTTTTCCAAAAAAGCAATTTGTTTTCTAATCCAAGTAAACATACTAATCGACTTTAACCTCGTGTTTACCAATAATAGCAATTTTCAACTCAAATAAAAAAGAAATACGACTGGTGGCATACGAGTCTAAACATTCCCAGCAAACACGTAAACGGTTACTCTCCGTCTTGTTTAAATTTAACGTTGAAAATTTCCCATTCTGGTTTCTACACGGGAAAATAATCATTGAAATTTGTTTAGAATGTAATAAGGGAACACACAAAATGCTGAAGATAAAATTTGCTTCAATTGACCGAAAATCGCCTCCAAATATAATTTTACATACTGTAACTTTGAAAATTTTATCTCAGGAAAATTCATCATTTTTTTACACTGCTAATGAGAAATTACAGCAGAAGGTAATAGTCAGGCTGTGGTATCACGCTTAAATTAATTTGATATGTAAAATTTATTACATATGTGAATTTTCAAATAATTACAAAGGGATTAAAATTTCCTAGAATATACAAGTTCAAGCGATTTTTGTTTGTTTCTAATTTAATAAAATATAATCCAAAGCGCACAGACCTTACGGATGATGTTAATTGTATATAATTTAATTAGCGTATCGATTAATGTGTAAATCGCAAACAGCTAAATCCCATCAGCTGTCTGTGAATATGTGAGCCAAAACACTTATCGCTGTGTTATTGGCTGAACTTTGGCAATATTTAAACACCTAACATTTATAACCTAACAATTCACATGATGCTTATATACTACTTTCGTCGCTTTTCTATAAGCACGATTTTAAGGATGAATTTAAAACAATTACTAAAAAATTTTACACTAAAAGGTACTTGTTTACTGCTTAATTTTCTCTACTATAATATTCTGAAGTCTTTAACCAAAAACTTGCCTTTTAAAAGAGTCATGTGGCACCAATTCTAAAATTAAATTTCAAGTATTATCACAGATGTCTTTATTAACAAAATTTATTTGTAATTTAAAAGCGACAGGAAAATGGCAATGCACAGCTTATGCAACAATTATTTTTAATTTTTTTTTTTTTGTGTTTAAAACATACAACATACGAGTCGCAATTTTAGAATTGTTAAATCTCCGATCTCTCAAATGTCAAGTTTAAACGATATAAAAGTTGTAGCATACTTGCACACACAAGAATTAAACTGCCAAAACGGTAATTTTTTTAAACTAAAATATCGAAATTATGCAAATGGATTTGTGGACTGTAGTAACAAGTTACACAAGCTTTTAAAAAAATAAACTTAGAACACACAAGTATTAGAGTAGAGAAAAATTTTTGCCTACATGTTTGCTGGGATGTTATTTGTCAAAGAAATTATGAATCAAAACAAACAACAGAGATAATACCAAAAAACAAAAAAAACAATAAAAACAAAAATAGCACTAACAAAAAGAGCAACTCATCAGCTGCTCTTAATAAACAACGATGAACAGCTGTTGAGTTGACGTGTAAAAAAATGTAAACAAACACGAGACAAAATTGTAAACAGAGAATTAAATTTATTAGAGAGATCTCCGCTCTCTTTAGGAAAACATGAGTATGTGAAATACAAACCGGAGAAACTATATTTCTTTGTAGCGAGAGAATGAAAAAAACAGAAAGCCTGAAAAGCGCATGTACGAGTAAAGCTTTAAAGTTGGTGCAAATTTAAGGTTTCGTTTGGAAAGCATTCCGACACAGCGCTAACACATACATATCGTAAGGATGCAAAAGAGGATTTTGGCTTCAGTCAGCAAACGGCTTTCAAACGCAATATTTGTATTAAGAATGTGCTCGAAATGAAAAGGTGTTTTTAAAAATGTAACCCCTAAAAAAATCAGCATACAGAATAGTTTTTTTTTTTTATTAAAACTATTAATAAAATAAAAACATTTAAGAAAAAATTTTAAGCAGAAAAAAAAAATTTAATTTACAAGAAATATCCGATGTATGTAAGTGTTTTTAACAAAATGTGAATATAATTGATAATGGAATGGAAATGTTGATTTGTGAAAAAAATAATATTAATTTTATGCTGTTTAATGTAATTTTTAATAAACAATTAAAGCGGAGGTTAAATTCTTTGCAATTTTTCCTTAAATGGATGAATTATTTCAATGTGGTCGTCGTAACACACCCATAGAAAAATTTTGTATATTCTCTATACAACATTTCGTCCACAACTTCTTTAAACACATTAAGCAAGTTTATGTTTTACAAAAAAAAAAAAAAATAAAAAAAATGAGAAACCCAAAAAAGCAACATGAAGCACAAAATATTTTTAAGCTTCCACCAGTAAAGAGCTGAATTAAATGAATTTTATTTTACTTTTTGAAGACATTTCATATCCTCATACCTCCCACCCAAAAAGAGGACGTATCGACAACGACTTGTGTTTGAGTTTGTGCGTGTGTGTGTGCGTGTGTGTGTGCGTGTGTGTGTGTTTGGATAAACAAGATAAATATGTGTATACTATATTTCATACACCCATACATACATTAGCACATACCCACATGCATTAACTCGCTAATATTTTAGTTTATATTTTACATTCCTACATATTTATTTATTCAAATCTTCTGACAGCATCACTGCTCCTGCCTGTCTATCAGTACTTTAAAGCAGCCACGCCATTGATGTATTGTTTGGAAAGAGGCCAGCCATAGGCGTGTTGGTTGGCAGATCACACATTCTTATTAGTGAACTGCTGCGAGTATCAAAGATGCTATAATTCCTGCCAATCCAATTTCAAATTTTTATCTCAAAATGTTACACGAGTGCCTGCTCACTCGTCTCAAATCTCATGCTTAAGTTTTTTGCAGTGAATTTAAGATTAATTTGTTATAATACGCATTGGATGTATAGGAGCCATATCGCATGATTTCATGTTTTCACATATTAAGAAATTCAACAAACGTCTTCAGCTTAAAACCCAACCAATAAAATAAGTCTTTCTTGGGATCGAAGAAATTACCTGCTCCGCTTGTTAAACGTTTGACAACAAGCGAATTCCAAAAGTACATGAAAGCACGTGACGTGTTTATTCGTTTCACTCTTCTGTAAAACTCTGCATATATTTTGAATAGCCAATTATTAAAATCGGATACATTTTCGTTTTAAAAAAAAAATCATAATTTGCGAAAGTAACAGGGGAATAAAAAAGCGTAGTGGCGCTAATAACAATTATCGCTATAATTAATTTGAAAGCGATTAAGACAGCATAAGGAATTGGCATTGGGGATCGTGTGGTTGTGTCGTTGTGTAGCTGTGCTGACTCCAAAATAATCAGTCAGATTTTGGAGAAGCCAGCCTGGTGTGGTGAATTCCTTTAATGCATATCGCTTGCGTAATTCACACTTTCTCAGCCACGATTGTTGCCGGTCGCTGATAAGTGTGTATGGCCATCCAGACATACACCGACACATACATATAGGCATGTATCGATTTCTGATTTACAATAAAAACACATAATTGAACTAATTGTTATTTTCATTTGTTAAATTTTTGGTTTACAAAAAATCTTCTCAAAAAGAAAAAATTCAATAATTAATTAATGTGATTTATAGTTCTTTTTAATTTCAATTCTTTCTATTGTTAAACAAAAAAAAATATAGAAAATACCAATAAAATATTTAGAATTTGACTTTAAGAAATGAGTTTCTGCTCTATAATGACTTTTATGTAAATTAAAAAAAAAAAGAACAAGGGAAGAAAGGAACTCTCATGCAAGAAATATATTCTTTGAAAAGGACCTTTTTTAAATGATGTGTGAGGAGATAAATATGCTTCTGAGATATGAAGATGTCTAAGATATATGATGTTATTTAAAAAATAAAATTTTTGGAAAAGGATTTTAATAAAAATAATTAACTGAAAGTGCAAAATTATTCCCTCAGAAATATTCGTCTGCAGCTTTTTAAAAATAGTACAATACTTTTTTGATTACATTTTTTTTTCATATAGTTTCAACAAAAATGTGGGTTTTCCTATAAAAATATATTTTTTAAAAAGGAACTTTTTGTAAAAGAAAAAAATTATTTCTTCTACAATTTACTATTAAAAAAAATTATTTTGTTATAAAAAACATGTAAATTAAAAACATATAATTTAAAAACATATAATTTAAACAAAAGTTAGAAAACTGATTTTTTTTTTTTAAAGTATCTTTGCATTTTGTGGGCTCTTTTCCAGAAAACATTATTTGAAATGTCTGCCATTTAGTAAGTACAGCAAGATGGCTGGGTCGTTAGTAGTCTGGTTGCCTCCACAGTTGCGAAGCAACTACAGCCAAATCGTTTCTTATTTATTTCCACTTAAACAAGGACGCATTCGTAGTGCCTACTAAATGCGTTAAGAAACACAAAATATTTATAGAACACAAAGTCATACTACAAACATTAAGGATAATATTTGCTACAATAACATGAAAACTTGTAAGCTACTGCTAACACACACATACACACTCGTTTGCACATGTACAGAATTTATGATGCCAATGAGGATTTAAATATTTGCATAATAATTTATTGCAAACCAAAAAATTAAAATTGTGCGTATACATGTTTCTATTAAGGCATCCAGCCAAGAGTTTGTTAAACATCCTTTTTTTGATTCCACTTTTTACACACAAGAATTTTTACTTCTCTCTATTTTATAAAATATACATATACTCGGATTTGCTTACACAGCCCTCAATTAAGAAGAAATTTGTTTACGGGTGCCAGAAATTTAGCAGATTTCCAGCATTTCTATTGTACACGAGTAAAATTTTGAAACGATATTAAGTACAGCATTTCCTCGCATCATGTTATAAACACAACTGTGGCGAATTCTCACACCGTCATTGTCCAACAATCTTTGGACAGGACATTATTTTATTTATTTTATTTACATAGACATAAGACGAATAATTTAATTATAAGCTTACGTGCTAGGATAGGAGCTATAACTTCTATGGTCTTAAGCTCATACAGTTGAACATAAATGGTAAAACTAATTTATTTGTTTATAATAAGTGATAAAGTTTACACTCTTTAAGGAACTCCAATAATAGAACTGGATTGTCTAATTTCGTATCTTGTAAAATATTATTTATGTCTAGATTTTTGAAAATTTTTTCTCTTTGAATTTTGAATTTTTCGCATATTAGAATTAAATGTTTAATTGTTCGAAATATTTGATTTATTGCAAAATATGCATACATTTGTCTGGTTCTTATCAAACAAATGACTGTGTGTTATCATAGTATGTCCTAATCTGACTCTAGTCAATACAACTTTGTCGCATCTATTAAAATTGTGGTTTTGGTCTTTAAACATGTTGGTTATTCTCATTTTATTTGGATTTACTTCCTTATACCAAATTGAATTATAGTTGGGTGTAGTTAGTAAAAGTGATATTAACGCATTTTTTGCTTCTTTATCTGCGTGTTTATTACCCGGTATTATAAAAACACGACATTATAAAAACCGCTATTCAATATGATTTTGGTTTTGAAATCACTCCAACTTGCAGATTTCTTCTTCTTCTTCTTGAATACAACTTTTTTCGCACATCTACATACGTGGTCGTTCAATTGAATAGAGATTAGATTTCTATATAAAATATTTTTTGCTCCCCGTACTGTAATATAAAACGTTATCCTTTGCTCGGAATCGCAGCGAGGAATTGTCAGTTTACAAAACACAAGCGATCGACTTCATTACATAAGTACATAAATTCAAAAGAAATGGTTTACTAGAGCGACAGATAAAAGTAAGCGATAAGTTTTGACTATGAAAACGGTTTTCTTTTGAATTCTCAGTAGAAGCTTTAAAAATAAAATTGAATCATTTAACAATTCCATTTTTTATACATTTAAAAAATTAAGACAAATTAAAAATAAAAGGGCCTCTCTCTAATAGTTAAGTGGTCATCGTTCGCCGCACTGATTCCGTTTGCAACACTATTCAAACGTGAAATGCAACAGAGAAAGAGAGAGGAAGACAACTTGCAATTGCATTCCATATTTAGTTGGTTAAACAAATAAACTGGTATTTATTTGTAACCATAAACTTGACACACATTTTATTAAATAAAGCAAAGCTAAACGTTCGCAAACACTTGAGCGATTGCACTGCGAATGCAGACAGCCGGTCAGCCCCAAAAGAGAGCAGCCTATCTAAACAATGCTTTGCTGAATGTACACATGCATGCTCTCCATACACACACACACTCGTACAAACACTCGTGCATATTCAGAAATATACAAAGTTCAATTGCTTTTAATTGCACAAAAGCAAGCAAAACAAAAATACTCGTATAAAAATAAAATGAGAGCCGAAGGAAAACACACAGAATGATTATTTAAACAAATAAAGAAATCTTGAATTTATTAATACATTTAATGCACGTATGAATTACAAATTAATTGAGATTGTATTCTCGCATATGGATTTCAGTAAATAGAAATTATTAAAGTTCGTAACAAGTGCAACTGAGCGGCATCTTTACAAAATCGACGTTGTACAAAAAGTAAATCGTAGAATATTTCAGACAAAAAAGTCTTTAATACGATCGTAATTGGCAATTGGGAACCTAATGACCTTTCAACCCAGTCAAAGCATAAACATTTTTTTCTATACTCTGATTTGAATAATTTGTACATATCAATTAATTGAAGTATGTATGTATGTATGGATATAAAAGATCAAACAAAATATAATCATTAAGGCATTGATAGCTTTTAAAAAAAAACTTCTGGCGTATTCGTAAATTACAACAAATACATGTGCGAGTATGTATGTATGAATGTACAGCTTTGCTAGAGCATGCATACAACAATTAGATTTTTGGTTTCGATTGAATGATCATAACGTGCCCATGGCTATGTGCGAGTATGCCTGTGCATAAATATATCTAAATATAGAACGATTCCAAGTAAGGAAAATAAGATTTTGTAAAGATTTATCCGATTACATGTTTCATATTGAGTAGCTCATGAGCCAGCGTGTTATTATTTGACCAGACACATTGTGATTGCAGTTCGTAAAACTAAAGATAGATTTCAGATAGAGTCCAGAACGCCCTAAGTGATGTGAGGAGTATTCAAGCTCGTCAGTTGCTCATCGACCCCAAGAATTGGTCGTTATGCAGACGACATTGCTAAATATTTTAAATGAAAATGCCATAATTCCAAAAGGAAACCTTTTACTTAGAGACGCTACTAATTAATGTCAAATGTGTGGTGAATTTTAGAAGAAGAGCGGTGAAAGTGAGAAAACAGTTGAAGAGCTGTCAGTTTGCCACTGTAGTCACCAAAGCAAACTCTTTTATAATGCATCGAATTTAGATTTTTGTTGGAATTGATTTTTAAACCGAGATTAAATTTTACAACAACAATTCCCCATATTGTTATGCACATTATTAATTATACTACACAATTTAACATGAAATCTCAACCTTAACAACTAGAACTCTCTAATTGCATCCAGCCACATCCGTCATAATATCTTGATTTGTGAATATGAATTTAAACTTATAAATATACTCCTATAATTATATTACATTCTTTACTGAAACGATATCTAATTTATTTTATTCTTATGAGTACAATAAGTTTTGTTAAAAACACGTTATTGTATTGAAATATCGATTCACGTTCCCATCTCTAATATCTATTAATAAATTCAACTATTGATACACATATGGCTACATTAAGATATAAAGGTCCTAACTTACATTAGATGAGTTCAAAAAAAAGTTGTTATTTTTGATATTTATTATTTTAACTTCTTATACTGCGGAAATTTTTAGCTAGTGGAGACAAGCTTACTTTGCAATGCCGGCTTATCAAGGCATCAGCGGCCAAAAATAAAATGATTTAGGGTCTTTCTTTATTAAGGAAACGTTGTGTGCATGCATACATACACGCACATCCATATCAACGACATCTTCCAGGTATGAAACAATAGAATAATTTCATACAAATATTATTAGGTACGGCATTTACTAAATATTTCTTATCAATACTGATAATAATTAATGGGGGCCAATTAAAAAATTATTAAATTATCAAAATTTATTCATAGTCAATTGTACTCACCGCTTTTAAGAATTAAATGTTCAAATTTTATTAATTTTCTAGATACATACATACATGCATACATCCATATACAAACTTATTTATGTAAGTACGCATGTGTATAAAAGAAAATATTTAAATTTTTTTCAGCTCAAACTTTTCATTTCTATTCACACTTTTTTTTAACTCACTTCCCTTCACTCACTTGTCGTAATAAAAGTTCAATTCAAATTTTTTAACCTTGAATTTCTTTTTTGCATTTCTCTTTTATTTTATAATGTAAGTATATACATACGTATGTGTGCAAGCATGTCTCTGTGGTGCATACTTATCTTTATTTTATTCTTATTCTCTGCTTTTAAGCCATGTTTAACAATTGTATTGTGACTGTTACCGCTGTTTTACACGCGTTTCCCCCAAATGCACTACGTTGCTTTAACAACAGCTAGAAATACCTACAACAAGATGATAAAACGAAACTCAGCTTGGTCTATAAATAGTGGCAGCAGCAACATGTTCTTATATTTATACACGACCGTACAACGACAACAAATATTTGTGTTTTTGTATACAACACTCGTAACCGAGACTTGAAAACCCACAAACGAACAACAATAACACGGTATGGTACTAACAATACCAGCAATAACAAAACGGAGCTATGAAAACAGCAGGCCCTTCACTTTCTGGCCTTTAATAATGATGGCAATTTCTTTGGGTTTTCAAGCTAGAAACTTGCTAGCAAGTGTAGAAATTTTTAGTGTTCATAAATTTGTTCGAACATAAACGTAAATTTCAATGTTTCCCATGAATATTTTGCAACTAATAGTACCGGCCTGGCCCAAAGTGCTCCTCTGAAAATTCTTGCTGTACAATGAAACCATGTGTTTATTGCACATAATGGAAATATACATCAATTTTCGAGGCCTATGTTCTGTCAATTTATTTATTTACATAATAATTATAATATTATAATTATTATAATATAATTATATTTTCTAATGTTCTATTAAACTGCCAGGGATTATATGAAATAGCAAATACTCTTCGTGTTTATGCTATTAAAAGATAACTTTGTTTATTTTTTTTATCTTATATATTTAACAAAAAAATTTTTTCAAAATTTCAAAAAAAAATCAGAAAAAAATAAGATTTATTTTATTATAATTTATCTTCTTGGCCAGTTTTAGTATGTCACGTTTTTTAATTAATAAACACCTCATACTATAATTTATTTTATTTCGATTATTATTTTAAAACATTAAAAAGAATATTTTTAAATAAATAGACAGCCCAACATTAGCTTGAAACGAATTAGATTAAAAAACTCTAAACTATTTTTTATTGGCTTGCTACCGAGTCTGCACACTTTAATGTATAGTAGTACAAGTCAGTGGGCGGTGCGTTATATATTCCAACTGGATGTTTCCACCACTTGTTACATCTGCTGTCAAATAGCTCAATAAAATCTATAGCCGGGTTTAGTATCCATTTCACTAGTATTTTTCTGATATTGCTGCTAGAAACTACAGCAATATACATATATCTTTACATTTTAACCAAAGCTGAGGCAAACAAAGGTTTCAGTGTACTTTTTAATTTTTTTAACGATTTCAAACGAAACACCTTAATAATTTTTGTCTTGTCTTATTAGGAAACTTTCTTTTTTTCCAACAACAACTAGATGTCAACCGATGAATTCCAAATGGAATTTATATGGTAAATTCCTGGTAAAATTATGTGATGGTGTTTATGCGAAAAAATTTGGGCCCAAAGAAGGGCCCTCTCCACTTTTTTTTACCACTGTGCATTATATAAGCTTATGAGACAGCTTTAAGCAAACACTCGCACACGCGCACACACACATACAAACGTACCCTTTCGTTTCCACGTAATGTTAACGATACGACGACAAAATTTGCTACGTATTAGGAAACCACGAACTAATATTTTAAGATTCTTCTTTGTTATTTCTTTTTGTATATTTTCTCAAATATTTTTTTGCGAAATTGTATTGATTTGCATTGCACTTTAGTTAAATTTAATTATTTATTTATTTTTTTTTTTTGTAACAACGATTCCACTTCAACTTCCAAAAAGAAAAAATTTGTATGTATTTGAATTTGCAAAAGACGGAACGAACGAAAATCAACAAGTGTGTTGAACAAGCCAACGAAACGTTTTAAAATGAGAAAAACGGTGAAAATAATAATACAATTGGAATGTTAACTGAGAGTGGGGTTTTAAGAAAGCATTGAATTTCGCGAGAGCGCGACTAGTGGTGAGATTTACAAAACCAGATGATCGTTAAACAAGGTAAACAATACAATACAAGTTGCCAGACTAACAAGATAGCGTTGGGGGAATATTAAGAAAAATATGAATTTAAAACTGCTTAAATGTTTTTCTGAGTTAAAACAATATTTATTTTGGCAGTAATTAAAACTGCATGCACAAAAAACAAAAACAAAAATGTTTGCGCTCAACTGTACTTTGAAATAAAACTTTTTAATTTCATATTGATTTTTTGAAAACCTTTGACAACCATCTTAAAAATCGTAGGGCACAAATAATTCTGAATTTACACTGTAATTCACCAAATTTTACATCTATTTAATTTTAGATAAGAATGTATGCGTTGTAGAAAAACATAAATAATAAACTAATAATGAAGGTCTACATAAAGAACGCACTCTCCACCTTAACTTTGCTTCTATTAACTGCAATTGTTACCTGCAACAATTCAGATGACGACGAGAAATATAATGTGGGCGGAGTGTTGAGTGACTCTGACAGTGAAAAGCATTTCCGTCTGACAATATCGGTGAGTAATAAATCAAACTATGGAAATAATTAAAAACTAAAGCGTAATTCATTACGTAATTTTAGCACTTAAATTTTGATCAAAACTACAAAACCAGCCGCAATATGACATATTATGGTAAAACCATACGTATGGACAAGAATCCCATCAAAACGGTGTTTAATATTTGTGATAAATTGATTGATAAGAGGGTAAGTTTTGTGTTTTATGAATTAATTTTTATATGTTTGGTTCGATAAAATACAAATTGAAAAGATTACTTATTATTATTGCATATAATTTTTCTTAATTCTGTCTACGAGCAGATTATAAGGGGGTCGATGTTTTTTTAGTTTATTAAACAAGTTATTGAGAGACCATGTGTAATTCCATAGCATAAGGTAGCAGATTGCATTCTTGATCAGTTTACATCTATCCTTCACTCTCAAGTAAAAGTCCTATTGGATGTACAGCCGCAAGAAAAATGCGTTCGCATTTATTGGGGTCATAATTTACCTTTACCTTTATATATAGTACATGCGATCGTACTTTGTGGTCAGGACTCCACCTCAATCCTTTTGTGTTTATGAATGTGACTTTGTGCTCAGGACTCCACCTCAATCCTTTTGTGTTTATGAATGTGACTTTGTGCTCAGGACACCACCTCAATCCTTTTGTGTTTATGTATGTGACTTTGTGCTCAAGACTCCACCTCAACCCTTTTTTTGTGTTTATGAATGTCTGTTAATGGTTGTAACAGATTTGATTGAGTAGAGCCACACTGTACAATTTCAAATGCCTTAACGTATACTTTATTTTTTTGCCGCCATTGCTTAATAAAAATATGCGTTAACCCACACAAGCGTGCCTTAATGTGTAGTACAGTGTTTCCACAACCAAGTAAACATTTGGGCGAACGTGCACGAATATTCAACATTTACAGGTTGTAGAGAAAAGCAGACTCAAAACTGTTTTCAAATACTTAAAATAATAAAATTAATGTGTATCTTAAAATTTAATTTTTAAATCTGCTGTTTGTGGCTTTGTTCTTTTCTTTTTCCTTTTCCTTTTCCTTTTCCTTTACACTCTGCCCCGTGTTAACTTAATTTCACATTAATTTATTCATTCTTACTTAATTACAATACTAACGAGCTTTATTGAAGTAAGCAGCTGTGAGTTCTTATTTAATTATGGGATTTTTATTAAGCACCTCTCTTTACATCTGTATATATAAATCTTTTGTTTATTTGTTCCTGATTTTTTTTTTTCATAAATAAAGTTAATAAAACCAGTTCTTTGCACTGAATGTTGACAAAGTGAATGAACCACCGTAATAAATTTTTTCTCATTAATAAAACTTTATTTAGTTGAAAATAACAAAATGTTGATGGGATTTCGCTATATTTCATGCACTATTTTAAAACAAATGATTTATTTTCAAAGTGTGTTTGCGGTAGAAAGAAATCTGATGATTTATTTATGCAAATATGTAACTTCTATGCCATCACATGATTATATGCTTTCAAACATTCCTGGCAGTACTGCCTTTGAACAAAATATACTCGTATATGAGAAAAAGCACGCCGTCCGCATGTGAAACTGGAGAAGCAATAAATATTAAGGCAAATCTCTAAATAAAATTATGAAAGCATGATTACAATTAAGGAACATTGGGGGAGCAGAACAGTTGTTATGAAAAGATTTAAACTGTAGAGAAGTGATTTGATATTTAATTTACATAAATTGGATTTTATATTTTCTAAGCCACAACAACAAAAAAAAAACAATTGTTTCTTTTAACTATTTGCTTTGGAATTATTTTGCACATTTTTTTATTTTGCAAACAAACATATCACGGCATCTGAGAGGACGATCAGAAATTTTGTTTATATCAAATTTGTTCTAAAAGTTTAACATTCCCAGCTTTTTAATAAGTCTTTAAAAACACAATATTCATATTAAAGAATATGAAAAAGAATAATTTAGTAATCAAAAATATTAGAAGTTCTGCCTCTGAGTGTCAGTTAAAAGAAATACAAGAATAGTTTTGTCTATATCCATTTGAAAAAAGCATTATAAAGCAGTAGACCAATAATAATTTGATTAAATGTGCATTGACTTTCATTTTAGTACATAATCATAGCGGTAGCAATTTGTCATCTATTCACCCACCTGCTTTGCCATTTATTATATGTGTGTACGATCCGCACTCAAAGCAATACTTCCATTTCCATGCCAGTTTTCTGCGTTATATTAACTTCCTTCCGTTTCCTTGAACATTTTAAATGAATTCTTGTGTCATTGTTTTCATGATTTTCTTCTCCGTAAATATTCCACTTCATTTCTTCCACTGACTTTTACTCTACAACCTCTTCTGTACAAGTATGTGTGTATGTGGCTCTATTTACGGGTATAGTGATGCTCGTCCATGCATGTGCGCCCTTGCAAAATATTTGTGTGCGTGCTTAGAGTTGACTGGTAATTTCACCACTTGTAATGCAATTACATTTAATATCCTTTTAGAATTACAATAAATTTCCTATTTTTTTATTTTTCATTGAAAAAAAAAAACAACAAAAAACACAATTTTTTCCATATGAAACGTATTGAAGTTTGTTGTTGTGGTTGACGTAGATGCTGATTCTCTGTTGTGTATCAATTGGCAGATCTAATAATGATAAAAATATGGCTAAATATTATCCTTATAGGTGTCTTCTGGTTCATTATTCCGCAGAAAGGAATAGGAAGCAATACAAACACAGCCCGACAAAAAATACTCTTTATTAACAAAAAAAAAAAAAAAAAGACACGAAACTATTCGTAGGAGACCAATTTAGGTAATTTTACTGGTTTGAAATGTTGTACCGGTATATTGCGCAGAGTTGCCGCTTTTTCATTTTGGTTAACAAAACAGACGATGTCAGCTGGCTTGGATGAACTATTGCAATAAAGTATACTGTAGTAAATGCATATATCTAAATTTATTATTTATTAATTGTGCTCCTTTTGATTATTTTTCCTTTTTTTGAACTTAAATTTATTTTGAAATTTTTTTATTTTGTTATTAGTGGCAATATTTTCAATTCCAATGCTTTGTTTTTTATATAAAAAATTCTATTTATAATTAAATTACGTGTGTTCTGTTTATTGTCAAATGAATATTTTTATTTCCAACTCTCTGGCAACTTTGCATTTAACACTTGCAGAAATTTCCTACATTTCAAGCAAACTTTAATAAAGAAATAACCTGTTCAGACACATATACACATTTATGCTTAAACTGAGAAATATTGTATAATTGTATTAATTTCATTACACACTTGCAATATGATTGTGCAATATTTAACATTGAAGAAGTTAACACAATGATACGACCAAATAAAAATAAAAAGGATTTGGTACATAAGTTTTGTTGCAATTATAGTTTATAAAAATAACTTTTGTCATCAGTGTTGCCATTTCTGTTTGCTTATAGCACAAATATTATTAACATTATAAATATTTTAATAATTACTTGTAATTATTAAAATATGTAAATAATGCATTATGTAAATAATGCTAAAATATTTATTTTAATCTTAATAATTAATAAATATATATATATATTTCAAATTAAAAATTAGTGGCACATGATTCATAAAATCACTTAAAATTTTTTATATTTTTGCCAACTAAATATTTATATGTAATAAATTAATAAATATGTATTAATATATAAATAAACATAATTTACTATGTTAATATATAATACGTGCTAAGATAAGTATCTACCAGATAAGTATCTAAGTTTATAAATGGCTCGTTAATATTCAATGATCCTAATCTGTTGCTTGTTGTTGTTGTTAATCTGATTGTGATTATTGTGTGAAATACTACTACATAGAGAATGGAAATCAGTGTTGCTAATAAAAACAATAATTTATATTTTCCACGCGAAATATTTCAAAACTATGCTTTCATAATAAAAATCTGAAGTACATTTTAAGATATATATATATATAGATAGATATTTTTGTCTATTGCGCAAATCCGAGAGCTGTAGGTGCACATCGTTCGGTGAGAGAGAGAACATAAATAGACTAGAGGATTTCTAAATGTTTGCGAAATATTTACGTTCGACCAAGCGATTTCTTGCAGTGTAAACAATTGCAAGTTGAGTAGCTTTTGCGGGAGGAAGGCATATTTCGTTTCAATTATTTTCTATTTCCGCTGCTTTAGACTTTGTCACATATTAAATTATTTTTCGTTATTTCATTATTTCTTTATTTCATTATTTCGTTATTTCATTATTTCGTTATTTCTTGCTGAAACAGGTTTACGCTGTCGTTGTATCTCATGAGCAAACCTCCGGCGATTTGTCACCAGCTGCCGTCAGTTACACAAGTGGTTTCTTTCAAATACCAGTAATTGGCATCTCGTCACGCGATGCTGCCTTTTCTGATAAAAATATTCATGTTTCCTTTTTACGTACCGTGCCGCCCTACTACCATCAGGCTGACGTTTGGCTAGAAATGTTAAATCATTTCGGCTACATGAAGGTATGAATGAGAGCATGTAACACCACTTGGACAGTAAAATGAATTATAAATTGTTTTTCCTCAACTTTAAGGTGATTATTATACACAGTTCGGATACCGATGGCCGTGCCATTTTGGGCAGATTCCAAACAACTTCACAGAATTATTATAACGATATCGATGTTCGAGCCACAGTCGAATTGATAGTGGAATTTGAGCCGAAATTGGAAAGTTTCTCTGAACATTTGATTGATATGAAAACGGCTCAAAGTCGCGTTTATTTAATGTACGCCAGGCAAGTGAAGTACAAAAATTATTTTGTTTTATTTCATAAATGAAATAGAAAAAGAAAAAGAAGGAAAACACAAATTTTTCTTTATTTTGAAATAAAAGCAGCACTGAAGATGCCCAGATTATTTTTCGGGATGCTGCCTTATACAACATGACTGAGGCTGGTCACGTTTGGATTGTAACTGAACAGGCCTTGAGTGCTAATAATACGCCCGATGGGGTTTTGGGTCTGCAACTAGAGCATTTCAACATCGATAATCGCCACATAAGAGTGAGTCCTTCTTCTATTTGTCTTAAAGCAATTATTCTATTTTATAATCTAAATCTTATAAACGTTTATAAACCAAAAGGATTCTGTGTATGTTTTGGCATCAGCAATTAAGGAAATGATGAAAAATGAAACGATTACGGAGCCACCAAAGAATTGCGATGATTCTGGTGTTAATTGGGAATCGGGTGAGTGTGAATATGTAATTGGTTTTGCTCCTTGAGGTTTTGCAAAAAAATCAATCCATATAAAATTCATTTCTTTTAATTTTATAAATCCTTTTTTATTAAATTGAAAAAAAGAATTTCGATAACTTTTGCTCACGAGCACAATTCTCTGATTTTAAAAGTTTTACTATTATCTTTTCAAATAGAATACGTCATAAGTATACTTTGTACTTTCTCAACCGGCAACTAATTTAAACTATATATATTCATATCAGCCAATTTGCAATCAATGCTTGTCTGTTAAGCTAAAGTACGAAAGTTGGACAACTTTATAGTTTTCGTTTCCGTTCAGTACTTTGACGGAGATTTTTTTTTGGCTTTCTCTTCTTTTCGAAACTTAAAAATACATTTTCATTGCCGCTTTTTAACGTTCGTGCTTTATTCGAGCACACTTCGTAGTCCAGCAAAACAGGAAATCCACAACAGAATGAGAATTTTTTTGAAAAAATCGGCAGTAAAAATTAATAAATAATTTTTTTTTCTTGCGATCAAGAATTATTTTCGTTTGAAGTTTTCATTACGCTCTTTACTTAAATTCCCTTTTTCAGGAAAACGGCTTTTTCACTATTTAAAAACACGGAATATAATCGGAGAAACGGGCCAGGTAGCATTTGATGATAATGGTGATCGCATTTATGCCGGCTATGACGTCATTAATATGCGGCCTAAACAAAAGAAACAAGTTGTAGGCAAATTTTATTATGATCCAGTAAGTGAAACTTTTAAATTTTATTGGTGCTCTTTAGAAGCAACTGAAATAAGTGGAAATTTCTTTAAAGGGAAAGGAGCATATGCGTTTGAGGATAAACGACAGCCAAATAGTATGGGCGGGTAAGCAGAGAAAGAAACCGGAGGGCATAATGATACCGACACATTTGAAAGTGCTGACCATAGAAGAGAAGCCGTTTGTTTATGTCAGACGATTAACCGATGACGAAGTAAATTGTGTGGATGATGAAGTGCCGTGTCCTTTGTTTAATGCCTCCACTCGAGCGGGTAAATTCAAAATGAAGGAGGAATTATCAAGAAAAAATTGTTTTATTATTTGCTTCTCTCTATAGAAAATGACTACTGCTGCCGTGGCTACTGCATTGACATTTTGAAAGCCTTGTCGCATCGTATAAATTTTACCTACGAACTGGGTCTCTCGCCAGATGGCCAATTTGGGCATTATATTTTGAAAAATTCCACAACGGGCGCCATACCTTCCTCTACGAAAAAGGAATGGACAGGTCTAATAGGAGAATTGGTGAATGAACGGGCGGACATGATTGTTGCACCACTAACCATTAATCCAGAGCGTGCTGAATACATCGAATTTTCGAAGCCCTTCAAATATCAAGGCATTACAATACTCGAAAAGAAACCATCACGCTCGAGTACTTTAGTGTCCTTCTTGCAGCCATTTAGTAACACGCTTTGGATATTGGTAATGGTCTCAGTGCATGTAGTGGCTCTAGTCTTGTATCTGTTGGATCGGTAAGTGGCGAGATTTGCAAGAACATATTTTAGATTTTTCCTAAATTAAAACTAATCACAGCATGAAGTAATCTGAAACTGTCCACGGTGCACAGTGGGAGATATGACCTTTTGGCTTATTCTTATATGGATACTAATCTCTACTAATTTATTTCTAACTTCTAGTACGAAAAAGAGCATGATTTAAGAGCACTTCAATTTTCTTTTTTTAACCATATCTGTGTGCCTCTCTCTTTCTCTCCCTCTCTTTGAAAGAATAGCACTTGGATTTGATTCTCAGTTTTATATCTTAATATAATTTACTATATTGAAATGACATTTCTGGGATTTGCTAACCAATTAATTTTCTTCCTTATCTGGCATAGATTTTCGCCATTTGGTCGTTTTAAACTTTCCCATGTGGATAGTCATGAAGAGAAGGCTTTGAATTTAAGTTCGGCCATTTGGTTTGCGTGGGGCGTTTTGCTTAACAGTGGCATTGGCGAAGGCACGCCTCGCAGCTTTTCGGCTCGAGTTTTGGGCATGGTGTGGGCGGGTTTCGCAATGATTATTGTAGCATCTTACACTGCCAACTTAGCGGCCTTCCTCGTGTTGGAGCGTCCAAAAACAAAATTAAGTGGCATTAATGATGCGCGCCTGCGTAATACCATGGAGAATCTAACCTGTGCCACTGTGAAAGGTTCTTCGGTGGATATGTATTTCAGGCGCCAAGTGGAATTGTCCAATATGTATCGTACCATGGAGGCCAACAATTACGACTCGGCTGAGAAGGCCATAGAGGATGTTAAGAAGGGGTAAGCAGGTGCTAATTAGTTTTCAAATTAAGAAATTATTGAGATTTTATTTTTATTGGTCGTTTCGCAGGAAATTGATGGCTTTTATTTGGGACTCTTCCCGTTTGGAATATGAAGCTTCTAAGGACTGCGAACTGGTTACTGCGGGTGAACTATTTGGTCGCAGTGGCTATGGCATTGGTCTGCAGAAGGGTTCACCTTGGACTGATGCAGTGACTTTGACCATTTTGGAGTTCCATGAAAGTGGGTGCACAGTTTTTTGCCCACGCTAAATATTATATGATATTTACAATTTTTGTTATCTTGGCAGGTGGCTTTATGGAGGCCTTAGATAAGGCCTGGATTTTTCATGGCAATGCTCAACAATGTGAGCAATTTGAGAAAACTCCCAACACTTTGGGCTTAACAAATATGGCCGGTGTGTTCATTTTGGTGGCGGCAGGAGTTGCCATTGGCGTGGGCCTTATAATCATTGAGATGATTTATAAAAGACATCAAGTGAAGAAGCAAAAGCGGCTGGATATAGCGAGGCATGCAGCAGCTAAATGGAGGGGCACAATAGAGGTAACATTATCAACAATTCAAAAATATATCTTCATTATGATAATTAAGCACATTTCAATAGAAACGTAAAACAATACGCACTTCCCTAGCCATGCAGCGGCAGTATAATGTTGGCCTGAATGCCAATCCCGGTACAATTAGCTATTCGGTGGACAAACGACGTTATCATCGCTTGGGCCCCAGAGGGCCGGAAAAAGCTTGGATAGCCGATCATAATGATATGTTAAGAAATCGCCGCTATCTAGATCCCTCAAAAACCAAACATTCGCCCCATGTACATGGACCCATGTTGGGCCGGATGAAACATCATCCGGCTAATTTAATGGCACCAAAGTATTCGCCTGGTTATACCAGCAATGTATCGCATCTGGTAGTTTAAATTTTAATTAAAATTAATTGTGCAACATCCCGGATAGCAAAAAGATACTAAAATATTTTATTTCATAAATATTCATAAACGGGTATTAAAATTAGTACGGGCTTTAAAGACATCGTTCACTTTCAAAATGTCTTAACTTCAATAAATTGATTGTGAATACGGCCCTCGTAACTGTTTAAATTCAATTTTTATTAAATATATATTAAATGTTAATTAATTAATTAAATTAAGCAAATAATTAACCACCTTCAGAGACAACAAATTAAACAGGGTACAAAATGGCATTGATTTTTCATTTTGAAATGACAGCCAAAAATAAGTGGAGAACGGCAGACCGAAAGGAACAATTGCCCAAAACTAAATTATTGAAATCTATTTTTAAAAGATAATTTTCAAAATATATTTTTCCCCCAAAAATGAAATGTGTTTTTAAAATAAACTTTATTCCTTCCGCCAACACAACCTCTTCCCAAAAATGCTGATTTAAAGTTAATTTTTTAAAAATACTCTCAAAAATAACATGACTTTAAAAGTACTTATTCAAAAAGTACTTTTGTAAAACAATAAATTTAAAATTCACTATTTGAAGAAGCTCTATTTAATAACTATTGAAATGGACTTTCAAAAAAAAACTTTTTTAACGTATTATTTTAAAAAAGGTAACATTCTGAAAGCAATTTAATTTTATTTTTATAAAATGTGAAAGTACATTCAAATGCGAGTCGTGGACATAGATACGGGTGCCTCCGTAAGCACCTACTAAAGCGGAGGGGGCGGGCTCGTTCCCTGAGGACAAGCCGAAAGCTTTACAAATTAACTTGGTTAAAAAAAAAAATAAAAAAAAATCTTTTTAAAAAAGCTTAAAAAATCTCTTAAAAAGCTTTTTATTCTAAAAATGCATTTGTAAGAAATTCCCCCTTTCGCACCAGTAACATTTTGGGAAAGTACTTTAAAAACGATTTTCAAAAAAATCACTCATCTTCTTAAATGGTAATTGCGATACTTTCTCTACGAGATGTTGTTAAACAATAAATTTTTGAGTTAAAGTGCTTTTAAGCGAATTACACCATTTCCTGCAGTTCTCAGAAGAGACTCATTTCCATAGAGTTTTAATAAAATTTAAAAAATCAATTTGGTAGCAAAAAAAAAAAAAAGAATACGTTTTTTAAATATAAAAAAAAAAAAATTAAGCAATGCAAGCCGCCAACTAGTTTTAAGGCATTAAAGGCCAAAACTAAGAGAAAAAAAAAATTTTTAAAGAAAAATTCTTATAAATCGTTGTTATTTAAAAATTAAAAAGATATAAAACAATATCCCACTTGAAGAAGTGTTTTTTTTTTACATAAATTTTTTTTTATAAAAACTTTAATTCATAATTGCAAAATTTTAAACGAAAACGAATAAGAAAACGTTTATCATCCGCTTTTCTCTTTTGACGGAATTAAAAATACAGTTTCAGCAAAAAAAAAATTATAATAACAATAAAAAAATAAATAAATAAATAAAGTTTGTATTACGGTGTGTTACTTAATAGGAAAAAAAGTTAACAACAAATTTAATGTGAATTGAAAACTTGTAAGCAAAAGTTATTATTGAATGGATTAATAGCGATTAAATGTTTTAGGCTCAAATTCAAACAAATTTAAATATAAGCAATTTTGCAAATATACTTATTTGTTGAATCTTGTTTTTTAATCTAAATTAAATAAATGTTAAATAAATGATGTTGATAGTAAATAAATTGTATTTATGTATCTTGAACAATTTCTGTTTAATTTATAGTGCGGACGAGTGCTATCAACTTAGCACCTGACTTGCTTGTTTGCATGCGTGTGTGCATGTGTGTGTGTGTGAATTTATTAACACACTCATACAGGAGATTGTGCACATGCTTATGCCATGTACTGTACTGCATGTAATGCAATGCCTTTCACAGCTTGTGCAATTCAATTTCATTTTAAAGGAGGAAACAAAAATGCAAAAAAAAATTTACCTTAAAAAATGTCTCATCTGACTTTGAATGTGAACGATTTTTGGGTTCGTTGCAGTAAATGATGGATGTGAGTGTCGCACTAGTGTATTTATTTAAATTATACAATTATTGATACAAACAATTAAGGCTGTTTTTGATTTGTTAAAAGTGTTTTTGTTTTGTTTTTATACTTTTTATTTATTTATTTATTTTTTTTTTTTTTGTTTTTTTTTTTTGCTTTCATTTCAGTACCAGCATTTACGTTTATTGCTAAATGTGTTTTGGATTTTTAATTTCTGATCAGCGTGGAGTTTTTAATGAAATATATTGCTTGCAGTTTGTAGTCAATGGCAAAATAACAAGGGCTAGATGTGCATACTTGGGGCGGGGAAAAACTTGTTTCGTTCACAAAAGCTGTTCGAAAATGGATTAAAGTTTACTCGTATAGTGCCAAATTATTTTATTAAATTCTTTCTTGCAAAGATCTCCATTTCTGTCTTGAATACTTTCTTGTTCCAGCATCACTTTTAGGTAATAACTTTTGAAATCCCTGCAACTCTTGTGCCTATACAGTGTACACTTTATTTGGCCAAACAGCTGTAAAGCGAGCACATTTACTTAAAACAGATGCTTTTATCAATAGAATTACGGGTACGGGCCTTTCTATAGGCGCAGGCTTATACTTTTCTCAAGCAAATTATATTTTTCTATCCATCTATAGAATATTAATTTTGTTACTTCAAAACACATTGAAACTGATTGTCAGCCCAACAGTGGAAAATTGAATTTGTGTAAGCAGAAATGGCTAAAGGCAAGTATTCCTCTGGGAAGTATTATTCATAACTGATCTGCTCTTATAGTGAAAAATATTACACATTAGTTATAGTAATAAAAACCATTGCGATCGGAGAATTCCCTCAACATGTAGTCTTAAAAAATGCGGCAGCCATAACGCCATTCTTATATTTGGAATGATGCATTTACTGGCAATTTGTGTTCTATGTTACTTGTGAAAATGTAACGCAGGCAAACTTTAATATTTTTTCACATTTTACGTTAACAGAAGATAAGGAGGGAAATTTGGCAGCTTAAAGTTACTTAAACCTCCAATAGAAGTTACAGTATTATTGTGGATTAATTAATTTATTTATGCGCCAGTATTCAGGCATTGCAGGTTCCACACTATTACGTAGCTATAATGCAAATAATTTGGGTAAATGCTTAAAGTAAAAGCAACTCTGATCTAATTGGAAATGATCATTTTATGATCATATGCAATTCCTATGATCACACTAGTTTACTTTTCCAGCAGACTTTCGTAAAGGTTTTCCATTAAATCGCTTCTCAATGAATATGTCAATGGCCACTGGAAGATCGTTTGCCAAAGCAATTGTGAAACAAGATTGAAAATTAATTATTAATAGTATCATAATTAAGGTTTGGTTTCGGCTATTAATAATTTATTTGATACATTTCGCTTTGATCGTTATTATTTAAGTGCAAATTAATTTCATCAACATTAATTATTAATACTTTATTATTAGAATTCGCCAGTTTGAATTGGTTTCCACTTGCTTGTCGCTAAATTGCTAAAACAACAAAAACTTTTTTTTTTGCTTTTTTTTTTGTTTTTTAAATAGAATTAAAAAATATATAATTGTTCAGGGAACAATTTGTAATTAGCAAACATATTTATGTGAGACCATTCCAAGTGGAAAACCTATTCGAACCTGGCAATTGTTTACAATATAAGCAGATAAAAATTTGCTGTATTCTGAAAAGTTGTAATCGCTTGGAATACCCTAAAAGATACGCCAAAGATATTTGCTACTTATGACTAAAAAAATTGTAGTCCGCTTGCCCCCCTCAAACTAATTTTCATGCATTGCTTTTAAAAAACTTTTAATGGACGTTTTAATACAAGAAAGAAATTAAAAAAAAGGAAGAAGAATAAGACCAAGTGCTTTGAAATTGTTCTTATAATTGTTCTGAACAATGTATTTTCATGAGAGCATCTAGTCGGTTCATGTATGGTAGTTCTTTCGGGGCGCGACTTGTGCTGCTGATTCGCAAAAAAGGCGATTTCGCTTTTAAAAAACATTTTTATTCAAATGCTTTAAAAAAGTGTATTTAAATTTGTGCAGAAATAATCTTCTCCTTACAATTTTGTGTATAAATAAAAAAAAAAAATCCAGAAAATTGTTCTTAAGGAATTTAAAAAAAAAAAGAAAAACAATTTACAACTCGAAATTGTGTATTTTGTGAATGAAAAAATATAATAAAAATAAAAAAAAAGTTCTGAAGAATGTCAAGAATTTGTTTTTAAGAATTCAATATTTTAAAATTCAAAAATTTTGAAACAGAACGTTTAGAGCACAATAATATCTTATTAAGAAAATATTATTTAACAATTTAAATATTGACAGCAACTATTTAACGAATTTTTTATCAGCAGCATAATGTAAAAATAAAGCAATAAAATTAAATACGTCTTAAAAATTATGCCATACTAATTTCATCGTTATTCGAAGCCATATGAAAAAGAAATTGAGGTCAGCTTTATCAGAGTTCGTCTGGTACAGCAAATTTCTAGCAACGCCATTATTATGTGCACTCTCATATATCATTTTTTATTTTAGGCGAAGAATATTCTTGAACAAAAATTCGTCGTTCGTCCTAATTGTGTTTAGCCATAATTTAAAATTTAAAAAAAAAAAATAGATAAATATATATTCGGGCCGGAGTTTGTCACCTTAATTGTCAATGCCAACTTTGAACAACGTCGTGAATATAATATTTCACGTTATGCTGAGCTGGCATTAAATGAAATATGTATATTACAATTTGAGTAGTATTTGGCAGAGGGCCCTGTTCACAATATGTAACTTTAATTGCACAAAATGTTCATATCAAAAAAGGGAAGTGTAAAAACATTTTCATATTGTCGAGAGGGTCTGCTGTGAGGTGCTACCTTTCATGACACGTAATACTTAAAAGAGAATCAAATATATTTTTATCTCTTCTACATGATTCTTGATTGTTGTATATCGGTATTATATGCCAGCAAGTGTTTTTATTATTAAAACGAAAAAACCTTAATTATTATAATTATTTGTTTCCTAAAAAAATGAATGAAAATATTTTATTAATAAATGTTGTTTTATTTTTTTTATTACTTTTTTTTATAAAAAGTTATTTATTTGATATCACTGTATATCCAATAAGTCATTCACATCTCAGATCACAAAAAACAAAACATTTATCGAGAAATAAAAATATTATTTCAAATGTATTTTAAACAATTTAACATTACAAGAATTCAGTAAACAATATGATTTAAGTAAAATTAATTAAATATATTTTAATTTGGCCATATAAAATCTCTTTACAGAATGTGAATTGAATTTTTCTTAAAATTTAAACTGCAAAATTTCTGTAAAATTTTAAGATGATTTTTTTTCTAAATTTAGTTTACCATAATTTATATATATTTATTGCTCTTGGAGCTACACTTGGCAACTATAAAAAAATTATTTATTAAACACTACTTATTATCTTTATCTGTTAAAATTGATCCAAATTAATATTTATTCCATATTTAAAATAGGCTAAGGCCAACGAAATTACAGTGCAATAGAGTCTTAATTATTTTTTTTGGGGGTTATTAGTGGGTTCCCATGCGAATTTCTCGAACTGCAGCTGCAAATTGTAAAGCAACTTTTCAGTTAAATATAAATGGAGAACTTGCAAGAACCAGCAAAAATTAACTTAATTGCATTTATTATGTGCCATCTTAGAGTTAACATTTCGAGATTCTACTGTAAGTTCAAATATCGCTTTTCTTTCCGTGCAATATATTCTTCATTCTTTCTCTATTTTGCACTGAAGCATTTCGGTCTCTAATTTTTTTTATGCATTTTTTTTTAAATTATTAACCCCCCTCTAATTATTGTACGTGTGAAACTCGATTAAAATATTAAAGAGGCAAACATAATCAAAAGCAAATAATGTGAAGTAAAAGAAAACAAGTATATAAAACAAAAAGAGGCAAGTTTTATAAACCAGATAATACCGAATAAAATCTGTTAAAAGCGATTTTTATAAGAATTTCAAATGAAATAGTTGACTATGAACCCTTCCCATTCAATTTCATTCAATACGAGTACATGCTCAATTCGGCAGTGATGTCAACTGCCATGCGAGTAGGTACAAGAGAAGCAAATATTGATGGGCCTTCCCACTCCCATCTACAAATATATATTTTGCGAATTGTTCTATTGAGTATTGAGTACTCTTTCCAAAGTTACAAGCCAGATAATGAATGTCTTCGACAATTTTAGATCAGCTTAATATTGAGAGAAATCGAAATAATTTTAAACAGCCTTGAAAATATTAACGAAAAATAAAATATAGTTTACGGTACATATATATATATATATATATATATATGAGTGTGTACGCAGTACTAAAAATTGTTTACGTAGCCGGCTTGCGGAGAAGGCGAAAGTTTTTAACTGTTACTAATATAGGGGATACTGGGAAATATTTTTTCACCCTTCTCATTTTTATTAAACTTTTAATTATTTATTTCAGAACTTGTTATTATATTCCCAATATTTCGTACGATAAGTTCAAAGGTCCTTAGCTCGTTAACGACATGCCACCGACAGTTTTTTATTTAAATTTTTTCTCACTCTTTTTGTTTTCTTTTCTTTTGTTATGTTTGATTCTTTCCGAAAATAGTAAAAACATTGATGAAAAGTTTAATCAAAATGCCAACTAAGCTATTCTACTTCTTCATAAAGGCCGGTGAAGGGTCTAAAAATTTCCATAAAATGATCACAAGAAAAAAATATTTCTTGCATCATAGTGTGACCAACTACAACGCTATTTTGATGCGACTTTTCGAACGACGGATTCACAGTTGTGAATCTCTGGTTTTAGTACTGTTGCCCTGCTTTGGAACTATTCCGTATGAATGAAAAACAACTTTTTTTAAGCACCCCAAAAAAAAACTTTAAATTTTTAAACATTTTGTCGGTGGTCATCGCGGTGCAAAATCTAAATGTTTTAATTGCCCTACTGTGCTTTGCAAATATCAGATAAAAGCTTAATTGTGATAACTCCCAAAAATAAAGGAAAAGTCTTGATTTGAGTGTTATAAAAGCTTTAATTTTTATATACTTTCATTTATTGCTTGGCGGTTTGAGAAGAATATCAGCAAATAGTTTTTCTAATATTTATTACAATGTAATAGACTGTTAGCGAGTAATAAACATAAAATAAATCATTAATCATTTTTACACAGAGAAATTGGTTATTTTAACTAATAAAAGTAAAATAAAGATTTAACAAACAATTAAATTACGGTTGCGTAGAATCGTCTAAAGTGACGTCGTTAGATTTTCTAAAATGATTTAATACCAGCTTTGCATCTATTTTTTTTAGTAACTTTTAAAGCATCTGTACTAAATTTAATTACGTCATTTTCTACAATTTTTTAAGAAAAAAAAAATTTTTTTTAATAAACAAATTCAATGACTTAGTAAATACAAGTATTTCCTTGACAAGGAAATTTGAACACTGTTCACAACTTTCGAAGGCGTTGTGGCCAATTAATAATATTTTAATTTAGAAAGACAATGTATGTATAGTAAACTTTTTGAAAACTTTTTTAAAAAAGAAAAACAGATATTTCTTTAATATAATTGCTTTTTTTTAAAAAAAAAAAAGTTATAGATACATATTTATTTTATATGAATTGCGAGGGCAATGCAAGTAGAGACCCTCGTATGATTGCTTATTGTTATTGACAAGTTGCAAAGAATATCAAAAATTAAACTGATGATGAAATTGTAATAAAATTTTGAAAATTTTTTGAAAATTTCATAATCATTCCTGTTCTGTATTTTTATACTTTTCCATTTTATATTGTAATAATAATTTATTGAAAAGCCATGCAAAAGCTTAGAAAAAGTATTTTCGTATTATTTATTTTTATTTTTTCCTAAATTATCTTCATGAGTTGTATCCATTCCATTGTTATTGTACAACAAAAAAACACTAATTTTTTATTAGTTTGTATATAATTTATTAATAAATATTTAATTTTGATGCGAATTATTTGAAATGTTTAGAACAGGAAACACAACATGCGTCCATTATTTCTCTTAAATATTTTGTATTATTGAAAGAAAAGATTGTATAAAGAATTTAAAAAAAAAAAATTTATTTCACAAAAAACACTTGAACTCGTAAGTTCATAATATTTTTGCTTAAAAAATTATTTTTTCTGTTGGCTGCTTACACAAACCAAAAAAAAAAACAAAAAAAATAAATTAAATTAAAAAAAAGCATACAGCAATTTGTGCAAAAAATATATATAAAATAAAATAAAAAAATAAATAAAAATAAAATATTGCGATTATACAAAAATTAATATTACAAAAAATATTACAAGTGTTTATTTGAAAAGGCAGAAAAAGTATATAAATTTATATATATAAGAACAGAGTGAAAAGTGCTACAAATTGTGCTACAAATGGTTGACCAAAGTTATAGAAGCTTTTTCCAGTTGCACAGGTATGTACGTATATATACATATATATGTATGGCCGATTTTCTGTTATTTTAATTTTATTTTTATATAAAAACAATTTCAAATACGATAAAAAGCATGAAATTTTTTTTCTTTTTAACAAATTCTTTTGTGAGAATTTCTTCTCGATTTTTAATTGCAGTTTGCTTCATAACGTGATATAAGTTGTAGCTTAAGTGATATTGTAGATATAGCTTGCCCAAGAACTAAACAACATGAAGTTGGAAGAGTGTGCGATATTGAGGAGTCAAATATTATTTACAATATACAATTTTTCCTAAAGATTGAAAATTTACCTAAAAATTACATTAGGAGGTAATTTTTAATTTATAGATTGATACTACTTCCTACGACCTATACGTCGCCCTTTCTAATTGGGCTGACGATAAACTCCTTCATATGAAAAATTAATTTTCAAATATATTGAATTAATTCTCTAGGCATATTATTTTGTTGTTGTGGGCTTAAGCTGCTCTATACGAGTAGGCTCGTCTTATATTCATTCATTGGTGATAACAGGAAAATAATCAGATGCTGCAGCGAAACGGTATTATGTTACGCCCATATTCTGAAAAGGCAATTGAGAATGACAAAACCATAATCACAGTAAGAGTGGCAAAAATTATCCAAATCCGCATAGCAAAACAAGTTTTTATTTTCTTATGAATCTATTTTATTTTGTCGTAGACATTGTATGGTTCCCTATTGGTTGGCATTAAAAGTATATATATGGCCAAAAAAATTAGTATTGCGAAGGCCTCTATTTTATTTTAATTTAATACTAAAAATGCAATATATTTTCAAAATTAACAGCCAGTAAAACATAATGCATATCCATGGGGAAATCTTTAACCAGCATTTATTTGAAACATTCATTTCATCAAATGAGAAGCTTAAATGAAGCTTAAACAATATTAAATTTGTAACCAGATCATACAATCGCTGGCTGGTTTGTCAATTTCTCTACTTAAAAGTAATAAACAGTAACAAATTTTATATTATTTAATATTAAAAAAATTAATATCCGTTTTTTGTTTATATTAATTTTGGCCGTTTAATAAATGTTGTTAAGACATTTCGCGAATCTAGAAGACATTGAAATGCTTTTAAAACAGAATTATTTTACAAGCTAAAACAAACTGGCGATATAAAACCATATAATATAAAACTTTATATATTTCTAACTGCTACCACTTTCCATATTTATTGTTATTTTTAAAGTTGCAGGTTCAAATACACTAATAAAAAAAAGAATAAAAACAAACAAGTATATTCTGGCGAAAATCGAGTTCATACTGTATTTTATTTCGCAGGTATTTACAATAAATTATAAATAAATTTCAATCAAATCACATGTCTGATTTTATAGCATAAAAAATAAAATGTTTTTGAAAATGAATTGAAATAACATCTGAAATCAATTTGAAATCTAAATGAATGTTACGTGCGTATTTGTCTAAATTTGTTACAATAGATAATTATTCTCAATGTACAAAGTTTAAAGTGTAATTTGATTTGATTTTGTCTATAGTGCGGAATTATAATAAGTAGTCTATATAAAGATATAAACAAATCAATATAATATATACCAAATTGCTATACCCAGTCCTCTCATTATGGAAGCCAAATGCATTTGCATTTAACCTAATGTTAATAGGAATAACATATCCTGCGTAACGCCGCAATGTTAACTGTTAACAGATCTAAAGAAAGATATGTGGGGCTATAGCTAGTACATCAGCGAACTGCAACGAATAAGGAATGCCACTAATTAGACGAGATTTTAAGCAGTTTTGTAAATGTTCTTAATAAATAAATTTCGTTTGCCTCTTCACAAAACATACATACTTTCTGTATTTGCTTTAAATTATGAGGCAGTATTCAGAAATCTATATAATTGTACGATTTCTTCATTAAAAGAAATTGCATAATAATGGCGTTGTAGATGTCACACTCTTATACAAAAATCCTGCTTGCAGCAAATCCCATGGAAATTATCATTTAATAAACCTTTTCATAATGTTTTGCAAATCGAACGGCTTGTCATAAATGCATTTCTAGTACTCACCAGCCTACTTTTCCAGCAGGCAAGACATACTGGAAGATTCGCCCTAACCTGTGGGATAGTGAATACTGATGAATGGAAAAAGAACATTGTTTCAGGTGCATCATGCTAATTTTATTAACTTTTCCTTCTAATATGCAAAATAAGAAATGGGAAAGGGAATAAAAAACTGAAGTTTCAGAGTAGTATTTCCAAAGGAAAATTATATAAAAATTATAATTATAATTAATTATAAATTATAATTACACTTTGGATATAGTACGCTATCCAAAACTAGCGAAAACCAAACTGTCGTACTCTTTATTTGCATGTGATAAATTATTAATGCCAGTAAACTTACAACCACGAACATACTTAATGCGCACTTCGGATAGACATGCATTCGCTCTGCTAGCTTGAAAACAAAAACAAAAAACAAAATTCAACGATTGATATGCTGAGTGGAAAGAGCCGCATAGCCAAAATCGAATAAAACTCATTATTTAATTGGTTTAAATAACAATCATGTTCTACATTATTATTTGTCAATCTAAAAAACTCTGCAAATGTTGAGGTATCACGTTGATTTCTTACTTTTGTTTTTGTTAATATTTCGTTATCAGCGTTGCCATTGTCGGTTGGTATTCTACAATCAAATTTTATTAGGGAAAATTTAAAAAAAGTATTGGAAAAGCAAAACTAAAATCATTTTTTAAGAAGGAAAAAATTGTTATTTAATAGCTGAACGAACTAATCTATTACAACTAAAATACATACTTCGGGGAAGTTAATATATTTAGTATGTCTATTTAAGTCCATAAAATTTTCTTTTTTTAATTATTAAAGTAGCCGATGGCCTCAGCTGCGAATGCTTCTAATTACTCATATCATTGTAATATTAAGTGAGTAAATGAATTATAAACCATACGCAGTTTAAAAAGTCTTTAATATATTTTTCTCAAATACAACTTTGGTGCCGTGGCAACACTGCTCTTCTCTTTTCCAATAACAAAGCGAACAATTGCAAAAACAAAACGCAGTCAATAAGAGAACTTGTTTTACTACACGTTCTTAATAAAGAGAGTGTTTGCTCATGAGCAACGTAAAGTAATATTATGATTGAATAAGCGCGTTTGAGTTACACCCATGAATGAATTTAAATAAAAGAGAAGAATTTTATTAAAAAAAACACGATAAAAGCCAGTAACATTTATAACTTGTTGTTAATTGTTAACGTATATTACAAAGGTACGTTTCGAATTTGAGCTCTACGAATAAACATGTAAATACAAACGGAAACGGATATAAAATAGAAACTAAAATACTGTTTTAAATAACGCAAAGAGAGAGAGCAAATATAAGAAATAAATAAAAATATCCTGTGCAAATAATTTTAAAGTGCTTTTGTGGATATTGAAAAATATAAATACTGAACATGACGGAACGGTTTCAAGTTTCCAAATTAAATGAAAATAGTCCAAATTTTAGTACAATAAGTGAAAATGTTGAAGCCAATAAGAGTGAGTCAAACAATAATGCCACACTATATCAGAATAATCGAAATCGCCAGAATAGCCAGCCACCTCCACGTAAATCCTCACGTTTATCCATTAAAGGATTTGGAAACTTCCTTAAGAACAAAAGCTCAGATGCAGCTGATCGCAAATTCAGCTTGGCTCAATTAACTCAGTAAGTTGTAAATGTTTTAAGGAAGGGAAAAGCAGGAAATAAGTAAAAACTATAATTTAAAAAAAAAACGCCTCGTTTAAAAATTAGAAAAACAAACACTTTTTGTTTTCAAGAAAAAGCAAACACTTCGTAGTTTTTATGATTTTTGAATTGTTATAATTTAAAATTTAAATACGTTAAAAATATTTAAATATTCTTGTTTTGCATTAGCATTTAAGAAGCAAAACTCATTGATTGGATATTTTTTGATAGAAAACACCAAATGGCTTTTCTATCATGCTTAAGTTGAAATCTGCCACACAAATCAGACAAATGCCGCCAATCGATTGTTTTTGGAATTGAATATAATTTAATTGTAAATAGAAATTGTAATACTACAACTGAAAAGCATTAAAGCAATATATGCTAAATACTAGATCTACAACATTCTACAAACTATAATGTTATTTAGCAGCAAATAGATTTTTAGTAAAATATAAAAAAGAAATTTTTGAAAAAATATTCAGCTAATTATGAAATTAAAAGTCTCCATCCCGTCTTCTGCCTATTTTTTCAATTTAGCACTACTTGGCCGATATTTGTAAGCAGGCATTTCCTGTTGCAATGGGCTGGAAACTTCTTAAGCAATTTTGGAAATCCTACAAATTCCTTATTTCACACTATGAATAAAAATATATTTTAAATACAACTATACGAAATGAAAATTATATATAATTTAATTCGTATTTTTGATATTCAAAATTTTTCTTATATTGATGACTATCTCGTTAAATGAAATCATTTTTCTACTTGCAAATTTATAATTTTCTTTTGGCGATTTTTTATCATTTTCGATATTTTTTCGCACGCATGATTTTATTTTCAATTTGATTATTTTAAAATTTGTTTCTTATGTCTGTCAGAATAGACCTCGAATTATAATTATAAAAAGCAAACTGAAAATAAGTCTGGAAACAAAAACAGCTGAAAAAGTCGTCAAAATGCTATATATGAGTATATTTGAATGTACATGAAGCAAAACGGGCGAGGATGGTCAAATTATGAAATTTATCAAAGTTGAAATCAAATGTATACGGATATTTTTTTTAACGATTTTTTTACTTTAACGATATTTTTAATGCAACTATTTGTTTTTTAATTTTTCTATTTTCCCCTTTTAGTTTTACTTTTATAATATATAGACAATAGCAAAAATGATATTTGTAGCGATAAATTTAAAAGATTGTTAATAAAACATATATCTTTAAATTTTCATTTACTACTGAATTTGTAATATTTGCAATATTTCTTAGTTTCATATTTTCTTAAATTAAATGTGTTCATGTAATTTTTCATTTTAAATTTTACCTCTAAATGTAATAAAACATTTATTTCCTTGTGGTGCGTGAAACAAATGTATAATCATATATAATTTTTCATATAATACTTTTAGGTTTATCAGTATTTTCCTTATCTTAAATCTTAAAACATGTTCTACAATATTCTTTTCAAATTCCTTTCACACAACAAATAAAAACAATTGTTGTAAAATATATTTATAATTGATCACTTTACTGACGCACCAGGGACAGTCCGATATGAATTAATAAGCCTTTAATTTGTGTTTTTATACCTCTGATTTTAGCTTTGATGAATTTCATAGTTTTACCAGCACCGCCCATTTTGCTTCTTCACCTTTGTCGTCATAAGATAAAACATTATTTTATTAGCAGGAAAAATGGGTACCGGCATGCACATACAAATATGCTCATATATAGTACTTTGATCGGTTTTCGTTTTACTTCTTATAATTATAATTCAAAAATGCATTTCAATCGATTGTTCAGTTTTTGTTACTACTACATTGATCTCAATTGACGTATTTTCACAGGAATCAGCTGATACCACTCAATACTATCAATAACGATATATTTTTAAATAAAAATGTTGAACTTTTTTTTATTGTATTTGGCGATTTCGATGATTTTTTTTCATTATAACGATTTATATAATTCTCGTGGTTTCTTTAATTTTTTTTCACTTAAGGAATATATTTTTAATTTTTTAATTTTATAAACTTTTGCATCTCTTTGAGTGCAATAACTTGCTGTGTGGCTACAAAGTTTATTTTAAAGAAATCCATTGTCCTGTGTTCCATCATCGGGAACAGAGGACATCAATTTTGAAGGGGTCGTCGTCCTATTCGTTTTGCCACCTAAATGAGTAATTTAAATATATATCGTTAGCTGAAACGCAAATTATATTAGTTGCATGGTTTTGTACTCCATGCATATATACAGATAATCTATTCAAATAAACAATCTATCAACTAAGAAAACGTATTTTATTTGTATTTTTATCATTGATTGAAGAAAATAATTAAATATGAACTTGTTAAAATGAATTGTTTATTTATTTGTTGAATTCAGTACAGAACTTTTTTCAAGAGCAGCCAAGTTATTTTTAATTATTCGTTGTGTCTCTGCTTTACAAGCAATTAAATCGTTCATTAAATGAATATGAATCTTTATATAAATTTCTCTCTATTCTTGAACACCTGGAAGGTATAAACGTTAGGAATATACTTGCCTTTGAATGAACTGTTTGGTTCTACTCTTTTATAAGAAAATTTTTCCTTTTCGCTAATTAATTGTTTGAAAAAATTATATGCAATTAAAGACAATATAAAAGCGTAGTGGCGATTAAAAAATCGTTAAAATAAAAAAAATAAACGGAAATAATAATTTATAAACATGTAGAAAATAGTAAACAGAGCGTAGTAATAGTAAAACACAAAAAGGAATAACTAAAATTAAGTTAATGCACTAACTAAAGCTAAAACAATCATCAAAGAATAGAAAAACAATATAAAAAATCGCGAAAATTAAAAACGTCAGTTTGAAAAATTTACCACAAAGAACTTTGGAATTCAAAATACTTTAAAAACGAAAAAAATATTTTTAAACTTAAATAGCGTCACAAAATAAATGGTTTTATGAAAATAACACAAATAGTTAAATAAAAATATATATACATATACATATATATATGATGAAAAAATTATCAATAGAAAACAAAAACATTTTTTTTTGAGAAAGTCAAACAAAATGTAAACTATAAAATTTCCAGTTGCAATAAAATCGTATGACTGAAAAAAAAGTTGCCAAGATAGAAAAAATGTCAAATAAAATAATTAAACAATTAATAAATCAAATATATAAATAAATAAATCAAAAATAAAACAATTTCCTGCTATGCATCTGCCTGTTTAGACTGGAAATTTTTCTTGTAGCAATTCGTGGTCTTTCAAATAACTTTCATGTGCTCATCAATTTCCTTTTGTTATGAAATACTCTCTACTCCCCGACTTGAAAACGTTTCCCAAAAATGCAATTTCGGAACAAGATCAGAAAAAATTGTACAAAATTCCGAAATGAATGTTCATGTATATAAGCAAAATTGATTATTTTAATTTACTTTATTTGACACATCATTTTATGACGATAAGGGGGTGTGACGGCACAATAGTCCTTAATAAATATATAAATAAATTATGACTATTTTAAAATCATATTTTTAAAGCTTTAATAACTATTACAGTAGACATTCGAAGTAAGCGAATCCTTTCGTCAATTAACATAAATATTCAGAAAAAGTTGTGTCTCTAAAACCGTCATTGGTGATTCATGACTTGCAAATATTAACATTTCACACAAAAAAAAAACCCCCTCGATGATATAGTGGTTAGTATACCCTCCTGTTACGCAGGCGTCAGGGGTTCAATTCCCCGGGGAGCCAGAAGCCAAAGGCCTCAGTAGCCTGTGCTTCTATACATATTGCAATTATATTCATATAATTGTAATATTTGGTAAATAAATAAATAAATAAAAGTTTGCGGATATCTTGTGGACTTTTTTCTATAAATAGTCGAATATGTAAATCAATTGTAAGCAGATTATTAAATATTACAATTTAAGGACATCTTCTCCTTTTAATGCGATACATTCTTTACTTACGCAAGAGTCACTGTGGCCAATGGATACCACCTAATATGAATTCAAGTTAGTAAATAAAAACACATTCAATGACATAATTCCTATTTATTTCCATCCACTGCAAAACCGCAAAGGGGGTTACAATATACTGTTAAGTTCAACAAGTGGATTCCTTCTTCCTCAGTTTGTTAAACAGAACTTTTATTGGCAAGAGCTTTTATCAGTGGGTTTGTTTTATGTGCAAACTATTGCTAAATAAACAATGTATGTGTGTAAGCATGGACGAGTTCATATGTACATATCGTTACATTAATTTAAAAAGGGCCCAACTCTTTTCCTCTCAAACCGATTACTTGGCATATATTGGCATATGATTCCCTAATACGGCGTTTGTAATACATTTGTTCTACACCGATTGAAGATGCAACATAAAACCCCCTCCAATAAACTAGCAAGTTAGTCCACTAATATTTTTAGAAATAGATCCAGAATATTATCAAGACAGCCACGTAAAAGCGTCTTTCCATTAAAACGTCTTAATTAAATCACACAATCAAGGAAGAAAAATATTCGATAACATACTTGGCAGCGAATCCCTTAGATAAACATCACTATCCAACATTAATCGGTTCTCTACATGTATGCGTTCCCAACAAAGGTTAACATAAATGAGCTAATGACCTGCGTGGCTAATGCTACCCCAGATAAATACCCCTAACATTTACTGTGCACACTAATTCAATATAATAAATATAATAAAAGGGAAAATATCATCTAGAGAATAAACATTTTGAACAATTTTTTTTTGTTGTTTTGTAGTGGCGAAAAACAGAAGTTACAGCCTTTCTACATTAAACTGACGATATGCTTGTATGTACGCATTCATTTTCAATTGGCATTTTGATAAATTCTAACAATTGGAAACAAATTACGAAAGTAAATTCATTAGATGACATAATTTCTAAATATCTTTTTAAATACATACACACATCCTTCCATATAGATATAAATATATACGCATACAGAAGCAGACGCAAGTACGAACCCAATTGGTCAGCCTGTCTTAAAGCACATTAGCCTTGTAATGTCTTCAGAGTAGCATTGGATACAAGGCAATGCCAACTGCATGTGAGATGCTCATAACATATCAGATAATGTATACAGTAAACTGTTGTCACCGATTCCGAAACAAAATTACCCAAAAACAAAAGAAGTCGATTAAAAAGTCGAATAAAACTTGAACTATTTATAGAGAAAAATAGGCATCTGCGGCAATTTGCTGTGAGTACAATGAGCTACAAAATAGTTCTTAATGCCGCGCTGCTTCCATATAGCCTGCTTGTTAAAACATCTTTACAATTTCAGATGTTTTTGTTTCTCGATCGGTTTTCGTTTTACTTCTTATAATTATAATTCGAGCTTCATGCTGACAGACATAAGAAACGAAAATGCATTTCAATTAATTCTTCAGTTTTTGTTACTACTTTGATCAAATTTGAACGTATTTTTAACAGAAAAGTTGCCATCAAATCTCTATTTCCGCAGGAATCAGCTGATACCACTCATTAATCAATTTCAATATATTTTTAAATAAAAAATTAATCAATATTATTAAGCATTAAGCTTTAAATTAATTATCTCATAAGAAATATATATATAAGAATATATATATATATATATATATATATATATATAAAATAAATATATATATATAAATCAATCAAAGCAACAGCCAGCAGCAGTATCAAACACGTTTTCAGGCAATATTTTGGTAAAGCTTGCCATCAAAAGTACGAGTATAATCAAGGTATTGCCAAAATATGGCCAACTGGGTAACAGTGGTGAGCATGCACAAACAGGCATACATGTTATAATTAAATTTATTTTTTGCTAACTGGCGTTACTTCATGCACTTTTCCAATTAAATTAATTAATTCATTTAGTTTTCTTCTTAACAAATAAGCGGATCATTAATAACACGACCAGACTCTGCCTTTTCTGATACAATCGGAAGTTTGGCGTGGGAAATTATGGGGAAAAAGATGTAAAGTTACGGAACTCGATTGATAGGAATCCGACGACAGAAACTCTCTTTTTTTTAACTAATTTCCATGCGGCTTATCCGCATGAAAAGCGTCACGGTCTATGCAGTAATCGAACCCGCCACCTCCGCTTTAGTAGGCTGAGCATTACTCATTCGCCTACGGAGGCATTTATAACATCCGGCATTCCACAAACTATTAACTTTTCAATCGCTCACGTATACGTGTGGTCACGTTAATCATTACAATATACGAATTCTGTTTTAAGAAAATGGTAACCTAAAAGCTCTTCTTTCTCGACTTCAATTTCACAAACTCATACAGACACACTCGCCAGCTATGTGTGCAAATGAACGTGTCGCTCTCTCGTTTACACGAATGCCAACAACACAATTACATTGTAAGCGAGTGCGAACATTATTAATCCTGGCTGATGTTCAAGCAATTCAGTAAATAGAAAGAACTTAACCAAAATGTAGAACACACACAACAGAGTGCACAGTCATGTACGCTTCCATAGCAACAACAATGAGCGCATGCATATAAGTTGTATGTACACGAGTGTACGTAAATACTTTCTTTATACACACGTATTGAAAGACTTTGTTAGCAAAGCGTATGACGGGTAAAGTTATTAGTATTGCAATTTAAAAAAAGGTTTGGGGTCAACAACATGTGGGAGCAAGAAATTATTGTAAGAATTGGATAAAAATGAACAGCATCAATGCTTTGCAGTTTATTGCTGTCAGCTTATTTTAAGCACGCTGAACGGAAACGGAGAATTAAATTAAATTGAAAGCAAAACGAAAAATAATAAAAAAATAAATCCTGTAAAGTCTCTTTTTGAAAATAAATATAAAAATATTTGAAAACATAATCTCCAGGCTTTTACAAGTATTTAAAAAATTATGTTGGATAAAGTTTGTGATGGGCATGGCGCGAATTCCCATATAAGTAATGTAAGTGATAATGACTCAGTGAAGGATAATAGAGATCCTGCACATCAGACTAAGCAAAATATTGAGAGTGGACGTAAATTTTCTCAAATTCCCTTAAAGAGTTTTGGCAGTATTTTAAAAAAGAAAAAAGTTGAGAAAATTAGTTTGCAAGAATTGGCTCAGTAAGTAAAGGAATTCATCTTTTATTCTTCAAGATATTAAAAAAATTTAAGCGTATACGAGTATAATTAATTAAATTCAATACTAAATTATTTGATATATTTTTATATTTTTTTAATAAAAAATTTAATATATAAAATAATAAGATCGAATAAGCCATAAATTATTATTATTTTTTGTTTATTATTTATTATTTAATTCAATGTATTTTTGGTAAGGATATTCAATAAATTTTTTTTCAATCCTTTAATTTTATTCTTATTTTATTTAATTCAAGCTTAAGATCTCTTTTTGTAAAAATTGTTCTTCATTTAAAAAATTACTTTTTTTCTCATTTTTGAAAATAAAAAGAAATTTCTAAAAAAATGATTTAAATAATATAAGAAAAAAATCAAATAAAAAACAATTACAAATATTTCTATATATTGAATACTTTTGTAATCCAACCGATAGCAATGAAAAGATTTCCTGATCATGCAATATAATACAAAAAATTTTCCAAGCCAATTTATAAAAAAAAAGAAGTTAGTAATTTTAACAGAATTGATTTTTTAACTTAAGATATTCAATTAAAAATATTTTGTATCGCACACAATTTGTCAACATCGTCAGGATGTGGAAATCTGAATTAATAATTCGGTCAAAGTAATTATTTTGAGCTTTTCGTATTGTATTTATATAAAGTTTTTTGAACTTGAGTTAAATTTTTATATAAAAAACAAACAAAATATACTTAAAAAGTTTTCAAAATTTCTTTATAAAATAATAAAATAAGTAATATTAAAAAGCCATAAAATTTAATTTACAATATTTTCATTTTATATTTGTTTCTTCTTTTTTTTATAACAATTTATATATGTAAATTTTTTTTGCAGTGATTTTTTATTGAGAAAAGAGAAAAAGTATACTCATACATTTCTAGCAATGAAATTTCTTATTATTAATTTCGAGTAATACAGTATGATTTGGCTTTGAGCCCATTTACTAATTGTATGGGGTGTATGACTTTCGTTAAATTATAAAGTCTTGTTTAATTTGGTAAAATAAAATTAATTGCGCAAAGATTTGCACAAAGTTAAAGGAGTCAGGGGTAAATGTTGAACACGAAACCTATACAAGACGTTCTGATGGCTCAGAGCATTTTCCGAAAAAGCTAAAAATTGAAGGTCTTAAGCAGTTCGAAGAGTTTCTGAAAGTGAAAGTCGTGTAGACGCGATTTATTTAATGAGGGGCAAAATTCAGCTCGAAGAGTTTCTAAAACTGAAAATCGTGTAGACGCAACTTATTTAATGAAGGGCAGCTTGACCGATTTTTTAATTTTCCTTCAAATATACGACATATATATAGCTATCATATGTGCAAGCAAATTTTAAAATACTTTATATACAAAGAAAAACCAAAGTATATCTTTTAGAGTCCTCTTCACATGAAGGCCCTTTTGAGTGATAAATCAAGGAAGTAGAAATTAATTAATTAATTTTTCGCATTATCAATTCTTTGTAGAGCAAGTTTCCCGATTTGATAAACCTACTCGTGAAGTACTTTGTCCGCCGGTCCTAAAATATTTTAATTTTCTTGCCTTTGTACTTGTTTGGAACAAGTACACTCTTAATATTAATTAAATATAAAAACAATTCTTGACATCGATTTGTTAACATCAGAGATTTTATATGACAGCAATTATCGTAGTAAATTAATTTAACAAATAATGCGTAGACGTTTAAAATAATTAAATAAATGAATGAGAAATTAATTTACACCCAAAACGGCAGAAAAGATAAAAGTCATTTGATTAAATATATATTTGACAAGACAAATAAAATCGGTGATAAGATTTGATATTTTGTTTTTAGAGATTTTAAAAATATTTAATTAGTTATCTGTGTGTTATCGACACTGCCATCAATCATGGTACTACAAGCTATCAAAACTAGACTGATCATAAAATATACGATCATAAATAATAAAGTAAAGTATATTACGATCACACAAGATCACACAAAACTCCTCTATACAATTATTAAAACAAACAACATTCTTGAAAGTTTCAATTTATCGAACCGCTACTGGAAAGGATTAAAAAAAAACTCGTTGAAAGTTTCAATTAGAAAGTAAAACCCTTTCAAAGCAATTTAGGATCGTAATTTACACATAACTCTGAACAAAATGTTTAAATGGAATGTAACTGCTAAAATAAGAAAAGTGCTTGTTGCATTTTGGTACGCCCCTCGCACTTATTTTACTGTAATGAAATATTTAACTGCTGTGGCAGCAAGAAGAACAGCAGCCAACTAAAGAGAAAATGCCGAATCACTTAAAATTCTTTATGTAAAATTACAAGTTTTTGGTACTATAAATCCATACCAAACAAGTCCAAGTTGAAATAATTGAAAGCATTTGCAAGTGATTTCAAATCGGAAGAAATATAACTAAACGGTTTCAAAGCACAATAAAGTGAAAAAGGTTTGTATGCGGACCCCTTTTGTTTTCAGGTGAAATCACTCTCGCAACAAGTGATTTACAGAGAATGTTTATACGAATTTTTGACCAATTAAGTGGCACATTTCAATTGAAATGTGAAAAATGAAACTGTCATATAAGAGCCCTAATATCTACCGCAGTTGCCAATAAAAATGGCTCATAAGGCTTTTGCTTCAAACTACATATATGTATATCTGCCATTTTATTTTCACAATTTTTGCAATTAAAAATAAGGTGTTCCTCTTCGACTATAAAATAAATGATTTCTTATGTTGGAAATACCACTTTCTCTGATACATACATATATACATATATATGGATATATACATATATACATGTATGGATGTGCGTGAATGTACGTAAGAATGTGATTATTGGCAGTTACAGCAGTTTTATTTAAAACAGAACATGCGGTTTCGAAAAGCGCTACATGCTACAAATATTTAAATGAACTAAATATACACTTACACTACAAATTACTTAAATAGGGATTTTAATTTTAGCTATTTAGTTAATTACGAAATGATAATTTCGTTTCTTTTTTTGAACAAACATAAATTTGCAAAGTGATCGGTCACCTGGTCTTCAAAAAGTACTTACTTTTGGCTACAGGAGTGGCAGCGAATTTATTTTTATATGTTATAAAGAATTTACAAAATTTGCAACATCTAAGGACCAAATTTTTTTATCATTAATTTACTGAAAATTGTAGACGACCTTGTTTGAAGTTTTTTATTAATTTTATATATATTTTTATTTTATTTTAATATGTTACGATCTCTGGCGATGTATCATTTAAATAAGGAATTCTATTCATACCAAGTTTATAACATACAAATCCTTATTTAAGTAATTCACAGTGTATGTATATAAAAGTACTCGTTTTTTTTATAAATACGTTTTCATCAAAAAAAATCTTTGCTTATTCATATTTCCCTCTGATTTAATATTAAAATTATTAAAAAGAACACGAACACATAAGTATGCATTTAAATATAAACGGAAGCAAAAACTTCTTTTTGGGGGTTCCCCGTAAGAGAGGCAAAATTTAAAATACCTATTTTATACCCTAAGCAATTTATTTTTAAAAATATATTTATGAAAAAAAATTACTTTTCAAAAGAGAATTATTTTAAAAATGCTCCATTATTAATAAAAAAAAGGACGTAGAGTTTACAAAAAAAAAAATGTTTGTAAAAGGAATTTTTTTGTAAAAGGTAAATTTTTTAAATAAAATACTTTTATCATTATTTTATTATATTAATTTTTTTTCAATATTCATTACAATGTAGTCGTCAAAAAAAATTTTAAATTAATTTTTTAACACTTTTTGATCATATACTTTTTAATACAAAGTACTTTAGAGTAACTTTCATTAAAATACTATCTGAAAAAGTACTTTTTTAAAAAAAGCGCTTTCCGTCAAAATGTTGATTATGCCGAAAATATTTATTTATTAAAAAATTTTTTGATTAGAAATTTTTTCGTAAATATTGAAAAGGCAATTGAAAATGTTTAGTTTCACATTTCGATATAATTTTTAAAATATATTTTAATCTCGATTTAAGCTCGAATTAAAGCCATTATTGCATTTTTAAAGATATTTTTTTCCTTCTCTTTTTTTCAGGGAGTCTTTCGTACGAGAAGATAATTATAGATTTTCGAAAAGAAATGCTAAGAGACCATCCATAAGCCAATTGCAATGTGAAGCAGTTCAAGGAGAGGTAATTTATTGAATATTTGAAACAAAAACACAATTAATTATATTTTAAAAGGTAAATTCTAACGAAATGCGTAATTTCACAAAGCATATACTTGAGATTATCGTTAAAAAATAACTCAAGCCTGTTGAAATAACAAATAAATAAACAAATAAATAAAAAGTTGAATAAGCGCAAGAGTTGCCGTTGCATTATTTGAAAAAGTGACACAGGAAATTATCTTGGAAAGCTTATATGAAGAAGAAAAAATATCATCCATTTTTATAATCCACGCCGATTTTGTTCGATTTCGTAACAAAAAACCACTATCAACCATTAACGACAACGCTGATTCTGTAAAAACGAATTCGCCAAAAACAAATTCATTGTGTAGCTCCGAAAAACTTGAAATCCTTGAAAAACATGATGTCCTTCTGTAAACCTTTTCTATATTATACAAATGCGTATGTATGCAATCCCTTTTAGGAAGTCAATTAGTCATTATATTTAAAAATCAGCTGATAGTGTGACCGTAATTAAAATAAAAGTCTGCTTAACACTTTTAAATATATTTCAGATGTGAATTACTTCACTTAACTTAAAAAACAACTGATATAAAAATGATTTTTCGATCTCTAATATGACAGATTGCCACAAAAGCACAAAATTGTAAATTTCAAATAAATAAAATAAAGTGAGTCGAACGCCAACAGTGGTAATTATTTCAAAGGGTTTCTGCTTACGTGCTTGTACTTGCCAATTATAAAATTTTATTAGAAAACTTTATTCAATTGTGTGAAGAGGTTGCACTTTCCTGAACAAGGACCCTTTCGACCAATGCGATTAGATAAATTCAAGTCAATTATACCATGACAAGGTAACGACATATTTACAAAAAAAATAAAAAATTTGTTAAATTGAAAAGCACCACTTGCTTTCCAGCACTCAATACTTCAAAATTAAAACACTTATGTTCTTTTTTCAGTTAACCGGATTAAACCAATTTTGAGATGATTTTGCAAAAATTAAAAAATATTTCATTGACAGTAATTAAAAAATTACATTTTAATGACTTAAAAATAAAAAACAAATTTATTATATTTGTGTGCACATGTTGTTAAATGTATTTTTTTTTTATTTTATATTATTTATTGATCAAATAAGCTGGAGCGTGGAATTGTTTTCAGGCCCTTCATTTATTTATTTATTTTTTGCTTCAAAGAATTCAGTGAATGAAAAATGATTCACTCAGAAGATGAAATTGTTTTATTAAACTTGCATTGTCTTTTCAAAGCTCTCCGTAGTTCACTATAATTTATTTATTTGCCTGCTCCATTTAAGCGATTTCTCAAATATAATAAAACAAGCATTTCCTTACAAACAGCTGGCAGCCGGTTCAGAAATATCGATAACATATTGTGCTTTAAAAATAAGTTCATTAATCTGAGTAAAAATGTTTCGAATGCCACCGCATATTTTTCCTGAGAGCACTTTTACACTTTTGCTATGCTGCTTGCAAGCTTTCTAGCAAATATGCTATCTTCCTTTAACTCATGAAGCTTTTCACTCTTAATTTAAAAGCTTTGCCTCTTGGTGGCTTTGAAACTAAATATTAAAGTTCAACTTTTTCAATATCTTTTACATGCTTCATGCTCTGGAACTTCCATACAAGTACATAAGTAATTTAATTTTTCAACTGTGCCGCCTTAGAAGTGTATTAGCGCTACACTGTTCGAAATTTTAAATGAAATGTTAAACAACGCCTTAACCATGTGATTAGCAAGAGCCAAGTTAAGAGTTTCAAAAGCGTTAAACAATTCTGTAAATAATATATGCACCCCTTTTATTGTATTAAAAATCTATTTTATTTTGTAAAATTATAAAATAGATGTTTAATTAGCATTGACTTTAACGCTTTAACTTGCTGCATTGAAATACAAGTGTAAATGAAAAATATTAATATATCCAATTAACGCCTTTTATTAAATTAACGTAAATGCAATTTGAATAGAATCGTGTACGTACACCAGAAGATTGTCTTGCAGCAATGTTTTGCATGGAAGTTAGCTACTCCCCCAATTAAAGCTTGTAGCCGAGGACTAAGAGCTAAGCTTAATTTCCGCGTGATATAATAATAACTATATATATATATATATATATATATAAATATTAGTTTGTATGGCGATCATGTATACATTTTCTGTGGAGTTAGCAGCGGTTTTTCACAAAAAGGTAAAAAAACTTACAGTATTTCCAAGCTTCGAACACAGGCACACGAGTACAGATGGTAATGAATTGAAAAATTAAAAATATATGTATATCGTTAATAAAATATAGTTAAATAACTCCATGTATGTTAAAATTAAAAAAGTAAAATAAGTTCATATAAAAAATATCCACTATGCAATTTTCGTAAGCTTTTTTTTGGTAAAATAAATAGAAAAAGTTTCGCAGCTCATAAAGCTTTCAGATATTTGCATTAAAAAGAACTGCACCTGGACCAGGCTTAAGGGGAACAAACTTCAAACTATGTCACTAATAAACAATTTCAAATATCTATTCATACACATAATTTTTTTTGCAAAAGTGTAAACGTGTAAAACGAGTGTCAGGTGCTTGCAAAATACATTTAAATGGCACAACACGAAGCAATTTTAAGAATTCGGCCAAAAAGCCAAAAACCTAAATTTCAAAACCGAAATCAGAGAAAAACAAAAAACCGAAGTAAACCATAATTGTGTATGTATATGAGTACATCTATACATACTCGTATATATTTATTGTTAATTCTATAAAAAATCTTCACCAATAAATTAAGAAAATAAAGAAAATTATTATAATAATTATTTACTCGTTTCATAAGAACAAATTGTAAAAATTGCTAGAAAAGTTTGTTTGCAAAAACATAACGTCAGCCGAAATGCAAAACAATGTAAAGAAAAATTTTTATTGTAGAATGTGTAACGGCAACATTTTTTACTATTTTTGTCAGTTGGAACCCGTCCACAATATGAAACTCTAATTTGTAAATATTACTTTACATACTTATTACTTTATTAGTAATCTTTTAATACCCCTCTGGCTTCTTCAACCTATTTTTAGTCACAAAAAAAATGTAGATAAGTGTAATTGAAAACTTGCTCTTTTAGCTGAAAGATTGACTGTATTCCGCATTCCGCATTCCGCATTCTGCGTAACGCATGGCGCAAAACGCAAAATTTGCACAAAAAAACTCCGATTTTGGCGAGACTCTTAGATGGTGCTTTTGAAAGAGTGGCAGGCAAACATTCAAAACACTTAAACGATATCTCAGATATTTCCTGCAATAACCATTTTTCGAATCATTAGCATTGCTTGTCGTCTTTCACTTTTCAAAAATGTTCACTTGCCACCATTTCTGATTGTATATGTAAATTTACATAATTAAATTTAAAACAATTTCCTTGCAGCGGCCCTGTCTGTGTCAATCAATTAATTCGCTTAATAGAATTTTTAATATTTTATTCATCAAATAATTATTCACTTGAGTAGATCATGCAGCCAAACGAATTTAATGCGCACAATTTGGCTTACGGCTTGGCAACCGAATTTCCTTGTTATCTATGAAAGCAGCTTTTCCAAGCAAAAACTTTTTGTTTTTTTTTTTTTTAAAAATGTTTAGCAATAAAAACTTGTTGATAAATGAAAATAAAAAAAATCTCTTGTTAAAGCTGTAAATTTTTTTTGTGAATTAATTAATCAAATAATTATCTTGGCATTTTGAAAGAGATTTTCGCTTCAATTTTAACAGCAGTTTGAATTCAAAAAGCTTATGAGTAATTTTCAGCTCAAATTGAAAACATTCAGCAGGATGTGGATTTTGTTGTTGTTTCTTTTCAATTAAAATTAAAGACGCTCGGCTGCCAATGTAGAATTTTGAATTTTATAATGAAAGTAAAAAGGCGATCGCCGCTCTCACAAAACATTTTCAGAAGATACTGATCCATTCAGATTTACACTGTAAAAGACTATTTTCGTATGTCTGCCCAACTTTTTGTGTCGGAGTAACGGGACTACTTTTCGCGCTTATAGAAATTTTTTTTTTTTTTACGTAAAGAGAAGTGCGTCTTCGGACCATGCGGAAGGCACATTGATAGCAATAAACTCAACAGCATATCAAAACGATTTTTGGTTAAAAATATTTTTGGCGATTAATTGTTTTTTTTTTTTCTTTGCGAAAAGCGTTTAACGGCAACTGGCAGCCCAGCCAGCACCGCATGTTGAGAATAAAATTTAGTTTCGTCCATCACTCATTTTCCATTTCAATTTCTTTTTTCCTTTGTTGTATCTGTTGTTTATTTAATCTGCCATTCAAGAAATATTTTTGACTAAATGATGTGTATGTGCATGTGGATGTGTGTATGTGTGAAGTGTTATTGAATTTGGAACACTTGTATACAGACGCTTTTTAATAAACCAAATCGATATTTGCTGCATTCGGAAACAAGAAAAATTGAGCTTTTACAAAAAAATGAAAAAAATCACAATAAATGAAATGAAATGAAAAAAATATATATAAGAAAAAATTGAAAGAAACTGAATACATATTGATAAATGAGAATAGATAATGGCATTGTGAAATTGGACAGTTCAATGAAAGTTGTATTCGCATGATTTTTTTTGAAATCCCAAAAAGTTTAAATTGCGGCTTGCCAATATTTTATTTCAAAACTTGCGTCAATTTCCTGTACAGATCTGCCTAATGAGGTCCTGTATAAAAATAATAAAGCTCCAGATTAGGCAGAATAAAAATTTAGAATAATCCATAGCGCCACTCTCAGTCTATGCCACGTCTGTGTTAACAATAACAAATTAACTACTAAACTATTCATCAGATCAGAATATATACGTTAGATTAGGCCTTTAGAGTAGCCATTTATTGGCATAATCTCGGTACTTTAAAACCCACTACACAAATGACAAGAGCGGCTAATTTGAATTGACTTCTTGAATTATTTAGCCAGGAATGGAATAGTGTTAAGATTCGGTAGAGATTAGAAAGACTCCTGGTCCTCCCATGCCTTAAAGAGCAGCAGCTTATTACTTCACAATATGAAACTAATTTATCAAAATTACTAAATGTTGGAAATGGAAAACCACATGGTAGACTTGTGAAAAAATCGCCAATAAGGAAATTGCAATCAATATGATAAAAAAAAACTTATCATAGAAATTTGGAATATCAATAAAAAAACAGCAAAAATGAAAAAGTCAAAATAGAAGAAAAAAAGAAATATCGCTTAAAATGGTAAAAATGTTAAAAATCAGCAAAGTCGGAAAATACTTAAATGAAAATATGCAAAAATAAAAAAATGTAAAAACCAAAATGAAAATGAAAATGAAAACCAATCGGCCGACTAATATAGTTAAAACCAACTAAATCGGTTGAATGATAAAAAAAAATGTAAAATTACATTAAAATAAAACAGATAGAAAAAATAAGAAAATCAAAACTAAAAAAAATCGCCTAAATGGAAGAAATCGCCTAAGTGAAAATAAAACTATGAAATGCAAGAAAATTATCTAAAATAAAATATATTATTGTATGTATATCTGCAGAACTAATTGCAATTACATTTCGAGACGATAAATTTTTTTTGTACGACCAGCACTCAGGGAATGTCTCACAACCTCTTTGTTACACGTGCCACATAATTGCAATCTCTATATCTCTATATATATAAAAATGACGTGTATGTTCGTGATCGCTAAGCTCAAAAGCTACTGATCTGATTTTGACCAAATTTTATATGCATGCTATATGGGCTCTGAAGAGTATTTCTGTGTAGTTTTAAGTTCGTCCGCCAGATGGCGAAATATATATAATTTTTTTGTGTTTTTGGCAGATAGAGATAAGCGCCACAACCCCTATCCTCTGTTTCGCTGACAACTTTGGTTGTTTAATCGGTGTGTAGCGGCGTTAATTAGCCCAATAGCGGGCCATACCTAACCTATTTTCGTGAAAAAAAATAAATTAAAAAATAAAGTAAATAAATATCACTATTCTTTAAATGCTGTTTGCGCAATAAACCTATGTTAAGTTTCACTGAAGGCGTTCTATCCCGACACCGACTCATACCTTAAATTTTTTCTATTATAAATAATTAATAACACTGATCTTGATTTTCTACGAGAGGCAGTTCAAAATAAAGGAAAAATTTGGGACCTGCAACGCGGGCCGGGCCCAGCTGATAAATAAATATTCATAGTGGAGAGAAAAACCCCTGATTCAATTCCTAGATATGTATGGATGGATATACGTACACAGATAAGAATGCGTTTGTATAAGTGTGTCTGTATTGTATATTGCATTCGATACAATTAACATCAGAATATTTTATTGTTATTCTTTATTGCAATTCTATTATCCCCCCGAAGCTTCTCTAAGGTTTTATGTTATATACTAATAACGAAATTTTTCAAGCAGAGTTGTAGAAGTAAATTCTTTCGATTAGTGCTTCAATTTAATACACCAGCCACGCATTATTATTTATTACGCATTCGGGTTACTTTTAATTCATTCCATTAATGGCATTAACTAGACATTGTCGCCAATTTTATGGTCAATGTGTTATTATGTCACTTATAAATGCAAAACTTTTACATTTTTTTATTTCTTATTAGCAAATTTCAATTACGTCGGTAATAATAATTTTACTTATTATTTATTTCTAATAATTATTTTACAATGAATGTTTATATGAATTAAGAAGCCATTTAGCAAGTAAATATAACACATATTGTTTTTTAACAAGAAAACTTTGCACAACACAAAACTGTTTAACTTAACGAGTGATTAATGACTTCAAAAGTCAACACGTTGTTGCTTTTATTTTATTCTTTAGTCAATTCATATACGGTGCTACAATCAATCACTTTATCATCACGTGGTGATATTTCATCTATAACTTCTGCTTCAATAGCCGCAGATTTTTCAATAGGTGAACGTTCATTTGTTTTAAAAAATTCAAAAAAATATATTTTCCTCTCCCATATATGAAATAGCAATTTCCTCAAAACATTGTTCAAAGAAGATAACCTCTCGAGCAATACTGCCGGCTGACAACCAACAAATTTCATTTTGTTTCCTTTAGGGAAAAACTTACTACCTTTCGGCTTAGAACCCTTTTTTAATATGACTGCATCACATCCAAATAGTCTGAGATGAAGAACTGATGGTTTTCTTTCTACATAACATTCGTATGGTGTCATGTTATTCAAAACCTTTTTTTGGTGGAGACCGATTGCTCAAATAAATTGCCATATTGATCGCTTCTCTCCATAACATCTGCGGTAATCCTGAGGACTCTAATATGCATTTGGTCATTTCTACCAAAGTTCGATTAGCTCTCTACGATACACCATTCTGTTGTGGTAACTTACAATTGTTTTCTTTACGATCCCCTTCTTTCCGAAATATTTATTAAACTTTGTGTTCACAAATTCCTTTCCATTATCGCTTCGAACGATTTTAATTTGGCGGCCTGTCTGCTTCCCCGTAATCGCAGTAAAAGAACAGAATGCTTCAAAAGCATCTGATTTATTTATTATAAGGTATTCTGAAATCTTGCTGAAAACATACATAATGTGATAAAATAGATCGAAGGCATATAAAGCGGCAAATCTCGACTAGCAATGGAGTAAGAAATTAATTCTGAAGTTCAGTTGCTCTACTTTATCTATATTTATAGTGATTAGTCTCAGAAAAAAAAATGGCGAAACTTGTATCATAGTTTTTAATCCGTTGTTTCTCTATAACAGTATTTCATGGCTGAAATAGAAATCAATAGAAAATCCTGCTATATATGAACTTAACAGAAAAAAAATACTACTGCGTCTTCTCCATAACGCCGTAACAATGACGCAAGAAACATTCTGCGAGTGCTGGGCTGAGAAAAAACCCCAATCTATTTACATCAATAAAAAAAAATTATAAATTTTTCCTTAAAAATACTATTTTTTTATTTGTATTGCACTAAGAGGGTTTTTTGGGGATACAAAAATTGAAAAATTGGGAAACTGGCATGCTTGGTGGCACTGGCGAGTAATAGATATTCCCTTGCCACTCCTTTTTATAATGATGTATGAAAACCGCAAGTCAGTAAAATAAATGAAAAGTTTTATTTGTTCTTCTCGTTTTTCCTTCCTTAAACATGTTAAAAAAATGTTATTATCCTTAAGACATCAGCTTGTGCACTTGCTTAGTCGCAAGCAGCCCTCCTCGACTGTTGCAAATATCTTTTTGCAATTACATGGCTGAAAAGCAGGTGCACTGACAATGCTTTAGTTATAATTGCTCATTTTGAGCAATTATAGATGTATTTTATTTAATTTTAGAATTATTTGGATTTGCTCATGTTTTTTGTTGCTCAAAGTAAATATTTTAATTATTTTTAATAATGGAAAATCGTAATGTTAATATGTAGATGTTTATTGATGTGATTACAATTTAATTGGTGCTTGTATTTAAGACAATTAACTTCTAAAGAAGATTAAGTTAAATTGGCTATTACAGGCAGACAGATGCCACTTTGGTTCTGCGTTGCCAGGTGTGGGGTACGCAGAATTCAACGACTTTCTTTCCGGGTATCAAATTTCTGTGATGCTCATCTAAATGTATTAATCCCAATAACGTCAATCTCTCATTAGATATTGCAAGGCATTTGGTGAGGCCTATGGTGTGGTGAGTTAGTGGTAGTACTCCTACTACTTCATCTCGGCAACTTCTGCAGCATCCATTGAAGAGGCGATTTAATCTTTTGGCAATCTCAATACAAAAATGACTAGCACTTCTGGGCGTGACAAATAAATTTTGCGCCAGGGAAGCAGCTCAATGCCAAACAGAGTTTGGTGGCTCAATGTTGTTTCCTTTTACTGCCATTCATGTGGCAGCCAGATTTTTACACAATTCGCAATCTCATTTCCGAATACTCTTTTACATTTACATACACTATAAATATCTAGATTCGACAATCTCCATGTCATCTAGACATTCACTAACGACTTTTCAGCATGTCATCAATTGGAAAACACTTTTTGTGGCCGACATTTCAGCCTGAAGCACTTTAGAGCGCTTTTGGTTTTTATAAGGAAACTAATTGCTAATAATATTTATAATTTCAATTATCGGTTCTGATATTTTATTAGATGCTTTTGCAAATTGCTTTCCTTGTTAATATGACGTCGAAAACTGACTATTAGTAAACAAAAGATATTTGTAGAGTATATAAAAGGACGCCTTCCTGTTTTCGCTCTCTCTCCCTCTCTCTCTCTCTCTTAATTACACACTATAACAGCAATGGCAAGTGAAAATGGAAAGTTAGTGTTACTTAATTCGGTGTAAATTCGGTGTAAATTCGTTTAAGAAGAAAACTGTTATCATTAAGTTTATTTTAAATTTTCATATTGATTATTAATAATATTAGGAAAATGTTAAAATGAACCGCACAAAACTAGTTTGATCACAAGATGATTTGCTAATATCAATAGGATCACGCATACACTTTCCACTTGCAACAGATGCTAATAAACTTATTAAATTTTACTATTAATTAAAAATTGTTTTTTATAATAATTATCTTAGAAATTGGCTAATTTCGTTGCTTTATCATAATTGATTAGCAATCAATCAATTTGCGTTCACGTCAATTTTATTACTTGCTATTAGTGAATTATTTTTTTCTTTAGAGTGCTTGAGTTGAAAATTCCTTTTGTTTAATGCTTATCAGAAAATCGTACGAGTATAAATTTGGCATGTATAATGCAAATAAATTTATTGTTATTATATTTTGTCTTTAGGAATATAATATATAGTTTTAGATTTACTTTTACAATTTGTTACAGCCTACTAATTGTATACGTGGCGTAACTGAAGTTTCAAAATTTAAACTATAAAGATGAAAATGTATTAACATTTTTTTTTTAGTTCAAACCAGAAATGAACTGACGAAATATCGTTCGTATGGAATAGAGGGCTGCACAATTGTGCCTGTTACGAGTACATGTAGAGTAAATAAATATTTGCAAAGCATAAAATTTTGCTTGACAAACAAATTATGGAATTTATATATCGAATGAATACTTAATTAAGAGAAAACGTATAGAATTCTTAACAATTTATTGAGAACAGTAAAATGCAATGCAAGTCCAAAGAAATCAGTTACAAGCGGTCAATGAATATTTGTGGCTACTTTTGATCAAAGGAAATTCTTTAAAACTTTTTTGTGCCACATGCACGAGCAAATTCTGTACGAATCCTGAAATTATTTTCTAAACTCTCCATTATCTCTAAGTGTAAATTTTGTACAAACGATCTATGTTATTAACTTCTGATCTATTATATAAATATTTATCAAGCTTGTGTTTTATTATATTTACGCTTCATATTAGGAGATCATGTACTTTTTAAAATATAAGAATAAGTATAAATTGGTATGTCGCTGCTCTTTCTCTGTCAATAAAATTCATATACTCGTAGGATATATTTATACGGTATATTGCTATATTGCTATTTGATCGAATGGGGAAAATTTTGGTAAATCGTCTGCAGAAATAAATGTAAATTATTTCAATTAATTTTTTGTTTTAATAAAATTTACATTTTTTGTTGCAGGCCATAAATATACCCGACGCCCAGCCACCACCCGAATCAAATGGGCATGTTATTAAGCTGGGATGGATTGTTGGTGTTATGATACCATGTCTGCTCAATATTTGGGGTGTAATGCTATTTTTGCGTCTGAGTTGGGTAGTGGGGCAATCGGGTATTTTACAGACACTAATTATTATTGCCATCTCAGCTATTGTATGTGTAGTTACGACGCTCTCGCTTTCGGCTATCAGCACCAATGGCGAAGTTAAGGGAGGCGGTGTTTATTTTATTATATCACGTTCGTTGGGTCCCGAATTTGGTGCATCAGTGGGTGTGGTATTTGCGTTTGCTAATGCTGTAGCTGCAGCCATGAACACCATTGGCTTCTGTGATTCTCTGAATGATTTGTTACGTAAGTAGTAAAAAGCTTTTTAAAAAAAATTATATTAAAAATTTAGAAGGAGATACATACATATATATTATTTAAATTAAATTCATATTTTTGCTTCCCTCTTTTAAGGTACTAATGGACTAAAAATTGTCGATGGTGGTGTAAATGATGTCCGCATTGTGGGTGTTATAACGATATTAATACTGATTTTAGTATGCTGTGTGGGCATGGAGTGGGAAACAAAGGCACAAAATTTTCTTATTGTTACCATAGTTTTGGCTATATTTAATTTTCTTATTGGCGCCGCAATTGGTCCTCGGGGTGATGTTGAAAGCATTGCCAAAGGTTTTGTGGGTTTTTCTTGGTCCACTATTAAGGAAAATTTTGTTTCGGATTACCGATTTTCCGAAAATGTTAATCAAAATTTCTTCAGTGTGTTTGCAATATTTTTCCCCAGCGTAACGGGTATTCAAGCTGGTGCTAATATTTGTGGGGATTTAAAAAATCCTGGAGATTCTATACCAAAGGGTACATTGTGGGCCTTATTAATGTCAATGATGTCGTATGCAATTTTCGTGGTATTTGCTGGTGGGGCCGCAGTACGTGATGCTTCCGGTAATGTTACAGATTTGATAAATGGAACTATTGTTAGCACTCAGCTGGCTTGTAAAGTTGACCATGTAAGTTTCTTTTTATAGGGCTTATTTAAATTGCCCTGAAGATGATCAAAAGAATTACGTAAATGTTAAATGTTGTATGAGCGTGTGATGCGATGAAAATCAAAAAACTTTGATATTTTAATTTGACAAGTAATTATTTGATCGTGTCCAATTATGATTGGCAGCTATTGTTCAGTAATCTATATCAACATATTTGCCAACAAACTGTGCAAAGTCACAATAAAAAAGCTGATGAAAAGTACGTTTATACGTCCCTCGTTTTAACGACAAGCATACGACACTCATACATATGCAATAATAAAATATGTTTTTTTGATTATCTGCAGGGTTATTAACACAAATATTACATTTTTAACTTGAATTGTGTTTAGTCCTGCCAATATGGGTTATCCAATTCGTATTCTGTTATGCAATTGATGTCTTTGTGGGGGCCTCTGATCTATGCTGGTTGTTTTGCTGCGACTTTGAGCACTGCTTTGACTAATTTATTATCTGTTCCCCGTTTGGTGCAAGCTTTAGGTATTGATCAAATTTATCCTGGCTTGATTTTCTTTTCGAAACCTTATGGGAAACATGGTGAACCATATCGAGGATACGTATTAACTTTTTTGATATCAGCTGGTTTTCTGTTAATTGGTGAGCTAAATGTGATTGCTCCTCTCATCTCCACGTTCTATTTAGCATCGTATGCTCTAATTAATTTCTGTACATTTCATGCGGCCTTTGTAAAGCCACTGGGCTGGAGACCCACTTTTAAGGTAAGTTCATGCACATGCTTATTGCATTATACTACTTTTTCCCATATACAATGACACCATTGAAAATAAATAAAAATTTTAAAGAGATTTCCAAGAACAGACTTTCCAAAAATAGGTCATACAATGAACCATGGAACTGCATACAGAATAGAGGACTGCTTAAGAGTGTGTTTTGCTAACAATAAAGATTTACATGAGATCTATGGATCAGTGCCGACATTTGTATATAGTTGTATATTTTAAGAGAACCGTTGTTTCTACAATTATTTTTTTGACTTAAAAATCCACAAAAAGGATACTTTTTATGGAAGTGTAAGTTTGGCGCTAACAAACTTTTTGGAAAAATGGTGTCTTAAAGACACATACACACCACCCAAAATAGCTTTTATAAAATTTTTAAAAATTTATATTCAAAAAATCCAAATTATTCTTCCCAGAAAATAATTTTTTTTTAAGTTGTTTTTTACGAAGCATTCTTTTCGAAAAATCGCTTTTTCTCCCAAAAAAAAAGTACTTTTTATAAACGTGTAGTTTTACTAACTGCAATTTTTTCTAAACAGACTCGTTTTACTTTTATCAAAGTGTACCTCTTTGGATTACAAAATAGTGATTTTACAAACTTACATTTTTTTTTTTTAAAAATTATTTTTCACAAACAGAAATTTTTTGCCAAAATATAATTTAAAAAATCGTTATACTATCACGGATCTTAACAGACTTTTGCACATTTTTTTAAAAACTAATTTAAAAAAAAGGCGTTTTTTAAAAACAAATCCCTTCTGAAGACATTAAAACACACAATTTTTATAAAAACGGATTTCTTCACGAAGCTGAAAAACAATTCTCGCAAAAGGAACATTTTAAATATGAAGTACTTTTTAGTAAAGTACTTTTCACAAAATTCTACTTTCAGAAAGATTTCATACAGGCTCTAATACAGGATTTGAATCAGTGGTAACTATATCATATTTGAATATAGTTCATTTGCAGTAAGAACATCATAACTATGACAATATTTCTGCTAATATCGAATTTTCTCCATAAAATATTAGATATGTAGGCAATGCCGAGACATTTACGAGGCCATTAGATATTTATGATGTGTGCAATTATGTTTTCTTTCGAAGGCAGTGAGTAAAACGCTTATATTCTTTTTTTCTTCCAGTATTACAATGCTTGGCTAAGCTTGTTCGGCTGTCTGCTGTGTGTGGCCATTATGTTCCTCATCGATTATATATCATCGTTGGTCACTTTGGCAATAATATTTGTCTTGTATTTGGTAGTCATGTATCGAAAACCGGAAGCCAATTGGGGTTCCTCTACACAAGCCCAACAATACAAGGCAGCAGTTACAGCTGTACACAGACTGCAAAATGTTTCGGATCATGTTAAGAATTATACGCCTCAAGTTTTAGTATTGACGGGCGATCCCGTGATAAGACCCCCTCTAGTAGATTTCAGCTACCTCTTAACAAAACAAAATTCTTTACTCTTTGCGGCAAATATACTACCGGTAAGACACATACATTTACAAAATCTTTTTACACGATTTTTTTATATCAAATAAAATTTGTTTGTTGTGTAAATTTGAAACCCTTTTGAAAGCTTGCTATCATTGTGTTGTTGTAATTCTCAATTGATTTTCAAAACAGGGCATACCATAACAAGTTTTAAAATTCTTTTTCAAAACCGTTTGGTTTTAATTTTGGTTTTAGCAACAGTTTTTGAACTCTTCTAATTTCAATTCTTCACATTATTTTCTATTATTTAACTAATATAATTTTTCAAATAATTAAACTTTTATGTAAAAACAGACATTGAACTGAAAATGATTGGAACAATCTATTGATTTTTTTGTTTTTTGGTAAACTAATTGTTATTAAATTTTTTAGATTGGTTTGGGTTACAAAAATCGTCAGCAAATAATTAAGGACGGCCAGAAGTATTTAAATGCACGCAAAATCAAGGCTTTTTACAATGTCATCGATGGCTTCACCATGGAAGAAGGTGTCAAGGCATTATTAAAGTCTACTGGCTTTGGTAAGCTTACACCTAATCTCATGGTCATGGGCTACAAAACCGATTGGTGTGAATGTAATGTAAAAGAAGTCGAAAGCTATTTCAATATATTAAAGTAAGTTGCCTTTCGTCTTTATAAACTAGAATGGTTTAAAAAAAAAAATTGCTGCGAAAAAAAATTTTAGCATGGCTTTTTCTATGCGCATGGGTGTGGCAATTCTACACTTACCCGGTGGTTTGGACTTTTCCAATTTAAATCCCGAAATATCCTATGCCGGTTCTAATGGTTTGGGTCATATAAATACCGCAAATGCCAAAGATTTTACTAACATTTTAGTACCACAAGGCAACGCCACCTCAGATCTTTTGCATGTAGATTCAAATCTCAACTTAGCTGGTTTAGATAGCACCAATTCTTCATTTACAGTGCCTCAACCTCCACCAATGCCAAATATGAGCAGTTCTAAGAAATATAATATAAATCAAACTGACAATGTCACATATTTGACCAAAGGTGGCTCAGCAGTTCCCAAACATATTTTGGATGCGATGACCGTTTTTTCGAGCAAACATTCCAAGAGTACGATTGATGTTTTTTGGTTGTACGATGATGGCGGTAACTTTTACTAAATCTCTTTTTAATCATAATTTCTCTAATGATATTCTTTTTAATTACTAAGGTTTGACTATGTTACTTCCTTATATAATATCAATGCGCTCCAATTGGCAGAATTGTAAATTACGTGTGTTGGCTTTATGTCACGGCAAAGATGAGGAGGCCGAAGAAAAGTGGTAAGTACATTTTTTAATAATATTAATGCACTAAACACTTGAACACTCTGGTCATATAAAAAACATAAATAAATTGTTATCAAAAATAATTAAAGCCAACACATTTCAATCGTTTGATCTGAAGTTATTGAAAGGGGAATTGAATGATATTTACTACTACCCACAATATAAAAATAAAAATGTATAAATATAAAAAGAGCAAAAAATTTCACTCACCTCATTTACAATGATTGCGTTGATAATGATTGCCCATTTATAGTATTTTTCTTAATTTATTTCCTTTTACTCGTTGTTGGATTGTTTTAATACAGCATGGCACGATTATTGACGAAATTCCGTATTAAATATTCGCAATTGATAATGCTGAAAGGTGTAACAGATCGCCCAAAAGAAACCACACTGCTGCAACATAAACAATTGATCGATAATTACTGCAATAATGCCACTTCTGAGCATGCGGTTATAACAAATTCAGAGTTATGCGATATGGAAGAAAAAACCAATAGACAATTGCGCATACACGAATTGGTGGTGGAGCATTCATCACACGCTGCCTTAATAGTAATGTCTTTGCCGATGCCTAGAAAAGTGAGCTTCGACAATATTGTTTTAACGACTTTAAAAAAAATTGTTTTTTCACTTGTTCCCACTTTCGTTTATATTCTAGGAAGCCATTTCAGCTCCCCTGTACATGTCTTGGTTGGAAATGTTATCGACAGATGTAAAATGTCCGGTTATTTTTGCCAGAGGCAATCAAACTCCAGTATTAACACTTTATTCTTAGTTTTAAGAAAATTTATACCAAATAGTTATTTCTATTCATAGTTTATTATTTTAAAGAGTTATTAATGAAATATTTATTTAATAAGTCATTAGAAAATAAGTTCGAAAACATTTTATTATATTAAATTTTTTTTTTCTTTGTTACAACTGAACAATAAAATATATATTTTAAATTGTCTTCAAATATTTTTTTCTAATAATTTTCTGAATAGTCGCACTTTAATAAGTTTTACTTAAATAAAAACAAGTTTTAATAATATACACAGGATTAAATAATTTAATTAGTCTGTTCGTTGAAAGCTTAATAATAGGCTCTTCGAGGATTATTCTGAAAAGGAAAAACAAATTGTAAATTTAAAACAACGTTTAATTTATTTGCTTCAAAAAGTAGTTAAGTTACCAAAGGATTGGGGCGGAAGCGATAGGCCAACATCATGCGCTTACGGTATGCATCATATTCATTATCGCAATCCTCGGGTGCTGCCGAGTTTTGTACGCCCAAACCTTGGTTGCCGTCTCGTTGAGGACCCCTAAAATAAATAAGTAATTAAATACAAATTGTCTAATTTGTAGATTTTATGAATACTTATTAACAGGATCCACAATACCACCACCATCTTGACCTAATCCCTGGCCCTCTTTCCAGCCCAATTTCTGTAGCATTTGAAAACCAATATTATCTTCTTTCAGTTTATACTCTTTGTAGTCACTCAGGTCAGGCTGGCGATTACTTTTTTTTGCCTCATATTGTTCCATAAATTTCTTCAATTCTTCTGGTGGCAAAAAGTCGCCAATGTGATGTTTGCCTTCGCTTTGCTTTGTTAAAGCTAACGCCCATATACGTGTAGCCTCCATTTCTGCCTGACGCAGCTTATGTTCCCATGTGCCACCATCTACATCTTCATCCGAATCATACTCGTACTTAAATTTGCCACTCTTGGCCAAGCGATCAATTTCTTGGCGTTTCCGCATCATGTCCTGATACAAAAGATTCACTTTAAAATGTTCTTCACATTTTTTCCAATCTTCTTCGCTAAGATTAGTGGAACCATAGTTTAATTTGGCATAATTTAATAAAGCAGGATCTGTTCGCGTTACAGTCGTTAGCAACGGTTTATTTTGGTTTCCAAAAGTTGAAGGAACACCTTGTTGTTGTCCAAATAAAACTCAATAATTTTAAACAAAAAAGTCTTTTTTGTTAAATCGATTAAAATGCAACATCACTCACTTGAAGACGAGGAACTTTCAGGCACATCAATTTTACCACCCCAACGAGATTTTCGGAGCTTTTTCTTTTCCAATCGCCTTAATTCTTCCTGCTCTTCAGCTTCCCTCTCAAGACGCTCTTCGTCGCTCAGTTCGTTACGGCATTCAATGCGTCTCTTGATATTGTCCCTATTGCGATCCATCATTCCTCTGCGATACTCATCGTCCGAATCATTGTCTGCACTTATAACCGATTCCGGATCGTACTTATCTTCCTCAATGGAACAATACAAGCGTCGTTGCTTATAAGCAGCTGGATTGCTTTTCCTTTCCATTTCTAATTCCTCCCTTTCCTTTTGTTGTTGCTCTTTAAGTTTCTCCTGACGACGATCGATTATTTGTTGTCTATAGTGATGATATTGTTCAGAGGTTTTATCAGAGAGAAACCTAAGCATCAAATAAACAAAAGAAGAGAAAATTTCATAGAAAAATAAACGAAACGATTATAAATAAAATTCAAAAAGTTGTAACCAAATTTTGTACGATTTTCAGTGAAAATTTAGTGGTAATTTTAAAGCATTTTCTTTTAAGTTCGGTGATGGTGGTATCCTTGCTGGCATCCAACGAGGTAATATGCCCTCTTTTAAAGTGTCAAGTTTCCCCAGGTATATATTTTGTCCGCTTGATTATTTGGCGTTTGATTGCAGGAGGATGTTGAAATTTTGTTTTTTCTCGTCGGTTTCTATTGTATTTTGGAAGCGTTAGATGTGGATAAGAAACAAATTCTTAAGCAACTCAGTTGTATTATTAAAATCTCATTACTGGAATGTATCTTTTATATATGCGTTTTGGAGAAGAGAAATAATAAAATACTAGTTCAAATTAAATATTTTATAAAAAGAGAAGTGGAGGAACACAGCAAAGCAGACCCTAAAGATATATTTGACTAAGTGAGTTTTAAAAACCAAACCCGCTAAATAATTTGTAATATACACTTGCTAAAAAAGGACATTTTAAATCGCTTTCAAAATAACATGTACCCATTAAAAACAGCTTTAATATGTATCTTAAGAATGTATTGCTACGGAATAATACTTTTAAACATTATGTTTGAAGTTGTGTGTAAGTAATCAAGCTTAGCAAGCGATATGCTTCGTTAAGAGCACTGTGCAGACATAACAGCGACCATGTCAAATTTTGTTCTCTCTTTTTTTTTTACTGTCGCTCAGTCAACTGAAAAATTCATGCTAAAAAAATAAATTCCAGAAATTCCTTTTTTTAAATTTCGTTTGAAAAGTGACCATAACAGGCATTTACGAAAAACAAAATAGAATATAAAATAAAACAATTAAATATGAACATTTCAAGAACTTGTTGTCTCTTCAGCACACTCTAACGCCTTTCAAATAGAATTACTTGATTGCATTATATTATTTACCATAATGCTGGATGTAATTGAGTTTTATATCCACGTAATGTTTCTTCGTATGCATCACCATTGTCAGCAACCAAGTCGATAAGATTTTCTATAGATGTTGGTATTTGTACGCAATTTGTATTGTCGACAGGATTTTTGTCTGAAAAAACTACTGAAAAATTCCTTTAAAATCGTGCTCGAAATTTTTAAGTTTTGTTTTTTAATTAAAACAAAAAACAATATATTTGCTCAAGTGTAATAATGAATTAAAAGACAAAGAAATCAAAAGAAAAAATATGGTTTTAATGCAAAAAAAATTTTTGATTTTTGTTTAATAACAAACAAACTAAAATCTCGACTAAAATGGTTTGTTTAATTGGATTTCTTATTTTATTATAAAATAAATTTCAATACTAACCTTCGTCACTTTGATGTATCTGTTCCGGCGTGTCTTTTTGTTGAAATTCAATATGTTGTTGGTGTATTTCTTGATCAGGAGGTAGTTGTTCCTGGTGTTGTGCTATTTTATTCTTGTTTGATTCGAATTTTTGCTGAGTTAAGGACTGTTGATACGCTTGCTGTTGCATTTGTTGTTGTATATTAAGTTGTGTTTGGGGCTGATGTTCTTTCTGCTGCTGTAGATCTTGTAATTGTTGTTGTGTGGAATTTGCTATCTGATCTTGCTGGTGTTGTTGTTGCATATTTTGAAGTGGTATTTGTATTGCTTCTAAATTTAGTTGAGGCTTTGGTATAGCGTTTAAATCAAATTCTTTCGGCTGTGGTATTGCATTCAACTGCATGGGATCGGGAGCCGGTATCATATACAATGGCGTAAGATTTGCCAAAGCTAATGGTAATTGTGGTGGTGGAGGTGGTGGTGGTGGTGCCACTGCAACTGCTTGCAAAGGCATCAGCATGGCTGCAGCGGCTACTGTGGTGGGAGGTGGTGGAGGTGGCACAAACTGAGGGGCTGCAGCAAAGAAAGCTGCAGCTGTATGTGGTGGCATTGCGGCACCTTGGGTTGAGGGTACTTGCATTTGTTGCTGTAGCATTAAATTTTGTGCTGCCATTAGGGCAGGATTAAATGAAAATGATAATGTTGGTGGTGCAGGTGGTGGAGGTGGCATAGCCTGCTGATGATGATGCTGATGTGGATGAAGTTGATGCTGATGTTGTTGTAGCTGAAGCTGCTGCTGCTGCTGGTGGTGTTGTTGTTGTTGTTGGTGCTGGTGTTGTTGTTGTTGTTGTTGGTGCTGGTGTTGTTGTTGTTGGTGCTGGTGCTGCTGTTGAAGGTCTTGACTTTGCGCAGTTGATACACCATCAGTTGTTATTGGCTGAGTAGAAGTAACATTTTCCTGATTGATTCCAGAAGAAGTAATGGAGTTACCAGAATTTGGGGAATCTTCTTCCATAGAATTCTTAGGTGTTGTTTCAGAGCTAATATATTAAAAAAAGCCAAACATCTTCGATTTAAATATCTTTTTTTTGCGTTAATATATTTCAAAACTATTAACAGATTATTATAAAAATTTCAATTTTGACAAATTCCAAAACCATTTGTTTATTGAAATTGAATTTATGCTTATCAATAAACGGCAAAAACTCTCCGGCAAATAAATAAAGCGAAAAAATTTTACACCGAACTCGGAAATATTTTCTTCAGAAAACCTAGTAATACCACACATATTATTGCTAATATATCCTAAATATGCTCAATTATATCCAATTAACTTTGCTATGAAATTTCTGCATTGAAAACCATAAGAGGAAAATTGCAGTACAAGGAAGGATTTTAACTATTTTTAAGACGGTTTCTAGATTTTTGCTATGCAATGACTCATTTCATGAATAAAAAGCGAGATCATCGTTATTTTATTTACGTAAAATATTTTATACTTACGTAAATGATATCAACTTTGGTTGCTGTTGCTGCTGTTGCTTTTCCAGAATCTTTTTAAAATTCTCCAAAAATGAGCCATCATTACAAAAGGTATTTTGTATCTTAGTCGGTGTGTGTTCAGCGGAAGGAGCACTGACTGTTGCTCTTTTAAGGCCACCATACATTTTTCCAGTTTTCCCAGTTAAACTTGTTAAAGTCTTAGTAGTTCCAGTAACTACATCAGTGATATCTAACTTTTTTTCCTCGTCTTCTTCTAGTTTACTTTCTTCCTCGATATTTGTAACATTTTCTGTTTGAGGGGTCTCTTCATTCCCAACACATTTCAATTTAGCGGCTAAACTTTGGGCTGCTGCCACAGCCTTTGCTAACTCCGCAGTGCGTTGTTTTTCTAAGATTTCTTGACGTTTTTTGGCAATAATTTCTTCCTGTTTGCTCATTTGAGCAAAACGATCTATACGCGAAGGATTGCGTTGTGCCATATTCTCTACCAACAATTTTTAACAAATTTTTGTACACCTTTTTTTATTCAGCTTTAAGATGTTTTTCTGTCGATAATAAATTCTTTTGAGTCTTATGTTACACTGTACAAATCACACTTCTTGCAAATACTTTTAGCTTCCACCAATATGCAACAATGTTTTAAGTAATTGATTTAAATAAATTACTTAATTTGTCACAATTTTTCACCCTACAAATGAAGACAAAATTATTGTTTTATAATTTGTGAGCTGCAATTGCACTACTCGGTCGGAAAAAATAGTACTTGAAAATTACTCCAGGGCATTGCCACATAAAATGTACAAAATGTACACTGGAAAAAATCGGGTTTCAATAACCTTTATATCAATTTTTAGACAAAAAATTGCGTATTTATCTTCGCTGTTCTTAAAAAATTTAAAACGTATATATGAATAAAATTTTGTAATGTATCTTCACGTAATATTTTATACTTAGCTGGCCCAACATAAAACGATAAATTTTGCTTAAAGCTTACATATTTAGTTCTTTAACCAACTCGCATTTAATAAAAATTTAGTTATAAGGTAAGATTACAACAATAAACAAGGTTAGTTTCTAATGATGATAGTAATTTATGGTGCGCTGTCCGAACGAACGAACCGCATCAGTATCTTTCAAGGAGAAGTACTAGAAACATATAGAGCAGATTAATCCACACACATTTTCGAAAAGGATAGAAGTTTTTTACCTAAAAAAAAAATATTATGTTTCCAAAAAATTCCGTTCCAACAACTTATAATTTTTGCAAATTTCCAATGTGCTAAAAATTAAAACTCAAAAAGAATTTCATTTTATATATTTCTTCCCGCAACAAAAATTTTATTAGTACATTTAATTTATTGTATACACTTTATTTTAACAAGAACAACAAATATATGGATATCTAAATTCTTAATATACGAGTATTAATATATTTAAATAGCATTATAATTTAAAAAAAATATAAGACGTAAAATATTTGGAGTCTTTTTAATGTACGTCTGTATTTACAATATTTAAGTTTTCTTACTAAAATTAACATTTTATAAGTGACTAACAAAATATAATTCCATACAGATGCTTATATGCGTCACCTTTTTTCACTAAAGATCCGAATTGAAGCAAGAAAGCTTTCATGTTGTAAATACCAACTATTGAACAATTATTAAGATGTGACTAGATTTACTGGAAATGTTTACTTTTATATAATCAAATTTGAAAATATTTATTTATTAACCATATTTAATAATAGGAAAATATGTAATATATTTAGGCATTTAAATATGATTTTGTAGTTTTAATTTTTTAATAAACAAAATATTATTATTAAAAAAATTCCCAAATGTTCTATCGAATTTTGAACATTTCAATAAATATCACTTAAATGCGTACATGTAGGAAACAATCTTGAGAAGTTTAATAGAACTTCGGTATTATTAGACCATTTAACATATCAAAACTATTGCCATCAGGTTGCACTACTTCAACAACACCATTACTTAGTTTGACTTTCAAATAGCCATAATCATCTATACCAATAATTTTAGCTTCTTTTTTAGAACCGTCTTTGTCGCAAATGAAAATTGATTTATTGCTGAAATGTTTGCAGAAATGAAAAACAAAAATTCATATACAATTTGTGCGTAAACTCACCTGTGCAGCCATATATCATAATATAGCTTGTAAAAACTTTCAAAATCTCCGGTTTGTACTAACTCTATTAAACGCTCAATTTCATTAAAAATTATCGACAATAGCATTTCGTATTTAATTGGCGGTAAGTTTTGCTGGTTAGCACTATTGTAGTCACGTATAAGGTCATTAATACATACAGTAGGCTTCCTGTTATCTAAATTAATTCCACAACCCATATTTACAATAGCATTTGTAGCCATTAATGTTGTTTTGACCATAAGACCTCCAATTTTAGTTATACCATTTACATAGGTGTCGTTAGGCCATTTTAGACCAAGATTGATAACCTTAGAAATATATTAAAATTTATATTTAAACAATAGTTTTGAACAATAACTTAATACAAAACTTTATATACTTTAATGTTATTGGATATAATTTATAAAGACCTCGTATTTTATATAAAAAAACAACAATCCTTTTATCAAAAATAATTTTTAGAAAAATGTGGCATCCTCTTCCTTTGCCTTCTACTAAGCTAGTGAAAATTTTTATCAGTGCAATTACTGTTGTTGTTGTTTTATCGAACCATGATATTTGACATATTATATACAACACTGTGTCACCCTCTTAATTCGTTATATTTTGAAACAGCCCTGTATACCATTCGCTATATCAACATACACGACTCGTTGCTTTGCAGAAATTGTGAAGAAAAATTTTTGTTTTTTTGCTGTGAAGTTGTTCAAATATAAAATTAGTTAACATAAGTGAAAAGAATACAATAACACAAGGAAAAAATAATTATAATCAATACAAGAAATTAAAAATTCAACGCAATAAGTCAGTAAAATAGGTTTTGTTTAGATATTGACAGCGAAAGAGTGGCTAAGACAGAAATAAAGAAATTTTTTCACATCAGTTCTAAGCTATAAAAAAATATTACAACTTCAAAATTGTTATTTTTAGAAGCGAACTTCAAAAAAACCAAGAAATAGTTTAAAAACGCAAGTTTTAGTGGAAAAACTAAAATGAAAAATGTCAAACAGAAGTAACTTTATTCGATGAAGAGGTGCTATACAAATGACTCCTCCGCGGCAGCCAAACCAATCAAGTCCTTAACGAATGAATGCCCTGTTTCTATCACTGCTGGTGTAGTTTAAAACCATAAAAAAATATATAATTAAATATACAGAATAAACACAAAAAATGCAACTATAAATGGAAACTATAAAATAAATAAAGGTAGCTATATGTAATTTATATTTAAATCGAATTTCCTATTTAAATAGTATGCTCGACCATATAAGTAAATAAAAAAAAATCGATAATAAACCACTTTTTTTAATTCACTTTTGCAACTTTAATTTCTGCTTATCCTAAAAAATATTTCCAATAATTATTTTCATAATGAAAAAAAAGAAATATAATGGTGTACTATGCAAAGAAATACATGTGGATGTGTGTATATTCGTCATCGTGATAAAATTAAAAAATAATGCGGTTGAACCACTCTATTTCTTATCTTAAAAGAATAAGTATACAATGGATAGAATTTTTTTAAAATAGTTGGTATTTTGTTTAAAGGTACAGTAGAATCTTGAAAGGCTTTTATATGGCATATCTCAAAACTAATTATTAATAAGATAAATGGTTTTCAAAATTGTAAAAATGCGGAACGTGCTTAAAAATTTATTTTGATGCCTTCGTTTTATTACATTTGTACCGGCCGTTTAAAAATGTGCATTCATTTTTTTTCTTTTCGTGCGCAGAAGCACTCGACACAGGCATCTACTTTTTCTTTCTTCCATAATACCTCTCGTCCACTTTCATACATACACATATACATGTAGGTATTATCAAAGTATGCTATCTGGTGCAACTGCTTACAAGGAGATAATATTTGTTTGTCCAATATCCTTCTCAATATCTATCTTGCCTTTATATCATATGAATCTTTAAAATAATCATTATTTTCCCTTACTTCATCGTTGTTCTAAGTTACACTGAATATTGTCTTAATTAGTTAACTTAGTTTTTTCCTTTTCAAGTTTATATTATAAAATCTTTATGAACCCTTAAAAAACATTATAAACTATGCAAAAGTTAGTTATCAACAAAAACAAAATGACACAATTCCCAACTATTAAAAATTTATACTTATGTGTTATTGAAACTATATGACAACATTGCGTTTTAAACAAAATCAGAAGGGCCTTTTACAATTTTATTTTTTTGAAGTCATTTTGGACTTATTTTAATTGTAGGAATTTTTAATATGATTCACTGCCTTAATGACAGAAAAGCGTAATTGCAACTACCATACAATAGATTTAAAAATCATCAAACATCTTTAAAAGGCTTGCATCAAGAAATCATCTGCAGAATATTCAATTAGCTTTTATATAATTTATATTTTCTTTGTATTACAGCTTATACGAAAATATAATGAGCAGTGGTACGACAACACCAAGCATAACAATGATGACACAAATGCAACAGAGCACTACGGTACCGCAACACTCCGTCTCAACACATTCAACACCTGTTCGTAGTCCACATGCAAGTTCTCATTCTGCATCAGCATCCTCTCTACCAGCTAATGATTTGGATGTCATACAAGACATGATCGATTGTTCGGCTAATCGATTAGAGGGTCTACGTACTCAATGTGTTACAAGTACAACGCTAACTCAGCGTGAAATACGCAGTTTGGAAACTAAATTGCTGCGTATGTTTTCAGAATTGCTACTGACAAAATATAAACTAAATGAACGTATACCAGCCAGTGGCTTGCCCCATACTTCAGGCAGCGAGCTAAGGCAATGGTTAAGGGTTGTAGGATTAACTCAAGATACTCTCAACGTTTGTTTAACGCGGCTGTCGACATTGGAACAAATGTTGGAGTTGAATGATAAAGAATTAAAAGAACTAATACAAAATAATCCATCTTATCGCGAGGAAGAAGTAAGACGTTTGACAAAAGCCATGCAAAATTTGCGTAAATGTAAAGACATTTTAACAAATCCTCATGATGTTACAATGTCGGCAGACACTGATAAGAATTCTGTAACAATGAACGCAATTTCAGATGCAAATGTGTCTGTAGTTAAGAGAGAGTCAAAGGAGCAACTAATTGAACAATTGTTTTGGGATTCTTGGGATAGACATCATCGCGGAAGTGTGGGAAATATTGGAGTGACGGCTTCACCGAGATCTCATCGGAACATAATGAAACAAGCAAAACAACTACAACAACAGCAGCAGCATGCTAACAGACATTCCCCTTCTAATGACGTCCAAAATTGGAAGTCTCCTGCTATGGCCAATAATTTCGTTGAGGATAACACGGGAGTAACATTAACTTTTACTCCCTCACCGCCACTCTCACCGTTTACGCCCACCTCGAAATGTACCACTTTTAGTAATGTAGGCTACAGTAGTTTAAATGGTACACCACAAAAGGGTAAAATTGTAGGCACGCCACCACCAATGAAAAAACATTTTACTGCTCTTAACAATACAAACCCCTCCACACCAACACGAAGCGTTGCCGGAGTTAGCGGATGCCATCAACCACATCAACAAGACCACATGCCCATACCCTTATCAAAATCCAAATCAAATGAATCCCATTGTCAGGATTCCCCGTCTTTAATATCAAATATGGCTTATAAAGCTTCTCTAGGAGGAGGTTTAGGCGGTATTTCCAGAACCCGACTAAATACTGATCCCAGTCCTGATAGTCATTCCTCAGCTAGCGCAGACAACTTAATGGAAACCTCCAACAATAGCAGTAGCAATAACAATAGTTTGCTGGTGCCACTGTCTCCTTTAACACCCATAGTAAATTTAAGCATGAGTCACAATATAGCTCATCGATTTACAATGTTAGTTAAAATGGCTACTTGTGATCTCTGCCAAAAGCCAATGTTTATTGGTCGCAAATGTAAAGAATGTAAATATCGCTGTCACAAAGTCTGTGAGCCTGATGTGCCCAATTCGTGTTGCTTACCGCCAGAATTTATTGATGAATTCAAGCAGGCAATTAAAGATGCTAATTATCATGCTCAAATTACAAATACACCTCCCACTCTGAATAATCAGTCTACCAGTCAAGGTCACGGTACGCTAAGTAAGGGTCGTAAAGGGCTTACGACATGTAGACATCAAAAACACGGTTCGAACGCAAGTTCTAGTATTGGGGTTCATGCTGATAGCAGTTCACCTGGCTCAAGTTGTAACAGTTCCAGTCCTTCAAGTCCAGCCCTTTTCAATTTGCAACACCATCATCCAGCGGCTGAAATGCAAGGTACAACTGTTATGACCTCTTCGGGCGGTGGCTCCAGTACGAGCTCCAACATGTTATCCACCCCTTCATCCCACAAAAATGGCAGTCAATTTAACTTCCCAGATGTTACTATAACCTCGAACTGCAATAATTCTTCGGGTGCTACCACTGAAACCATATTATCAGCTCAAAATGCTAGCAACTCATCACCAAACCATGAGTTTTCCGATACACATAAATCGCGTCACAATAGTCATGAAGCTTTAATATCTTCGGTAAACAATGCAAATACTCATCACAATATCAACGCTACTAATAATAGTATTAACGTCAACATAAACTCTAACAATTTTACTACATCCGCATCGTCTACAGTTGTCAGCAATTCGACAAATAGTATTGTCAATTCTGGTCCAGCTACATTTTTCCAAAGGAAACTGAGTTCAGCAGGTGTTGACAAAAGGGAAAATTTCACAGAACTGTCCGATACTCACAAATCGAATGACAGTGACAAAACTGTATCACTTTCGGGAAGCACATCTGCTTCAACTGACTCGGATCGCACGCCCGTACGTTTAGACTCAACAGAAGATGGTGATTCTGGGAATTGGCCCAGACAGAACTCGTTGTCACTTAAAGAATGGGATATTCCATATGGAGACTTGCAAATGTTAGAAAAAATAGGGCAGGGACGTTTCGGTACGGTGCATCGAGCCTTGTGGCATGGTTCAGTGGCTGTTAAATTACTGAAGGAAGATTATCTTGATGATGAGCATATGCTAGAAGCTTTTAAAGTTGAGGTGGCCAACTTTAAAAAGACACGTCATGAAAATTTGGTCCTCTTTATGGGTGCTTGTATGAATCCTCCTTACTTGGCCATAGTCACATCACTCTGCAAAGGTAACACACTCTATACACACATTCACACTAGGCGCGAAAAATTCGTCATCAACCGAACTACATTAATAGCTCAACAGATAACTCAGGGGATGGGTTATTTGCATGCACGAGGAATTATACACAAGGATTTAAGGACAAAAAATATATTTCTAGAAAATGGAAAAGTCATTATAACCGATTTTGGCTTATTCAGCTCAACAAAATTGCTGTACTGTGATAAAGGATTGGGTGTACCTACTGGATGGCTGTGTTATCTAGCTCCTGAGTTAATGCGTTGCCTAAAGGCACGGAAACCGGCAGATGAAATACTACCATTTACGGCCGCATCCGACGTGTATTCATTTGGCACTGTTTGGTACGAATTGCTGTGTGGCGAATTCCCGTTTAGGGCGCAACCACCAGAATCAATAATTTGGCAAGTTGGGCGCGGCATGAAACAAACTTTGGCCAATTTGCAAACCTCACGTGATGTGAAAGATATATTAATGTTGTGTTGGCATTACAATTGTGAGGATAGACCAGATTTCCCCAAATTGTTAACGTTATTCGAGAGATTGCCTAAAAAGCGTTTAGCCCGTTCACCCTCACATCCCATACAATTATCCCGATCTGCAGAAGCCATATTTTAAAAGTTGCAGTCAAATAATTAATTGGAGACAACCTAAGAATGCGAATTAGCTAAATTCTTGTATATAACAAAATATACAGCAATATAAATTTCACATTAAGAAGAAAAAAAAAAGAACTTCGAAACAAAAGGACTTTTTTCTTATCAAAAAGCATTCCTTTTGCAATTTCAAAAATCGCATAAACTATAGTAGTTTTCTCTTTCTTTAATTTTTTTTCAAAGGAACAAGAGGAGAATTTCATGTACACTGACTGTAAATATTGACTTGAACAAAGATACGATTAAAGAAAAAAAATAAAATAAAATAATTAAATATAATATATAGAGAGTTGCTGTAAGTTAATGAAAAATGTTTAAGTTTAAGCTAAAAGACAAAAGGAAACAAAAACTTCTAAAGAAAATTCTATTTGCATTCACACAATGTAAACAAAAATGTATGAAATTAAAAATAAATAAGCAAATATTAAAAGCCAACCAGATCTAATATGGAACCAAACACATTTGTTAATATAATCAATGCTCGTACTCAATAAATAGAGGACTACTTTCAAAAGCATATACATAAATGCATACATGCACGTAGGTATTTATATAGTTGCATGAAAAACTTATCAAATATATATCCAAAAATATAACTACTAACACTACAAGCATAACCCATTTCAAATGTAAACATCCATAAATAACAATAAAATGGAGTTGTTATAAATTTTGTTTCACGTAAAACAATGGAAAAATTGTCGATAAATTTAAAACATTTTAAAAAAGAAAGAATTGAAATTTTAAAGAAATTTTATGTTTTTAAACAAAGGTTTCCAGTAATTTTGTATATTTTCTTCGAGTTTTAATTTTAAAAAATGTATGTTCATATTTTATGCGCTTAGGATTGACAGCAGACGGCTGTAAACAAATTGTTTCCGAATAAGAACGCCGAAGGTCTTTCAAATATTAAAGAAAAATATAAATAAAAATCCTAATTATTGGACGGAAATATTAATTAAAATATAAAAATAGTGTTTCATTTGTATACACACGTTTTTCAATCATTTTTACAGCATAAATTTGAAAAATTCTTTTTCTTTTTCATATACATATTTCGAAAATCAAATAAAACTGAGAAATTTAACTTGTTTCTCTCTTCATTTATATGCACATGTGTGTATAACAAATCATGTTGCTGATATAATCATTGAAAGTTCTTATATACATATAAGTCTTCTCAAACCAAATGAGAACTAAAAGTAGTGAATACATGTAATAAGCTAGCATCGCTGGTACTACGAAACATTTGCTGAAAAATGTTGAGTTTATTTACGGAAGGAGAAAGGCGAGTGGAAAAAATATTGGGTTGCATGTACTTCATATCCATTTGACGATTTTGCCTTACACGGTCATAGTGAGAGGAATATCAAACAAGAAGTCTTACAAAAAAAAAAAAAGATGCAACAGAAGAGCTTCGAGTGTAAATGAAATATTTTTTGCAGCAAATCTTTTATATTATATGCGACGAGCAAATAAACGTTGTACTTTGCATTGAAACTAGAAAATCTTAATTTTGGAATCAATAATTGGATTAATCGTCTTATAATTTTTCATACTTAACAATTTTATACAAGCATTTTCTACACTAAACGAGTAAGAAAAAATATAAAATTTTCATTTGTCATTAAGTGGTAGAATAAACTCAAAGCCTTAAGTTCACTTGAGACTCTATCACAGCAAGCACGCGATATATCAATAATATCAATATATTTTCAAAGAATTTACGAATTGCAAATGTAAATTATTAAAATAGAAATTATTAACTTACATTGTATAAAGGATGGGCCTTTAAACTGTTGACAATTGCAGCACCTACAATATGTTGTATTAGCGGTAGACGTTGTCCTAAGGGTGAACTCATTGATATATGAAGTTGTATCGAAAACATTGCGCTTCCTAAGGGGCTAAGCCACTGAAAACAGAAAGAAAATAAAAAATTTTATTTCCAATATTATAACTAATTTTTGAATTCATTCCTTTAAACAAATCCACCTTAAGAATATCTTTTAAGTGAAGTTTTTAATTAGGAAATTCTTTATTGGGAATTTAAATATAAAAATAACACACGCCACGTTTAAGAGGATAACTAGACGTGCTACAGAAAGTAAAAAGTAAATAGTAGGAGGTGTTTGTTTTCATCATTTAATAACATTTACCAATCCTTGATTATATCTCTGAGAGGATATAATGCATTTTATTGCTTTTATGAGAGTGGAAAGGTGAAAAAATGAGTGTACTCTTCGATTTTCACAATATAACAAATTAAATATGTGTACGCAATAAAAACTGCATACTGTGGCGGCCAAAGAAAGTTGCAAGCAGTATATTAATTCGACTGCCATAGGCAGCTGGAGTTGCTTGATTATATAACAGATATATGGATGTACATATGCATACGTATATGACAGAATATATAAACATACGTACATATTTATTTATTTCAAGCTGAATTCAATGATCATTAAAAATTAGAATGCTTATCGGATTGTAAATTCGCCACGTTTGGCGAAAAATTTCCCACATCTGCCAAATTTTAATAACTTGCTTACATAATCATCTCTATTGTTCAATCAACTCGTTTTAGGTCTCAGTATGCCATACATTTAAAAAAAAATTACTTACTTGGTTATTGGAGCGTCCTACACCATCAGTTTGTTCGCGTGGTATAACCGCAATGCCATTTGTTAGTTCCAAATCATTAATTACATGCTGAGAACTAGTTATAATGGGGGCATATATAACCAGACGGCCAATATAATTTGTTTTGAGATTCTATAAGAAAATACGAAATAAAAACAGTAATTGTAACAAAATTTTGTAATGAAATTCTTGCCTCAAAATAGTCAACAGTAGAAAAGTCCTCGGGGCACGAATGTATTAAAATGGGCAATATATTTGTATTATCTTTTGGCAGTTGGTCATCCGGCCCACAAAATTTCATTGTTAATTTTGGTGTTATTAAAACATTGTCAGCATTGACACTAGATTTAAGCTTTTCCAATAACCCAAATTTCGCCTTAAGAATAAACACAAAATTTTGAATAAAGTTTATGAAACATTTATATATACATAAGTAAGCAATTGTGACAAGTTACCTCATGCCTTCCTAGGAAATAGGCATTTTTGAATACCACTTTAGACACAGAACTATTTGTACCCATTGGCGTATGCGCCTGCACACTTAAGGTTAAATAATTTTTCAATAAGTCAGCAAATATTTCATAACGTATATTATCATTTTGTTTAAGAATTGAAAACTTATTTTCATCTGCTTCAAATTCACTGGGATTTATTTCCAAGTGGACCTTTAAAAAGTAACAAATTGTTTAAAATCAAGTATATTGCAACATTTGAATTAATATTGTAAATTATAATATAAGTGTGTAAAAATGATAATGAAATAAATAATATTTCGCTACAGATAATTCGTAAAAATTTTAAAAAAGTGTTCACCAAAAGTGATTTTATTTAAAACACTTATATGAAAATTTATTAACTCTTTTTTTCGTATTTAAATAAATATTGTTAAATAATAATTGAAATATAAGTTTTGTAATTGTTTTCAGTTCAAGTTATATATATACATATATATATATATATATATTTTATTTATTTATAAATATGTACATAATAATTTTGCAATATTTCGCTACGTAATTTGTAATATTTCGTAATTAAATCGCAGTAAAATTCCAAAATTAATACTCAATAGAATATTAATTTTTTAGTTAAAAATACATTGAAGTAGATTGCTATGGACCTTCTGCTAATGCAGTTCAGCAGGAAACCTTTACCCAAATGTTTTCCTAGAACAACTAGAGATTTAAAAAATTCCAATTAAAAACAAACTGGAAGTTTTAATAAAATCAAAGTTGTAACAAAAGACACAAACAATCGATTCAAATGCACTGTATTTTCAAATACACAAATTTCTTTACTTCTTCATTGTGTAGCATAAACAAAAATATTTTTTAATAATCTTGTATTATTTTTATGTTTTAAAAATCTCCAACGCATTAACTAATTATATAATTAATAAACATAATAATACATAACATTTTAAGTAACTACAAAATATTCATGTATAAATTTGCCACCAAATATTTTATTTATTGAATGATGTATTACAAAGAATTCGAGTCTCCTGTTTGTATTGTTTTTGTAGGAATAAAGAAATCAATTGATTTAACATCTGATTTAATTAAAATGAATAATACAAAAAAATAATGAGCAATCCGTTATTTAGAAAAACAGAAGGTTTTTTGTTAAGATTTTCTCAAACTTTGTTAACAAATGTCATTCAAAAGCTTGCTGTAGCAGGAAAGCATTGAAGATGAATTACAACGTCAAATTTAAATAATGAATCAAACAAAACAAAAAAAAAATATAAATAAAATGTCCAATCATTCCGAATTTTTTCAAATTAAAAAGTCACTTAGTAGCGGTAACACGTATGGAAGCCTAATTAATTTTTTTAAAAGTTTAGAACTTGCATTTTTACGTTAATAAAGCTGCTCGCAGTATAGATTTCAAATATAATATTTTTAAAAAATAAAATACATTTACGTATGCACTACAGTGGGCAAAAAACTCATAGCACACTTTCTTCATGACATAATAATATTATGCGTAAGACAAATTATATAATAAATACAAAACTAAAATTAGCAAATTAGGAAAAAAAAACAAAAAGTATTATACTAGTTTATAAATATAAAGACGTGTACGAGGAGTGTTCAAAAAATAACCGGTATTTTAAAATTTTCCAAAAGTATTTATTTACTTCTGAAGCGATCTTCTTGGTATCGCCATCAGCACTAGTTTCGTTTTTTTCTTTTTCTTTTTTTTTTCTTTCAGCCGTAGCAACACACTTTCCTTTCATCGGTGTCTTCAGATTTTCAAGGTAGTATTCCTTATTGAGCGTACGAACTTGTGGCAAGAATTCATGATGCATCACGCTATTGCAATTGAAAAAAAACTATGAGCAAAATCTTCACATTTCACCGAACATGACATACTTTTTTCATACTTGGTTCTTCTGGACTCTTTCATTGGAATTATGAGGATTTGGTTTCAATGGCTTAGTAATACAACCATGATTCGTCACCAGTTACGACCCTTTTAAGGAAATCTGGATCGTCGTTGACGACGTTCAACAACTCCCATGCGACATTGTTTTTTCTCAAAATTTAGTAACAAATCGAAGAGCACAGCAAAATTTGTTTTGTCAAAAACAAACTTACAATACAAAATGCCTGATGTTGCCAACATATATAACACAGACCGTGTACCAACATAGCAAAGAAAAAAAGGCCAAAATCGAAATTTGAAAATAACGTTTATTTTTAATCACACCTCGTATACTTCAAGGCTAGGAAAAATATTGTATAGTGAATTAGAAACCTTTTCATTGTGTTTTGTAAAATTAGAAGTGTTTATTTCTGAGGAATTGTCATTTCTTCACTAAATTTTCACAGGTTTTTAAACAGAATTCAGTGGTTAGAGAGAAAATTGAGACAAAGCAACGAAAGCCTATACCAAAATACATATATTAAAATTATAATATAATTAGAAATGTGTAAAAAAATAATTCCAAAACAACTTTTAGTGGCATTAAATATATAAAATATTTCTAAGGACTTCGCGCTCCATTCGCACACCTCCAAATTTCGTACAAAATATATGTATATATCGGAGAATAAAAAGCAATAATATAGTTTCCAAAAGAAAAATTAATCCTTCCATATTTCAATGAAGAATGCATACAATTTTTAATTTCTTTATTACACACTTTTTCATTACTTATCACTGTTATTTATTTTATTACTTTTCATCACAAATTTTTTTTTTTGGTTTTTGCCCACTGTACACACTTTGATTAATAATGTACATAATTTTTATAATAATAAGAAAAGATTTTGTTTAAACTTACTTGTGAAAAGACAGCAATTCCGCCACTCTTTTTATTATTGGCAAGCAGAAGACTTGGCGTATTCCATGTTTCTTCAGTGCCCAAAACTTCAACGTCTAGCTGATGCATATCACCTTTCAAATCCTTGAGTTCAATGGACCTTGGTGGACACACTAGAGCTCTAAGCGTCGTGTATGTTTTGGTGTTTTTTTTGTATTTTATATTATTTGGAATGAAACCACATATACGAAAAATATTTGCACACACATACACGCACGCATTTTCAAAATTTTTTTTATTTTTTTAATTTGTTAGTTTTTACACATTTAGACAAAAACACAACAGCCAGCGGGCAATTAACAATGGTAGTAGTAGTAGTAAAAATAAATAAAAAAAAAATACATGAAGGAAAGAAAACTATATATGTATGTACGCATGTGTTTAAAAAATATGTATGGAAAAAATTATTAAACTCGTAAATATATATTTTATACAAAATACAGTTGAACACCGATTATGTCGCCCCAAATTAAATTAACAGTGGCAATACAAAACCAAAAAAGAAATAGATACTTATACTTGCTAAAGCAGACCTTAACGAATGGATCAACTTTAAGGTGTTAGTAATCTTTAATATACGACTACATAGTGATTTGTAACTGAATCCCAAAATTGCTGAATTTTGAATAAATATGTACGTTTCTGCAAGTAAAGCATTTGAGTATCCTTTTCTTGTGCTTTTGATAGTGATATTTTTTTTTCATTGTTAAAGAAATTTTTAGTTATATTTCTGTCATTTATTACCCGATTTTGCTTATGAAAAAAAAAATGATTTGATTTTATGGAAAATCTGCATAGCAATAAAATGCAAGAGCGGCCCTAAGCAAAACGCAAAGACGGGCAGATGGGCAAAACTTAATCAATTTCAGAATATATATTCTTTGAAGAGCTGCGAATTAAGGTTGCGGAATTTACAAATGGAATGGCAAACTTATATGTATTCATAACTCCTCCTGCTTTTTGTAAGGGGAAGCATATTAAAAATAAAATTGTACTACTCAGGACTCTGCGATCAAGAGTCTATAAACTAAAGTAACAAAAAATGTTTTAAAAAACAGCTATAAATTCATAAACATTTTTAAAAAAAATATATAAAAGTATTATTGAATAATTTGCAGCGTCACAATAGATTTTCGCCTCTGCTAGATTGTGTACTCGAATATACAACTTTTCCCATTAGAGACACAAAAAAAAAATTTACATCACCGAATGTGAATTACGTTTGTGTTTAATCGCCGCAAATAATAATGATAACGACTAGTTAATTGAGATATTTACAAGAAAGCATGTTTAAGTACCACAAGCAGTAGTCGGGTAATAGATGCTGATACAGGTGCACATAATACAGGTTCAACTATAATTCGTGCACTTGTTAAAAAAATAGGAAAAATATTTATTTTAATAAAAAAACCTTTTTTTAGCTTCATCAAATAAGAGAATAATCGAATGCAATACAAAACAAGCTTAAAAGTTACCATCTTTTCAAAGATAACAGATGTAATAAAAGTGAAAAAATTTTAATTTCAAACCGTTCATGCTGTGGCGCATGTAGTGGAGATATAATTTCGTATATGTTTCTGCCACTTGGTAAAAAATGTGTTGGATAGTATCAAGGTTTTGGATTAAGGAATTAAAATACTAATTTAACAGTTAGAATTTGGAATCAAAGACAATTTCGATATTTAAATACAAACCAAATTTTTAAATAATTTTTATACCTTCTATATACATATATGTACATATATATATAAATAGACTACTAAATTGGTGATTTAGCTGTTAATGTGCGAACTAAAAAAATTTTAACTTACGGTTTACGTGTATTGCTGTAAGCAGAATCATCACTGTCGGTTGAAAAATTTTTCTTAACTGGTGAAGGTTGGTAGCAGAATATATGATGCATCATTTTGACCTTTTGCCATTGGGCATAAGAAAATTGTACTAATTCATGCTCGCGTACCTGAAGATATCAATTAAAAACAAAAAAGATTTACATACAATTTTTAACATTGAAAACAAACAGAAATTTCATTTATCTATTCTGGAATGCAATAACTGAAAACAATTAAAATTATTGTTGCTGGGCACTTTAATTACAACAAAATAAGGTACAAATATCCCTCTATGCTTATTACCAAACTTGCCTTTTTATTTAAATAAACTTTTGATGCCGTTTTTAATTACTTTATATTCAACACTAGGTGCTTTATCAATACTTCAAACTACGACTCTACAGTATCATTTCCTGCATTAACTCTAAATCACATGATAATATATGACAGGATACATTCGAGTAGTATCCGCTTGTAAAAATGATGTAAATATTCGTAACACAACAATGTTATGCAAAATAAATCACAACCATATTAATGCAGTTTAAAGGCATAGAATAATTGTAATGAAATCAAAAACTACAATTACTTAAATTTTTGAGAAACACAAACACCCTACAAGAAACTTCGAAAGATCTGTAAGCTATGAAATGATTCCAATAACAAATATAACAAACAAAGGAATTCTTGAGAAATACAATCACATAACAATGACTCATCGTTCTGACGTGACATTAATTAAAATAAAAAATTTTGCATATTTCAGGAACCTGCTTTTAATTGTTCGATATTGAGCTTATTTGAAGAGATTGAGTTTTTGAGCGCTTTTTAAACAAAAGATTTCTTATAATTCCCATTTTTTTGGAGTTTTTCACATCAGTAATCTTTTATAATCTGAGTATTAAAGACTTTTCAAGATGAAATTAGATGACAATACAGAATAATGCTGACAAAAAACAAATAGTTTGAGTCTTAAAATTCAAACACAAACGAATATAAAAAGAATTGCACATGTAACTTACCTCGGCAGTACGATATGTGGGCAATATAAAGTGCAAAATATCGGAGCATAACGATAGAACTTTGCCACCCCTAAGAAAATAATCAACAAACAGCTCACCAATTGCATTTGGCACCGTGCCGCAGACAACCACTAAAGCTGTAGTATTTAGCCAATGCTTTTGTTCGACTTGTTGTACATTTAAAGGATAAATTGTATAACTGCAAATAAGAATTTTTTATTTATTATGTACATAAAAAGAGTTTTTAAAATTTCAAATACGTATACGATGAAATTGAATATGTAGTGAACTAGAGGAAGCAAAACCAATTAAAGTAATTAATATTATTTTTTACATATAAAAGTTCGCGACATTCCACTGTTTTATATTTATTTCTAAAAGGATTTTTCTTTTATCTAAGAAAATATTTTTTCCGACCACCAAAAAATTCTATCGTGCGCCTACCTTTAGTTTGATTGTTAGAATATCTTAAAAGGACTACATCATCGTGAAAGATATTTACGTACGTACAGTCGGACCTTCTTAAAATGAACTTCTTTGTTAATTTAAAAAAAAAAAAAAAAAAATATGTATTAAAAAATTATTAAAAATTGGTTTTTAGTTATAAATATAAAATTGATTAGACACAGTTCTACAACTCACTTCCATTGAGGATAATCATTTGATCACCATTGAAATATATGATAATTGATGTATGGCTTTTTTTTATCTATCAACTTAGTTATGAAAAAGTTTTTCAGCTCATAACATTTATAAAGAAACCCGGGTTTAAAAAAAGCAATTTTAAATCATTTTATAAGAGAAGACTTTCTGACATATTTGGTATTGCCGCTTGGTAAAAAAAATCTACTAAAAGGAGTGGGCGAGTTTTTATCAAGCGCAGACTTAAGACAAAGCGGACCATAAATTACATTTCTAATACATTTGTTCCAGTTTCAATCAACTTTTTGGGTCCACTGTGTATGTATAAATGAGAAATGAAGACGTAGTTATGTAAATATAAAATTTCTAAATTAAACAAGCTTACGTGTTATCCGCTAGAATTTCTTTTAAAGTGGTAATAGCACTTTCCTTGGATGAAGCCGTTTCAGCATAAACCAAAACATTGAGAGGTTTACATTCGCTTAGACTATCTTTGTGACGCTTTAAGCTGGGGCGCTTAGCATTATCTCTAACAGCAGATGGGACGCTAGATGCAACTGAGTTCACATTAGAACTGTTTGTAACTTTTATGTTCGAAGATGCTGTTGTTGTGGTAAGAACCTTGATATTTTCTTCTTTCTTCGTGGCACTTTTTCCTATTTCCTTACAGGAAGACGAATCTGATGTAGTTTTGGTTACTTTGGGCGCCACTTTATCGTCAACTTTAGCAACAGGCGATTTTGATTTAGACCTTTCGCTGACTTTAGCTGCAGCTATTTTTTCCAGTTCACTAGGTTTTAAGCTGCTATCTGTAGCTATTGCAGGCGTAGTTGCCTTAAGGCGGCTCGTGTCTACAGCAATTGTTTTTATTATTTCAATTGGTTTGACTTTAGTTTTACTAGGGCTTTGAGGGGATTTCAGTGGAGACCCTTTTGTATTTCCTGCAGCAGAGGAAGTAGTCGGTCTTGCAGCAGACCCTGATCCAGCAGATTTTTCTGTAGATCCTAACTGTTCATATTTTATAAATTTATCTGTATCTTTGTTCAACTTTGATTTTTCGCTATAGGATTTTGTGGGCAGTTCTTTGGTTATGTTTTCAAGATTTTCCTTTTTCTTAGCATCATACAGCAGCTTTTTCGGTGATTCGGTTTTCCTAGCAGATTCACTCGATTTTTTGCTATCAGCATCTAAAGAAGCACGTTTTTCACGTGGTATTAAATCTGGTTTATTAATGCCAGTTTTATTCTTATTATAGGCGTACTCAGTTGCTTGATTTGCCAAAACACTTAATGCTCTTAAGTCTCCTAAATGCTTAGACCATTCATCAATTGTTAGACTCTCATTACGGCGCACTGGCTTGCGCAAATGACAGGAAAGTTTGTCATAAGGTTGAGGAGTGCCATCGTTTTTAACCGCTGGATAAATAAATTACATCAATAATTACTAATATGTTTACCATAAAAAATTAATTATTTTACAATGACATAAAAAAGGTAATACAATAAATTATAATCTCATGTTAAAAAATGGTACTAATGTCTGAACTTATTTTGCTGTGGCTTACACTCAATCCTTAATAATGGCAGTTGATCATTGATGAGAAAATGGTTTTGCAAAAAAGTATCTATTATTAGTTTTGTAAAGTATTCAATATTTGTTTCAATTAGCAGCGCTAGATGGGAATCTATTTTCCAGGCAAGCAGCTTACCATAATTTTCAATCTGAAATAAAAAATAAAACTTTAATTTTTCTCTAAACAAGCAACTTTATTTTTATTATTATTTTATATTATTTAAATTTTTTTTCTGTGAACGAGTATGTAAATAAAATATTGAAAATAATTTTTTTTTGTTTTATTGACATAAAATATTATTGGTCCTACTAGTTAAGATTTTAATAAAACACATGCATACATTATAAGTAATTATTAACTTCCGAAAATTTGGCATTTGAGGAAATGAAATAATATATTTAAAAAAAAAACTTGCAACAAATATTGAGTATTAACTGATTATTTTAGTTCGTTTTTCTTTTTGTAAACATATCTGCAGTCATATATTCATTTATAAGCATTGTTTTTATATTTAACTCCGCACAATCTTATAAGTATGTGTAAATGTACCGTAAATATGTAACTTAAATATGGGCAAACTTTGAATGCCTAATTCATATTAATAAAGTCGTGAAAATTAAGTCATTTTTTATTACTATAAAAGGAGTATACATACCTACATACACATAAATATATATAATATTCTCGCCCTAGATTTTTCTTTTTCTTTGAATCATTCCTTTCACTTAAGCAACATTTGCAGTTTGATCAATACACTTGCTTACCTTAACTACATCCTGCTGCTCTTTATTATCATAAGACGGTTGAACTTCGGTTTCGATCAGCAGACGAATTAAAGCATGTTTGTCTCTACTTAGACTTTGCAATAAAGTCTCTGAGAGCTCGTTAAATGCAAATGGTTGAAGGCCGTGTGAATCAGGAAAGGAAATCCAAGGAGTTGTTTGCAAGTACTGCAGAGGCATTACACAAGAACCCCTGTAATTCCCATGTAGCCATAAAATTTCTGAAACCTTTGCCACTTGACGATTAACGCATAATTCTGAAGTAGCCGCAGAAGCGTCTTAACATGCAAAAAAAAAATTAATACACTTATATTACGGCTTGTTAGAAAAATAATATCAATTATTTCTCACCAAATCCATCATCAGAAGATGTAGGCAAAGCATAAAATGCTACACTGGCTTGTGAAGACAATTGTTCAGTAATCTTTTGGCATATTTTACTAATACGCCAAGATTGTAAAAATGTAGCGCTCACGTAATACAATGTTAACATGACGGTTGATTCCTTCACTTAAAACAACCTTATTCGATTAAGACAACGAAAGTGTGGAAAAAGGGGGTTGTTTAGAAAACTATATTTATATGGGAGTTTTTCGTCTTTATATAGTATGAATGTATAGTATATACTTACGTGATAAACGCCACAACTTTATTTATGAAAAATTGTTAAATAACTTATTAGTTGTTTCTTCAAAATTAAATACAATCTATTACTCCTCTAGCACCACATCATACCACTGAGTACTAAAGTATACGCAATTGCAATTTTCTAACATTTACAAAAATATCCACTATTTTCCCTACATGCAGTCTTTATTTTCCATATATTTTCCTATTCCCTTTTTAGTGTTTATTCATAACAAATAATTTTTTGATTATGCTTTATTGAATTTTTGTGACACATTTTTGCATGCAAAATCGAAACTAAGGCTGCCATATTTCTTTATTATTTGACCGCTAATTTTATGGCAAACTAGTGCAGTCCTTTAAATGAATTTTTAATAATTTAAATCTCATTTGCATTTAGACGATGCTCTTCCTCAATTAAAACATATATATTTATCCTCGCAGGACAAATTGCTAAATACATATAATTGAAAGAATCAATAAAAAGCATAAAGCGTATAGGAATTATCTGGCCAACACAAAGAATACTTTGTGCAAGCTTACGGCATTTAAAAAGATGGAGAAAACAGACAACGCGTACAGAAAATTTCTAAAATATGTTTATGTAAAATAAATTAAAATACAGCATTTAAAAAGTATACAATTAAAAATAGAATTATTAACAAATATATAAAAACAAAAACATGAAATTCGAAATTTTCAAACAAGTTTTGAAATACGTATTTTATATCGCAATGTGGCAGCCCATTTGACAGGGTGTGCCATATTATAATTAAAGATATTTCAAGAATGCCTATAAAGTGTAATGTCAAATGTAATTCTTACAAGACTTTATTTTTGTAGTTATTTAAGAGAGACTTAATTTAGTGAGCAAGTAAAAATGCCCAACTACATTGTTAAAGGAAACGGAAGAAAGTCCTTTTACTGCGATTTGTCCTAAAGAAGTTCACTCAACAAAATTGTTATTGCAACGAAAATTACTTTATTACAAATATTATTTCTAACCAAATTTAAGTGTCCATACACCAGTGTAGACATATTAAGAATTGTGTGCTTAAAGTGGGTCAGTATATCGATTATGAAGTAGATTTTACTACTATGAAGTATGCCAGACATTATTTTAATTTTTTTTCTCTGTTTGCCATTCCAGTTCTTTCACATATAATTTTTTCGTTAGTTCAGTTAATTAAAACAGTTTTACGTGAATGAAGTTTTTCACCATTTTGTGGTATTTTCTTAAAATGTTATATCAACTTTTATGTTGCTCCTTTAGTTTTTTAACCTTCTTGTTCAATGTATTTTGGTTCATGTGTAATTTGGCCTCAGCCGGCATTCCCTGGTTCACAGTGGTTCTCGTAATAATATGTGTAGGTTCAAAATTTGTTAAATTAAAAAGTCCAGATGAAAAGCAACTGCTCAGGCTCTTAGCCGCCGGCAGTCAAGGTCTATACCCTGAAGATTTATCATTTTGGCCAATAGCTCATCGGGGTGCGGGCTATGATGCACCGGAAAACTCTAAGGCAGCTTTAAAGAAGGTAAGAGCAAATAAAAGTAAATATTTAGCACAGATTTCAAGTAAGCCATTGGAAATAAATTAAAATACTTCAAATTCGTGACGTTATTTTTAAACAAAAAAGTTAAAAGTACACAAAGCATAATAGTGTTTGTGCAGTTTTGTATGCACATATTTCTGTGCACGTATATGAATATACGTAGCTCTAAATGTATCAGCATATATGTATATGTTGTTTTGATGTAGTTGCATGTAGTAAAAGAACGTGAGGGAAGCAATGGGGTGGTAGTAACAGTAGTTGTATTGCATTCACAGGCAGACATAAATAATGGTGGTTGAACAGATGTTTGTTTTTGTTTTAATTTGTTAAGAAGAGGAGAAGTTGCCTCCTTGAAGTGATTGGATTATTAAGCTTACAAAATGTCAGTAGCATTTATCAGAGTCTATTAATCCATTTCTAATAAATTTATTAATTACTATTGATACTATTAATATTTTTTAGAATATTATATGTGTTTTAATAAAACTGCCTTTAAATTAATTACTTAGAAGTATCATCTAGTTTCTATGTGAATTTCACCTTGTGCTTGCACAGGACGTACGGTTAAGTTACTCCTGATGTAAGAACTTTAATTATGGTCTTGAAATATTCCAAATTATATATTAAAAACTAGTTGGGAATATATTTTAAAATTTTTTCTTTAAATAAGTTCCTAAGTTAGAGTTGTATAAAACGCTGAAAAGTACTAAATTATTTCATATCTCTGAAGCCAAGATTAATAAATTTTATTTGTTTAGTGTATTTCACGGGGATATCGGAATGTTTTAGTTGATGCCGGTCTTACATCTTGCGGTAAAATTGTAATTGTCAATCGCTTAACTTTGGAAAAAGCTGGCCTCTCCGGCAGCATTGCCCTACACACATTGGAGTCACTCAAAAAAATAAATATCGCTGAACTACATCCCATGGGGTAGTTATGAATTATTGCAAAATATCTACAAAAATATACATTTGTGCTATTTAATTCTAGAAAACATTTTGAATCTGAATATGTACTAACTTTAAAAGAACTTTTGGAATTTTTAGACGATCAACGACTCACCGTTTTCCTTTTCATATCCGATAATAGTTCTCAAATGTTGGAGTGTCTAAAGACGACAATTAAAAGCAATCCTTTATTTATTCAACGCCTAATTTTAATCAGCAGATCTCCCATAACCGTTTATCAGGTATTAAACTTATGAAGAGCTTTAAATATAAAAAACTTGTTAGAAAGAGTTGCAGAAATGCTATGCTTTACTATACTGGCTTAATATTGCGTCCATATCATATCATGCATTTTCATTTGTTTTTAAAATATTTTTAATCTGTTCCCAGTAAGTATAAGTAAGTGCGGCTAATAAATTTTTAATTTTGCGATTTTTGATCAAAGCTTTTTTCCACTTGGGTATTGTCGCTTACTACACTCTTAAATATTAAATATTTACTTTCAGTTACGGAAACAATATCCTGAACTGATTTGCGGCCTTTGGACAGAAAAATCGTTGGCTTTACCGTTGCTTAAAGCTTCAACATTAATTACCTCAATATATGGTGCATTCTTTCGTAATATTATTTCACCGGTTATAGGCATAAGTGTGGTCTTAGTGTCTAAAGAAGAATTTAATTTGTAAGTTATTTAATTATGGATATTCAGCATTATTTCCTATTTAATATTTATTTACTTAACAGGCATATTGCTGAATTGTGGCGCAATGTGGGTGTAAGACCCATTGTTTACAATGTCAATTCACCGAATGAAAAACGTTATTTTCAAAAAACCATGAAGACTCAATATCTAACCGATTCTTTAAGATCTGAACCTCATTTATTAATGAAAGCTTAAAAAGCTATTAAACTGAAATTCCTACGTTAATCTTTAAAATTGAATACATTCATTCATACATGGATACACATACATATATAAATATATATTTTAAATTAAAGTCCATTTCTTATCATTAAACATTTTAAGTGAGAAGAAAAATAAATTGTAATTTCATAAGAAAGCAAAAACACATAAGTTAGAAGATTATCGTACGAATATCAATTTTTATATTCTCTCATCATGATTAATCATTATTATCATCAATTATTTTAATACCAACTGAATAAATTCGTTCATCTTTAAAGTATTACATACCAAACAAAGAGCTTAACTTAAGCCTACAGATTTTATTACTTTTTATTTATTATATTTTATTTTATTATAATCGATGCTATTTTACATTTGTTTAATGCCATTTTATTGTAATTTTTTTTACTTATTTATTTTTGTTACGTTTGTTGTGATCTTTTGTTTAACTTTGTGTAAATGTTTTAAACATCACGCTCAAAAAAAATTTGTAATTATAGTCGATTTAGCACAAGATTTTTTTTTCATGTTTTTGTTCCAATTTGTATTATTTATTTTCATAAATTGTTTGTAATTCAAGTTTTATACGTATAGTTAATAGGCGGCCCTTTTTATTTCAAACCGTTTTTATAATAATCGCATTTTCAATAAATTAATTTAAGAAAAATGTAAAACAATGCTGTAACTTTCAAGCTACGAAGAAAATTAAATCGAATAAATGAATAAATACGTGCAAAATATTAGCAAAAGGTTAGTCCGAAGTCTCATTGAAAACTTATAATAAAATTATTAATAAGGCTGGCATTGCCCCAGACAGTCTTATGCCCTTCCTTAACCATCTGCAATTTGTTTTGTCCCATTATAAAATTTTATAGTACAGAAATGGAAGCAATTTAAACGAAGAAAAGCTAAAATTAATATTAATATTTACCTTCAATTACATAAGCTACATCCTGAAGTGATTTACGACTTTTGGACTGAAAAATCGTTGTAGCCACACTAAGGAGCGAATAAAAAAATGAAAATTTTTTAAAACAAATCTGGTTATATTTATATGTAAATAATTTATATCGAATATAATAATCAGTAATAGTATTTTGTCTGCAAAGCAAAAACCGATTAATAAAATGCTAGCAGGGTTTAGAAGCGTCATCACGGCACAACCAGTAAATTTTAAACACGAAATTCATTTTTACGACATCAAAATTTTAAATAAACCCCTGGTGTACGAGATGCTAAACAATGAAGTAGTGAATTTTAGTTCCACTTTAGGAATTATTTCATTCGGCCATACAGTTTTTTTTTTGTCAGAACTTTTAAATAAACGTAGCCAAGAATTGAAAGTGTAAATTCGGCTTTATTTATGCAAGATAGTTTAATCAACACTTCTGAATATTGCAATAAATATTACTTAGAAATAAAAAAGTTGTTTTTCCAAGAAACTGGAATTTATAAATATAAACAAAAAAATTTTAATTGTCTTCAGCCAAAGGTATTTCTTTATAAAAATGTATATATTATAATAACTTTATTTTTTCAATATTTCGCTACTTCTTTGGGTAGCATCATCAGTTAAATGCAGTTAAGTAGGGCAAACAAGAATACCTATAAATTTAAAAACGCCTAAAAAGATGCAATGCAATAAGAGTTTAAATGAAAATACTTGAAAAAAAATCAATGAAATCAAATTATATTTTGTATTTAAAATGGATATAAATTAAAGTTAATCTCTCTGCATCAGAAGCAAAATTAATTATATATCGTTTGTCTAAATTATAAAGGTCCTAACTCGCGTGTTAGGCCGTTTCTACTTCAGACAAACGATATGTTGCTGATACACTATTTATTTGCAACATTTCTAATATAAAACTAAAAAAGTTAAAAAATTTATATTAAATAGATTAAATAATGAAAATGAGAATTCCACTATAAAATTAATAAAATACAACTAAATATAAAAGTAAAAAATGGATTATTCAGAATTAACCCTTATTTATTTGTCCATTATCGAGTTTGTTGAGGGACTATACATAAGAAGTGAAATGAAAGGTAAGTGATATATAAGGTAGTGAAAGAGTTAACCTTAAATACACACATATTTTATTTGTATGAAATTTGGTAGGCGATTAGCACATTAAAATATGACAAGAATGATAATGAATAAAAATGTGAAACACTCAATCATATTGATGTACATAAACTTTATATCATGCATTAGTAAAATTTTGTACTTGTCTTGTTTGATGTAGAAACAAGTTTTTATTATATTACGTGACATTAAATCAATTGTGGATAGAAAAAAAGGCAATTTTATTAGGAATAAAATAATATATAATTTTCACCAACTTGATTTTATTTATTTGTTTTATTTGTAATCAAACTAAAACACATTATGACCTTATAATAAGAAAAAAGTAATGAAATCATAAAAAAATGGTATCATTACAATAAAAACAGAAATTGTTTAGAAATGCTGAAATTTTTTCCTTTAATTTTTTTACATTTATTTTTATATATATTTTCTGTTTATAAGTTGTTACATTAAAGTTATAAGCTAATTTATTTTATAAAATAGGTATGTAAATATGTTTATTATCAGAAAGAAAAGTTCCTGTTTGTTTTTGAAAGAAAGTAAAACTCTTGACAATTTTTTCTGCAATTGAAAAAAGCAACCAAAATAATTTAAATAAATATTAAATAATACTTCAACAATTAAGCAGTAAAGTAACGAAAACAGAATAAATAAAAAAATTCAGGAATAGAATAGAAATATCTATTACCAAACATGAAGCAATCAATAAAAATGTAAAGTTATGAATTATTACTGAAATAATAGTTAAAAAAAATTAGATATCTTAAAAAACTACAGGTAAAGATAAAACATTCAAAATTATTTGCGCCGAGTTCGTGTTCCCTTTTTAACTGGCTCAGATGTGTCGCCAGTTGGCACAGATGTACCATCAGAGGCATTTTGTTGATTAGAAGATGCTTCTGCGGCCTCATGTTCATTAAAATGAACATTCTTGCGGCCTCTTCCTCTGCTGCGGCTGGTTTGCGAGTCGCCAGCGTTATTGGTATCAGCCACTTCTTCGATAAGTTTGGCTTTACGGCTTCTTTTTACTGGCACTGTTGGTGAATTTGTTTTTACGGATGCTGTTGCTTTACGTCTTTTTTTATTGCCCGGTTTTTCGCCAGTTTCCACTTCAATTTCTTTTTGCAAATCCTCAATACTTTCCACTGTAGACACTGAAGCTAACCTATGTTCCCGACTTTCGCCCGAAACTTTGTCTTTAACTTCTTTTTCAAGCTTTGGTGAGTGCTCTTGTTCTAGTGAAAAGCTTTGAGGATCTCTGTCTGTAATTACAGAAACGGGTGTGGAGACAACTTTTGTTATAGCCTTTTTCCCTCTGGATCTTTTAGGCGGTTCAATGGCTGCTGCTGCCAAAGCATCTTCTTCAATTCTAGCTTTTGCTGCTGCAGCCGCATTACGTTTGCCAGCTACACGTGTGGGTGGTGTTGCGACTTCACCTGAGAAAGGAGAATTCAGTTTTTCATTTTGTAATTCCAAAAGAGTTTTTTTAGCTGGTATTTCATCGCTAATCTGCTGCTTTTCCTCAGTTATTTTAGCTTTACGTCCGCCTCTATGAGCTTTGACGGTATTCGGTGGAATCGGTGTAACCTGTAACTGACTTTCTGTTTTTTCTAGCACAGGTATAGTTTCCGAATCGACATTTGTATCTTTTTCTTTAGTTGATGAAGTCGACGGTTTTGCTCTTCCGCTCTTCTTGTTGCTTTTGGAAATTCCTTCAACTTCTGTTTCAATGGTAGATGGCTTACGACCACGCCTAGCAGGCGTTCGTTGTGGTGTAGCTGCCTCTGCAACAGCCGCAGCTGCTAATAATGCTCTTCTTTTTGGTGTTTCCGCCTTGGCACGTTCCTCTTCGAGGAATTGCTGTACTTTAGCCGTTGGCTTTCGTGTTCGACCTCTAGCAGTTGTAATTAAACCTACTGTTGCTGGGGAAGGGGATATACTTGCACTGGGTGAAGATGTAGTGGTTGTTGTAGGCGATTTTTTAGCTGCTTCTAAATACTTTCTGGGCGTTTCTGTCTTTTGTAACGCTTTAGTTGATATTTCGCTGTCGGAAGTTTCATCGTAATTATGATAGGCTGTCGCAGCTCGGCGTTGTGGAACATTACGTGCTCTTCTTCCGGGAGTATCCTCGATCTCTTGCGATTCAGCCGTTATATGCTCAAATTGTTTTCGTCCTTTTCTACTAACAGGAAATTTACGTTGTGGTGTTTGAGACTCCGCATTCGTGCTTGAAATATCTACATATGTGTCAGATTCTGCGACCAACTTCCTATCACTTTGAATACTATCCTTCGAAGTAGTATCACGAATATCGGAGTGCGATATTGTGGGGACTTCTTCTTTCTGATGATCGATTTTCTTCGTTTTACTTCTGAGCTTTTTAATTCCTTCTGGTGGTTGTTCATTATAGCGATTCCCTTTCAATTCAGTTTCTTCATTCGTATCTCCACTATTTTCAATATGTGTTGTCTGCAACACTTCATGTTTTTTTTGTTTCCTGTCAATGGTACTTGAAGTTTCACTATTGTCCGCCAAATTTTTATCATTTTTCTTTTCGCTCTCATTGTGGACAACTGGTTGTATTACAGCTTCCTGTTTTTCTCCTATTTGTTTTCTGCGACTCACACGTGTTTTGATTGCAGGAATACTTGCTTTATTATCTTCACTAATATGTTTGGTAACAGCTCGCCGTTTTGAAGTGTTCAATATGTCATCACTTTCCGAAATAGGTTCCCTACGAGCAGTTTTAATCTCTTGATTTTTTTCTCCAGCGTTTGTAAGTTGTTGAGATGAATGAGGATGTTCGATATTAACATCAGTAACTTTTACATTAGACAATAATGAATCCTCTGTGAGGTTCTCTGCTTTGGTCAGATTTTCACATTCGTCTTGTTTAATCCGCCTTTTTCTGGTTTTAGGTAATAATTCTTCTTGATGTTTATCATATTGCTTGTCTGCGACTGCTTGCCTTCGCCTGGTAGACTTTTGATGTTTCCCAACAAATTCCGAATCAATTTTTACCGGCTCATCATTTCGTTGTGTTTGAGGAGACGCGACTATTGTGCGTTTTGATGAAGTTTCTTCTCTATGCGAATCATCTAATTCAGTTAATTGATTTGTTGTTTGTTTTTTGACTGCCCGCAAACGTCTGGCAGAGTATTTCGTAGTATGTTCTACATCCTGCTCTGCGTTTTCAGATGTTTTTTGTACAGGCAACATATTTGGCAAATACTCTTTTTTATCCTGCTCGTCTGGCAATTCTTTTGTTATATTCTGTTCAACAGTTTTCGTATCCGAAATAATAAATTCAGAGCTGTTAGGAAAGCTAATTTCTTTATGCGATACAGTTTCTGTTCCGATATCTTTGATGTTTGCTTTACCATGTCTTCCACGTTTCACTATTTCTGCTTCTTCATTAATTTGTTGAGCAGAAACTTTATCAACGATAGGCATTTCAATTGCAGCTACATTTACATCTTCGACTTGTTTATTTATATCAGGATGTATTATTAATTTTGATTCTGTATTTGATACTTTCAGTTTTCGTCGACTTTTGCGACTTGTAGTAGGCTCTTCTAATACAGTCTCCAGTGAAGTTTGTTTGGATCTCCCACGCCTGCTAGTAATTTGCTTGGATTCTACATTCTCGGTGCGGCCTTTAGAAATTTCTTTCGCCTTCGATTCCACTTGGTGTTTGCTGTTCTCTTCAGGCTTGGAAGTTCGATCATATTGTAATTCCAATACAGCTTCGTTTGGTGTTACCTCAGTAATTTCAGCCAGAACTGGTACATGTTTCTGTTCAAAGGTATTTTGCTCTGCTTCCAGTTCAACTTTATTAAATATTGAAAGGTCCTTGCTTTTCCCCGCACCCTTCTCTTCTAATACAATTTTTTCAATAGGAGTTTTTGTTACTTTACGTCGACCTCTTCGAGTGCGTGAAGTATCATCCTCATTAATGGAACCCTGACTTGATTCCGAAACATTTGCGTTAGGACGACCTCGTTTTCGTGTCTGTTGCTGAATTTCCATTATTTGATCATCTGTGAAATTAATATGTTCCTGTTCTTCATCGTCATTCGCAATTTTTCCTCCTTCTAAATTAGCTTTACTGCTTTCGATAGATGTTACCGTTGTTGACGCTACTTCGTCATCTTTAATGTCTTCGGCAGCACCTTCCTCAGCAGGAGTCTTCTGCGCTTTCCGCCGACTCATAGTATCAGAAGTTTTAACATCTTCAATTACTAAATTTTTAATGGATTCTGATACAGCAGCTCCTTTACGACGACTACGCTTCCCTATATGAGATTTCTTTCTTTCCACAACCGTATAAACTTCACCACCTAGCGCCAATATTCCTTCAACATTCGCCCCATCTTTTGGCACAGAAATTTCAATAACGTTTGGCAATTTATTTCCATGATCTGATGGTTTTTGTAAAATTTTTTCTTCGTTTACTTTTTCTATATTATGGCTAGCAACTGCCGTCTTTGAGATGTCACCAAACGTGGTTTCTTCGGAAGCAGTACTATTTATTAGATCTTCCTTAATTCTGTTTTCAGACAGGTGTTGTTCTTTATCTCTAGAGACATGAAATTCACTTGGTGTTATTATCTCACTCGTTAGCATGTGGCTCTCTGTAGCCAGATTGTTGTAATTTTCTGATGTACTAGGAGAATGTATATCTGGCAGAAATTCTTCTTCACTTTGTTTCATTTCGTTTTCTTCTGCATGTCTACCTTTCCCAGTTAAAGCATCTGATTCACTTTGTTCTCCTTTTTTCTGCTCAGAGACATGAACATCTTGCGCCGACGTTTCCATTTGTGGACTTTGCTTACCCTGTTCTATGTTTTCATCAGCTAAAATCTTTTTATGTGCTTCAACAAGTACGTCTTCTGCAATGTGAAGTTTATCATCAGGTTTTGCTTCGGTACATGGTATTTGTTTATTGATTTCCGACATATTACTTATTTCTTCAGATGTTACTACTAGTTTAGTTATATCATCTTGCAGTACTTTTTGCACTATAAGCTCTTCGCATTCTTTTCTTTCTAGAACAGTATCTTTGAATGGAGATTTTTCTACTTTTCGGCGATCTTCTCTAGAAGTTCTCGTCCTATTATCGTTATCTTTAAAAGTTCCCTGACTAGACTCAGATGGAGTTCGTTTTCTATCGGATTTTTCGCTTTCTTGCACTGTGAAAAGAGTTCCCTGTTTCATTACTTGAATATTCTCGATATTTTCAAGTTTTTCTGAAACTACTTTACTTTGTTGAGAACTTGTGCTGATTGTCTTTCCTTCTGCTGATTCTTCACTAACTTCTAATGACTTTAACGTCGTTGTAGATTCTTCCGAAATGCCTTCTACAGTTGATAACTCGTAATAAGGATCAGCATTTTTGCTTGATTTGGAGCTCGTGGGTAATTCTTTAGTTTTATCGTCTATATCATTTATTTGAATTTCAAAATCATATTTGATTATTTCTGCTGATGGAGTTAAATTTACAGAACACGCATCTCCTGATATTATTTCTTCGTTTTCAAATACTTCTAATGTTGCGGTCGGTTCTTTATCTATAATTTTATGTTGCTTATAATTTTCAGCAATCGAAGAGTATTTAGTAGTTGACGTGGGTGGGCCGCATTCAAAAGTCTTTTCCAAATTTTTTGAAATTTCATTTAAAGGTTGTAGATTTTCTACTGAAACTCTTAACTGATCTTCTGAATTTGCACATCCAGTTACTTGTGGATGTATGTCTTCAGAAATACAGTCACCCTCTTTTAAGGATTTCTCAAATGTTTGACTAATATTTATTTCAAAATGTTGTATACTAACATCATTTGCAGATTTATCATGCTGAGTTTCGAGAGAATCTTGCTCGGAACATTTAATCGGTTTGGGTTCACTTTTATCTGCTAATATTAAGTCGGCTGAAGAATCTATTACAGATTTATTTAAAATTTCTTTAGTTTCTGGGTTCAATTCACCTTCAGTTTCTTTCAAGTTTTCGAAAGCCAAAGCAGTAGTTTGTCCTATATCTGTATCCGCTATATTTGGCATTCTATTTGTTTTATTTAGCGCAAATTCAATCGTGTTGGCATCTACAGATTCTTGTTCACTTAGTAATATTTCGCTGGCTTTAGACTCCACTGCAGAAGATTTTTGAGCTTCAATGTGCTGTGGTAATTCTGTCTGCAGACAATACATTGTTTCTGTAGCTTGACATAAGTCTGGAGAAATAATATATGGATTATAATCAATATCCATATTTTCGCACATATTCGTTTGTGGGGATCGTCCTTGCTCCTGCTTAGTCAGAACTTCCTCATTAATGGCAATTTCATTTTCTTTAATGCACTTAGAAACTACTGCACTCGTCTGTGCAATATCGCAAATACCGATCTCTTTTTCAGCGATGTAGTTTCGATTATTTTCATTATCTGCTTTAGCAGATACTTTAGACAGTACAGCTTCATTTTCTTCAGTGATATTGGAATTATCTATGAATATGTCGTGGCACTCATCGTATGTCATTATGGAATGTTGTTTATTTTCAGCCTCATCCTCTTTTATTTCCTCACAAGATTCGCTGGCAGAGACATCGTCTACAAATATATCATCAGATACATTGGATGTAAATTGTTTTTCATTTTTGTTTCCAATGTCCACATTTCCACTTTGCCCTGAATTAGAAAGCCCTTCAATTGCATCTATTTCTGAATCAGAATCAATAGTTATTGTGGGATTCTTACAAGATTCTTTCAGGTCTGCTGAAGCATCTTCTGGAGTTGTAGCTACTTTCGATCCTGAGAACACTTCTATTATGTCTTCTTCAATATTCTCACATATTTCACTTTGCTTATTTTCTTGTGTTAAGTGATTTTTACCTTTTGAATACAATTCATTATCTTTCGAAATTTCTTCCCCATCAAAATTAGTTTGAGATTGACTGATATCATATTCATTGAAAGTTTTATCTTCTCGTGCCGTACCAATACTAATCTGTTTATAATCAGTTTTTAACTCGGATTTACGTGCGCTATTAACAAAAGATTTTCCTTTATGTTCAGTTTCTAAAGGATCTTCTTTCATTGTAAAACCCATATCCGAACATTCATCTATCATAGATTTGTCTTCAACGTCCACATCAAAGTTGGATGATGTTTGTGAATCTTCATCATTATTTTCATTTACTTCGCATACATTTTCAGCTTTAACAATTTCATTTGATACTGTTTTCTGTGAATTACTTATATCTTCACTATCACTTACTAGTAGAGGTTCAGATAAATCATCTCCCTCATATTGTAAAATTCCGCATTTACCAACATAATTTAATTTGCATTCAGCTTCAGATTCATTATCAGACACAACAAGGGCATCCTCAAACATTGAGGGTTCCTCAACAACCAAGGCCTCGTCGAGCATTGATGTTTCACTTCCTAACGTTTCGAATGTTTCATCCAATAAGTTAATACCACTTATTTCCGCACGGCACGATGTATCTGGCGAATTACTAACCACAATTTCAACTTCTTTGGAGGTATTTGCTAGCGGATCTTTACTTTCGGTACAAGATGAGGAAGCGCTGTTTTTGGTTTCAAATTTATTTTCTGTTAAATACACCTTGGCGCAAGTTTCAGGTATAATTGATTCATTGAAACTTATATTTCCCTGTTTCAAAGAATATTTTGGAGTTGATACTACTCCACCAACTTCATTTACACTTTCATTTATTTTGTCTTTTTTAACTTCATATTCTACTTCCTTATCATCACAATCTATGATTATAGGTGGTTCTGCTTCTTCCAGGGTTTCAATCCATTCCTCAACATCAGTTTTGGGCAAATCAGACAAAACATCAGCTGCTGAAAATGGTGATTGCGATTGATCTGTTTTTAAAGTAATTGATTTGCGTGTATATTGTTTACGTATGGGAGTTTGAAATTGCGTCTCTTGCCCCACGAGTTTATCAAAAGCTTCTTCTGCAGTCTTAGATAAGGTGTCTTGCAAAGATACACTAGTCAATTCAGTGAATTGTTCCTCAATCTCACCTTGTCTCTCTACATCTTCACTGTAGTACGAGGGAGTAATACGCTCATCAAAATGAGAGGACATTGGCGTTTTGAAAAGCTCTTCTAGATTCGTGGCTTCTCCTACGTTGGTGGCATTTAAGTCATATTCAGTAGAAACTTCTATGGAATTATCGCTTTTCTCAATAACGGCACTAGAAGGCATTGAGGGTATCATTATATTTTTAGCTGCTGGAGTCCTTAAGAATTTATCTAGTTCGTGGTGTTTTGGTTGGGTTGTTGTGCCCATAAGTTCCTTTATGCCAACCAAAGAAGGACTTGAGCTAATTTTTGGTGTTAACATCAATTCTTTTAGCCCCTTAAAATGTGGCGTACTGCAACGCTTTGGTGTCTTAAGCAGTTCTTTCACATTTTTTAAATTTATTACGTCTTCACTAATTGCAGGAACTAAATTTTCTTCAGCTGAGTTATCTTGAGTTTCTGACGCAGTTGACGTTTCTAGTAGTTCCTTTAAATCGGTCATTGTGGGCGACGAATTTTTTTTCGGAGTTTGCTTTAATTCACGTACTCCTTGAAAGCCGGGTGTGACATTTATAGATGTTTTTAAAGGATCTTTAACTACCTTTAAGTTATAATTTTGCATTGAGCTTGACGGCATTTCATCATCGATTATATGTTCACTACTTTTCGACAACTTTTCAAATTGTTCTTCTTCAATGTCAATTGACTTGTGTATTTGCGTCAAATTGTGAGCACGTGCCAATTTGGGCGTAGAGCGTTCGATCACAGATGTCATTACAATTGTTTCACCAATGTCTTTAGGAGGAAGTGCTAAATCGCAAATATCTTCAATTTGGGGAGTTTCTGTTTTCGGTGTTTTTAATAATTTATGCGAACTTGCAACTAAAGGCGTTTTTGATGAATCATCAATACTTTTTACATTGTTGGATTTAGGTCTTGGTATTTCGGATATAGTGGGTTCTGGTGTATTGACCAAAACATCTCCATCAGCTAGTTTTTCATATTCCTTTTCTACACTTTCTAGTGACTCTTTAGGAGTTCGCATCATGTCACGTAAACCATCAAATCGTGGAGTAGAAGCCCCTGTATTGTGAGTTTTTAATAGTTAATAATTAATTTATTATTAATTTTTTAGTTTACTGTTCTAGATGCCTGCACTTTACTTTATGCTAAACAAAACTCGTCTAAAATCAGCAGTTCTTAAAAATAATATATATATTATGCCTACATTTACAAAAGGAATTGAAAATTTCAAAGCCGCAATCAAGGCAAATCTTGAAAATATTTTGAAAACTTCACAACCACACTCAAATTTTAGTTGATATGAACCTATTGTTTTTTTTTCGAAACTGGTTGAAGATCTACTGATAAGTTTGGTCTTAGCACCAAATAAAATGCAGCAGTCAGGTTTAACAAAAAAAAAAAAAAAATTCAAAATTTTTATTATGTATAGTTTTTTCCAAATAACTACAAACTTAGCTGTAAGATCGCCAACAGACGGCTTTAGTCAAACTTTTCCTGAAGAAAAGTAGCGAAGGTGTTCGAAATATTGAACATATTAATATAAAAAAAAAATTTAAATTCAATGAGTGATTTATTAATTGACCTAAAGCTTAAAGGAAAAACTATACATAATAAAAATTTTAAATTAAAATCAAAATAACTTCATAAAAATTACTAGAAAAACAAAAACTTTTTTTTAAATATAATGCGAGAATAGTTTAAGCGACAAAGTTTAATCAACACATTCCAAATAAAATATATGTTAATTTTTAGTATTGAAAAGAAATTGGTACGGAATATTTGGTACTTTTTATAAAATCGATTATTAAAATGTTTTGTTACCTGTTGAGAGCACCTCAACTTGAGATTTATTTGCCTTCCTTTCAAGAAAATCTTCCGCCTTTCGAATCTCCGATTTTTCAAGATCATCGTTCGCACATTCTAAATAAATTTACAAAATATTTTCCTCTTTCGTTAGTATATAAAACACAGAGACTTTACCTTGAACCTTGACGAAATCCTCATTGTCCTCTGTTGCAGTGGGATTATCCTTAGAAACCACAGTTTTAATATTGGCTTCATTAGCTGGTTGAGACACTTCTGAGTCGGAATCATGTATCAGTATCATTTCTGTTAACACTAAGTCGATATCAGCCCTTTCTTTTGAAATCAAAACATCTATATCTTTTGCAAGTTCTTCTGGTTGTTTTTCAAGTGATGAAGCTTTTATTTCTTGTTTATTTTGATTTTCGGAATTGTGTGCGACATCTAATGGTGAATTTACATTCCAATCTCTAGTACTTGATGAGGATGAGGTATTTGTGTGTTCTTCAAGTTCTGTGAGTGTATGCGGCAAATCTGTCTGCCAAAGCTTTTCAGAATTCTCCTCAGGCATCAATTGCATTTCATGCTTATTATCAAACTGTTCGGTTTCTAACTCAATTTCTTCCGATGATATGACAACAACATCATCATCTATCGAATTTGGTAAAATAACAGTTTCTTTCAATTGTGTGTCCAATTTTATGTCTTCCGGTGCCAGAATTGCAGGGCTAAAATTATCATCGTCTTGTAAAATTGATGATTGACCTCTCTTTTCTCCAAATTGCACTTTTCGTAGTGATAATTCTTCTTTAGTATCAATTTCTTCATCCATCTCTTCAAGTAAGAGCATACTTTTCTCAAATTGCTTTCGTGCTATTTGAGTGTTTGCTAATTTTGAAGTGCTTGGTTTATCATCGTCTACAAAAGATGAAATTCTGCGTTTAGTAACTGATTTAGGCGTTAATGGAGTTTCAGTAACAACTGATGAGGCACGTCTAAAAGTTCTTTTCGATGGAGTAAGCGTTACTGCTAACTCCCCTGACAGAGAAGCACGCCGTGTACTGCGTCTAGGTGTCAGAATTAACTCCACAGATGGTTGTACTGTGTTTTCCGTTTGAGAAGCACGGCGGCTACTTCTCCTTGGCGTAAATTCCTTAGAAATTTCCAATTTCTGATTACCAGCATTAAACTCTTTACGAACAATGTTTTCAGCTTTATTGCCTTCAGCTCGTTGTGAATTTTGTTCCATTTCTATCACATCAATATTTAATTCTTTTTCAGACAGAGTGTGTGTGTTATTAAAATTCTTGCCAGCAGTGATATTTTCAAAACATACGTTATGTGGATTTGTATCTTCAATGTTTTCGTCTTGCTGAGTAAAATCAATAACTTCATCTTCAGTGTGTAATTGAAACATTCTATCGGAATTTTTATCATTTACAGAATTGTTTTTATTAAAATTTTCATATGGAATGTCTTCAGTTATCTTATTTAGGTTAACAACTTTGTTATTTTCTTCAATGTCATCATTATGTGTAATAAATGTGGAGGTTTTATCACAGATATTAAAGTCTACACTATTTTTCAAATTTAAAATCTCAACTTTTTCAATAATCCCTTCATTTTTATCATTGTTTGTAGTTTTTTCAGATTCGCAATTTGCTAGATCAGACAAATTTTTATTGGAAATTATATTTTCGGCAATGCGTTCTGCATTCTCATTAAAATTTTCCTGTACACACAATTTGCTGTTTCCAACATCACAAGCATGATCTTTTAATCGTGATAAGTTATTATCCAATATTTTCAGTTCACCATCTCCAAATTCCGGGTGCTCTTTAGAAGTAAGAATACTTTGAATTTTAGAAATTTCTAATTCAAAGGTTTTTTTCGAAGATGCCTGGGATTTTTCTTCCATATTTACGTCTGATTTCTGTTGTTGTTGAAGTGAAGCATCCTCATTTCTCTGAACCTTCTGATCTGGACTTTCCTGATGTTTCACCAATTTTGAAACATGTTTGTCATGTTTTTCACTTTTCTCTATTTCTGCAAATTTATCATCTGACAGATTTTTCAACTTATGTTCTTCAGTTGCGAATTTTTTACTTACTTCCGTTTCTTCTATTTCTGATACTTTTTCTTCTGAAAACCTTTCGGTTGCAAGCTCTTCCGTTAATGGCATATCGGTGGAATGCTCAACTTCGCTTAAATGCTTTTGTTGAATTTCGTCAGATTTATTAAGAACATCTTCGATTTGTTCCAATAATTTGTTAGTATCTTCCATATTGCCATCATTTCTAACTTCAGTTTCTGTTGCTGATTGAGATTCTGATTCGGTAATTTTTATGTCATCTGTTGGTTTAGATTCTTCAGCTATTTCCTCTACATTTTTATCAAAAATTTGGGAATCTATTTGATTTTTTATCTCTTTAGAACTTGTATCGAAAGAATATTGTAGTTCACTTTGTTTATCTTGTGGTTGTTCGGCGGGTTCAGACTTATTAAATGGTCTTAATTCGAGTTCTATTAGAACAGATTGATTACTATAGGCAGGAATTTCATCTTTTTGTTCTGTATTTGACTCGTCTATCATGTAAAAATGCTGTAATTTGGAAAGTGAAGTTGTACTGAAAACTTCATTATCAGTATTTTCATCTTGAACTTTTTCCTTTACTTGCAAGCCTTCCAAAGGGGTTTTCTCGTATGATGGTTGATTACATAAAATTGTTTCTTCATTTTGTTCACTTTTTTGTGTGGCTTTGTCTTTTTCTATTACCGAACCTTTTAAGGTTATATCTTCAACAATCCCATCACTTTCTTGTGCGTCTTTGTCTTTTTGTATTAGTGAACCTTCTAAGGTTATATCTTCAACAATCGGTTTATATTGAGTCTCTTCTTTGATATTAAATTCAACTGCTTCAACATGTTCCGATTTCATTTCTTCTTCTGAAGTTTCCTCCAAAACTGTTTTATTTTTCTCATTATTTATTTCAACATCTATTTCATTTTTAGGGTCACATTCAATCTTTGATATGCTGGTGCTTTGAAGGTCAAGATGATTATAATCCTCTCTATCAATTAGAAGACAATTTTCATTCCCATTTCTATTATATTGAATATTTTTTTTGCCAAAAGAGCAGGCCATTTCTATAGTAGATTCTTCTCCAAAGCCAGGCTCTGCAACATTTGCATCTTTATGATGATCTCCAAGAGGTTTTTCAGTACTATCTACATTATTTGAAACGTTCTTCTGTTCTTGCACATCATTTATCACTTCCGCAAAACTTTCTTCGGTCACAATAGATTTTATCTTTTCATCTACACCAATAGTTTTATTATTCACATAATTATCTTGTTGCAGGCGCGAAATATTTTTTCCGTTGATATTTTTAACCTTTTCATTTTCGTGTTCCCTATTCTCCTTAGGTATTTCAGCAACTTCTTCCACATCTACAGGTATTTCTATTCCTCCCAGTTTCCTTTCTGGCGAAACTGTGGCATCCTTTGGAACGTTTTGTTGAATTTTATCATCATTATTTTCATCTTCATCAGATTCGATTATAAAAGTGCGACTAAGATCATCTACCTTGCTGATATCAACTGGTTGTTTATTGGTTTCAGTTTTGCTCTCCGACCGCATTGCGGACTCTTTATTTATACTAGAGGGCCAAATTGAAGCGGTTATTCTTTTAGATGCCGCTACCATGTTACGTGATCTAGTTGAAATGGGCGTGAAGTTCAACGAATTGCGAGCTCTTGTAACGAAGCGATCACTCATTATTTGTTGGGGAGACTTTTTCTTAGCTGACGTTTTATTCGAAGCTGAAGATGTCATTGGAATAGATCTATAAGCTTTAGATATGTGATTGGGCAATGGCATTCCTCCTGAAATTTTAAGCACCCTACGAATATGTGACTTATGACTTAAACCAGACATGGGCGTTGAAGTGGTTAAAGCTTCCCCTGCAGATATGGGATTTAGTGAAGAACGCCTTGAAGATGTTTTAGAAGAGCTGCATGCAGGTGATAATTTACTAGTAGAGGGATTATTATCAAAACATGTTATTGCTGGTACATTTTTACGGGTAGGTGTACTCATGCTTTGTCTCCTAGGCAATTGTGATTTATTTAAATTACCAGTTGAAGGTTGTGGCGTTCTTAACAATGCTAAATTACTACCTAAAGGTTTATGATTTTTAATGGTTCTACTCGGTGTGTTGGGAGTTTGGGTATTTATATGTGATGTTATATTTTGTTTTTTGGCACTTGTTAATATAGCTCGTTTCATAAGAGAATGAGGAGTCTTTTTTGGTGTAAATGCTCCAGTTCGAGTTTGAGATTTTAGGGGTGTATTGAGTGCAGTAGCGCTGGCCGAAGTGACTCCAATATTAGAACTATCACTTGTTACTTCTATTACACTCGAAATGTCTGTGGAGCTGCTAACACTTATAAGAGATAATGATGCCACCTCTGAACAACTATTGCTGCCTTCACATATTTCAGGTGCCGTTGCAAGTTCGCATATATCTAATTGCTCATCTGAAGACGGTTTTTTAGGTATATTTTTTGTTTTCATAAATGATTTCAGATGTGGACTAGACGACTTAAGTTTAGTCGGTGTGGTTAAATCGATTAAATGCATGGATGAATTTTTAATTACTTGTGAAGAGGCAGTGGATGCACTAGCTGCACTTTCTATTCCCTTCTTTGAAGTCGACGGTGTGTAAAAACTAATTAAGTCAGGCATACTTTGATCATTCGCGTTCACAGTTACATCACTTTTAGGAACGTTATAAACCCTTTTCGGCGTTAAAGGGCATTTAGTGTTCAGACCCTTTGGTTTAATAACGGTTGCAAAAGACTTTAACATTTTAATACCAGTTTCACGTGGTGAGAATGAAGTTATTACTAATTCCGATTGATGGCACATTGCTAGTAATTGTTTGTTTTTCTTTTGTGTACTTCCGTTTTCTTTGTCTTTTGAACAATTGATTATATTCATGGTAGGTGTATCCAATATTTCATTTCTTGATTTGGTAATTTCATTTACTATTTGTGGTGTTAAACTACTCCCTTCATTGTTTTCCAATACAACCAAATCAATAGTTTTTGATGAACTTTCATTAGAGCCTTTAGTTCCAATTACATCTTCGCTTAAGTCTAATGATATGTTTCCCTCTTCATCCGATTGTATACAGTATGCAAAACTTTAAGTGGAATACACATATTTTTTATTACTTTTTAATTCATAACAATCTATCTATCTAAAAAATCGTATTAAAACTAAAATCAAATTCAGAAATATTAAAGCGATCGAGCATTAAAAAATTAATCTTGTGACAAGTATAAGATTTCAAATAGAATTGTTTTCTTATAGTAGACACTGATAGAAACTGATTCGGACTGAAGAATAAAAATGTAAGAACATTATGCATTGAAATCAAAAAGATAACATTTTGTGTAGAATCGCATTAAATACTTTTAACTTAAATTTCCTCCTATATTTTTAAGAAGCAAAACAATTATAAATGTATTTTCAGATTTTATAGCAAATATGCTACTTGATTGCATGATGAATATTCTGGTGCTCTAAGACATGCTTTTCGGATGTCAAATATGTATCTATAAAAATCTAACCAGTATATCTAATAGTACTTACTTGTGCACTGTAAATCTCTTGGGGCAGTCCCGATGCGGCTGCAAATCGAAAATATAATTAAAAGAAAACCAGAAATTATTAATAAATGGATTATAAACAAAAATAAATAAATACCTTAAATTCTGGACAAGAGTTTGGTGGCTGTTCTGGAATACCAATATACTTTACAGGTGTGGACGAAGTTTCGACGGATACACCTTCAAATTCATTGCTAGAATTTTTAGAAAATAACCATAAATATTCTTTATCTAATATTGACAATTTTGAATTGTTCAATAAGATGCGTTTTATTTCAACAGAAGAGCCATTAACGACTATTGGCGTATCGGGTGATAAATTACGTATGGTAACCTAAAAAAAAAAAAAAGGAACAAAAAAAAAACAATAGAAAAACCATTTTAAAAGATATGAAAACTGATTAAATAGGATGTGGTTTGTTTTTAAAGGGTATATGAAATAATTGTCACAAAATACGTAAATGGGGCCTAAAGTTTTCACTTACCCTTCCAAAAGCATCACACTCTATTTCGCAATGGACACCCTTGGCCCGTTCGTCCACCAAAACAAAATCGCAACTAACATAATATCCCATAGTAAATTTGCGGCCCTTGGCCAACACAATATCACCATGATTTCCTGCTTCATCCAGGCAAATTAATTTTGCGCCTTCCAATGTCATTATACTCTAAATAAAGGGATTACGGATTTAGCAAAGACAAAAAACTTTCGCGGCGGCATATATATTCGAAGTTGTCTCAATATTTTTTCGATATTTTGTTTTCCTTTTGCTTAATCAGCAACTTTTTAAATCAAAGGCTCTTTTCGCTTTAATTTTTATTTTCTTGTTTTCCTTCAAATATTTTAATATGTGTTCGTACGTGTATTATGCGGCATTAACAAAAACAAAAAAAAAGAAGCCGTCAATAAAAAAATATTCACTAGGTATAGAAAGTTTAGTTTTGTGCAAAAAAAAAAATGCACACGAATGTTAAAAACTTGATCTCAGATACCTCCAATTTAGTGAGACACCTCTTTTACAAATCTTTTAAAATATGTTTAAACTAAAATATATTATCACAAATCTCTTTATTTTACTTTTTCACTGTATTGGAATTTTTTCGTGCGTTTTCTTTATTTTTCTGGACACAAAATTCAAGCGCACGAAAGGGACGCGCTCTCGCCAATAATAAACTCTCAGTTGTAATTAATGTTGTAATATATTACAATGTTGCTTTGTTTTGTTCGTTTGAACGATTTAAATAAACAGTGTTGTGTTTTTGGCACCAAATTTACAAATAAGAAGGAAATTTAACTACCAATAAATTTTTTTTTAATTATATAATCCATTTGGAATTATTTATCAATGCATTTAATAAGGTTTAATAAGAAATTGACCCACTGCTTTAAAAAGTTTGTACTTAACAACAAATGCAACTCTGTTGATGTATCGATAAATGCAATCTAAGACTAAAAATAGACCCGATAAGTCGAAAAAAAGGGTGGGAATGATAGCATTTCAAGTCTTGCATCACTGTTAAACTTGGTCACAATTTTAAGAACGATGCAATTCTTAATATGTATATAATTTACTCTGCCGTTGTAAATGTCCTGATACTAAAATGTTTTGATTTGCTTTCTTCTGAAAACATATACAAAAAAGTATTACATAGTTTTTAATTATTCTTTATAAGTCTTTTTTGTAATAAAACCACTGGTATAATCTACCCATTCGTATGTATGTATACAAATATGTATATATATTGTAAATAAAAACAAAAAGGGTTGGATTAATGCGAATTCAAATTTTAAAATCTTCACAGGGAAAAATTATGCTAACAGAATTAAACTTTTAAATGTTTAAAATATAGGATATACATAATTTTACAGTTCCTAAAATTTATTTATTGTATACCCTATATAGTAAAGCATTCCTCGCGATTTTCATGGTTGGGGCCATCTAGTTTCATAGCGAAAAATTACAAAACATCCTAAATTTAAAATTTATAAATTTTAAAATTTATAGTGCTGTTGCACTATAACGTCTAATTATCTAATTTTATTTTTATCATTACTCCAATATTTAAATACTGTCTTCATTTTTTTTAGTTGTTCTTTGTATTATTAATTACCTTGAGCAAAAAAAAAGTCTTTTGTATTTTATTTTTTTACATTTCGCTCATCTTTGGTGACTTTCTTCAAGGAATATTAATTGTTTTATTATTATTCCTATTTAGGCATTTTGTGTAATGTACCACATTGTTGCTTTTGCTATATATTAGAACCTTATTGATTTGATTTCATTTTCAAAAAATGTTTTAAATGTTTATGGGGATGTATATACATACATATGTATGTATGACAAATTGAGCATTTTTTAGAATTATTATTTTTTCTGACGGTCCTACACAAAGAAGTAACGAAATATCGAGAAATATAATAATACATTTAAATTTGTAACTAAAAAAAGGGGGCCATGAGCGGGAGAGAATTAGAATATCTCAAATTTTGAAGAAGATCAAAAAAAGAGATCTTTATTAATTCTACATTATATGAATTCTTTGCCATTGTACTAAGAACAGTTTATATTTCCTTTCAGATTTTTGTTCCAGCTTTAAACTGTGTGACAGGATTGAAATAATTACCTAAATTCACTTTGTTTACCACTACACTTTATCCTTTTTATTTTACCACAGTTCATGACTTCTATTGTTTCTTTTCACAAAACATTTTTATACACACATTGTTATATACATACGCTGTTATACACTTTCTAATGGTTACAAACTTTAAAAATTAAACAAAATGCTAATAAGCTATTAAACTTTTTGCAATTGCCTTTTCTGTTCGAAAAACATATTTTTATAATAAAGCTGTTTCTTTCATCACATTGCTGCAAAGATACCATACTACATTGTTATTCAATTATGACATAGTGGCCATCACATATAATATAGGTCTTTTTTAGCTGTCACTGTAGGGATTATGTACTATCTGAGCGTTCATACTTGCCATATTTTGGCAACTACTAAATGATGGCCAGAAATCGCAAAGATTTAAAAAACTTAAAAAAATAATCTTATTGATCATATGCGGGAAGAGAATGAACCATAAACCAATAATAAACTAGTTAGAACGGACTAAATTAAGTGAATATATAAATCTCAGTTATTTGTAATATGTTTTGCAAATAATAATAAAAAGAAAATCATACACAGAGTTACTGTATTTATCAATGATATTATACACAGTTTGTTATGGTGGCAATACTTGTCTGAAAAAGAAACCGATGTAGATTTTCTCCAGCGGCTAAATAAGTTTGACTTTCGCCAGGCACTGGAAGTTCATTTCATTCTGTTGGGAATAGCTCATACCGGGGAAAGTTTTAAGTAAACAATAGACATTTGGAAAGAAAATGGATACGGATTTGGCTCGTAAGTCTTGGGAATTAGAAAACAATGTGAAAACATTGCCCTCTTGCGATGAAATATTTCGTTATGATGCTGAGCAACAGCGACAAATATTAGATGCTAAACCTTGGGAAAAGGATCCCCACTATTTTAAGGATATCAAAATTTCTGCGCTATCATTGTTAAAAATGGTAATGCATGCTAGATCAGGTGGTACATTAGAAATAATGGGTTTGCTATTAGGCAAGGTGGAAGATAATACAATGGTAATATGATTAAAAATATTTTAATAGTACTGGCATGAACACGTACATACATATGCAACTTGATATTTTCTTAGATTGTAATGGATGCATTTGCGTTGCCCGTCGAGGGTACCGAAACCAGAGTAAATGCACAGTCACAGGCTTACGAATACATGTCTGCTTACATTGATTCCGCTAAAGAAGTAGGACGCTTGGAAAACGCTATTGGATGGTATCACAGTCATCCCGGTTATGGTTGTTGGTTGTCGGGCATTGATGTCTCCACACAAATGCTTAATCAAAACTATCAAGAGCCATTTGTTGCTATAGTTGTTGACCCTGTACGTACTGTGTCAGCAGGTAAAGTTTGTTTGGGTGCTTTTCGCACATACCCCAAAGGTTACAAAGCACCGAATGAAGAGCCTTCAGAATATCAAACTATACCGCTAAATAAAATTGAAGATTTTGGTGTTCATTGTAAGCAATACTATCCATTGGAAGTAAGTTATTTTAAATCATCTCTAGATCGCAAATTGCTTGACTCCTTGTGGAACAAATACTGGGTTAATACTTTAGGCAGTTCTGGTCTACTGACTAATACTGAATATACTACAGGGCAGATTTTTGATTTATCGGAGAAACTTGAACAGAGTGAATCTACTTTAAGCAGGTCAAATTTCGTAGGTGGTAAGATAAATAATACATTATTATTTAAAGTAAAAGTAAATTTAGTAAACACTCACTTTAATTTAATAGCTGCTGAGTTGAATGAAAAACGCCTGGATGATAAATTAACTAAGGCTACGCGCGATTGCAGCCGGGCTTCAATAGAACTAATTCATGGACTTATGGCACAAATTGCTAAAGATAAAGTATTCAATAAAGTTGGTTTAGATAAAGAAAAATAAATATATTGAATCTGATCAACACTGAAAAACTTTTGAGCCAAATTATTTGATAAAGGTATTTTTTTGTTCTCAATAGAATGGGGTGGTGTCAAGAGCATGTTGCTCATATTTGTATTTATCTTGTGAAAAGTATTATAATGAAAATTAAATGGCAGAAACTTGTTTATAAGTCGTTCCAATGCTCCTAAATTCGTTAATGCGACAAACTTTTAAATATTTATGATTTAATTTCACTGCCTTTGGTACGATTTGCTTATTCAAGTTTCTATTCGGATTGTCTATTGGCCTATCATTTTAATGCTACTAATAATAATAATTATTAAAGAAAAATTTTTTAATTTAACTGAATAGTTTTACTAGCGAAATAGTTAAGAAAAGTACAGATATAAATATATTATTTCTAAGCAATATGTTCGTCCTTCTTCAGTTATTGCTAGGGATATTAAAATATATTTAATTATAAAAATTTACTTGCAAAATTTCTATTACTATTCTGGAAATTTAAAAACTTTAGTGAATTTTTTCAATATATACATATAGCGATTTAGTGAATTGATTAATTGTCTAACATATTGCATGTTTATATTATAGTTATAAAAATTCTTTTGTGGGACTATCTATTATGGATGGGAAGTTCTGAATTCAACTCCCATCTCTACTTACGCGATAATTACCTTCTAACCAGCCTATCGCGCTTTATTCATTTATATACAAACATAGGTACGAACGTTTTTATGTACATATTAGTGTGTGTGTTTGATTGAATGTGTTCCATCAACAATGAAGCCAATGAAATGTTGTAATTAAGTATAATTTTTCAAATGTATTTGTTCTCTAAACCATAATATTCATCCAACCTAGCACGCACAATTAGAGAAAATAAGTCCTAGTGTACTTTAACTGTTTACATTTGCAATATTTAAATTGTTATTTATAACTAGAATAATATAAAGACGTCGAAAGGAAGCTTTTATGATGCGCATAGTTTTGGCTACCTTAGAACCCATCCAATAGCAGTTATTTAGTATAGATTGTGTTATTTTTAATGTTTTAGAGAAATAACAGCGAAAGATATAGTGTAGAGTAAGCATTTGGTAAAAAAATAGATGCATAGATAATGATAGAAGATTAAAAGATTAGGAAATGTTCTGGCTTCAAAGCAGATTTTTTTATTGATTGCTTTGCTGCATCGCTAATACACTACTAAAAAAAGACGACAAAGCGGGGCCTGTTATAGTTATTACGGTAGTATTAATCTTAATGTATTGCTGGTAATCGTTAAATGTCAAGTGACTGAATTAACAGAAAACGAGATAATAAAGCCTTGAATGCGTTTCTTGACGACTACCAGAGGTGTGAATTTAAAACAAGAACTTCGAAATTTGCACTAGTTGTCATGCAGTCTCAAAAAAAAATTCATTTTAGGGTAGTTTTATTTGGTAAACTAGTTGCAAATATATTCTAAAACATAAAATAAACGTGAAAAAGTAATAAACAAGCAGTTCAGCCTTCAAAACAGATACATGTAAATACGCTTTTGCTAAGCCTAATGGTGTTATCACTTACAAATTTTAAAAAAAAAAATTTCCTTTATTATTAGCAAATGTATGTACCCCTATCAAAAATTGAAATATACCCCAAATCTCGAAAAAAAATTTTTTCCTTTATTATTAGCAAATATATATTTTAAACATTTGAAAACATAAAATAAACCTACAAGTGCAAAAAAACCGTAAGTTTTTCGTTGAAAAATACACAAACGGACGTTTTCAAGGAATGACGATTTTTGCCTAAAAACGCAGAGGTAGTAAGTACCCTTATCAAAAATTTAAATATTACCCAAATCTCGAAAAAAAAAATTTTTTCTTTATTGTTAGCAAAATGCCCAAGAAAACAGGTGTATTACTAATTTACCGCTCTCCGAGGACCATTTCGAAAAAAGTGAATGAGAGTTAATTTCATAACCTTGTTTTGCCAGTACCAGGTGGACCTTGAAGTAATATTAAACGATTGCACATTATTATAATTTGATTGACGTTATGTTGGGAGAATAACAAAGCAGATAGGGCAAATTTTAAGTTCCTCCTTAAGACATTTCTCATAGATTAAATGCTCCCACATGCCATCAAAAGAGTGAACTGTCAAAATCCAATAATTAAAGGCAGGCACAGAGTCAAGATTAGCATCTTCATCGCCGGCTCCTGAATCGAGCACTTCCAATTCCATGTCCCTGCGTTGTGGCCAATAAAAGTTAAATACATAAAATTAGAGTTCCTTTTTGGATAATAATTATATATACAAAAAATTATAATATGTTTAATAACAAATTCCATAACATTGCCGATATGCATAAAATATGCAATTGCAGTGTACATTACACAAAAAAAATATGAATGCATTGCAATCTGGAAGAGTTATCTTCATACCTGACCTTCCTGCTTTGCTTCACATTCTAGTAATACACTTTCCACATCACGCAGGAGTTCATTACTTAATTCTATATCTTGAAACTTAATTCTATCGTTGAACGGCAACTGTTGTTCTCTTAGGAAATTCCTCAAAGGTTCTTCCAACTGTGCCTGGGCAAGTTCAATCCTTCTACAAAAAAAAAGATGCAACCCTCAAAGGTTACTAGGAAATTCCATTTTTTGCACAACTTTCCCGCACAATTGTTTTAAACATACTTCTGCATGTACTGCCCTCTACGGCGTACAGAATTCCATTTAATTTTTTTTACTAAAAAACTTAGCAAAAAAAGCAAAAAGTTTTTGTTTCACACAGAAATATTGCTGATCTTTTGTAAATTTATTTGTCCAATTTGGCGGCTATTTTAGACATTTAAACACAGGGTACACTCAAATAATACAGCATATCCAAGAAAGTAAGAATGATTATTGGGTAAGTAATTTGGAAGAGAGTATTCCATTTTTTTGTATGAATTTTGACATTTTAGCTCTTACATTATATTCAGCATAGTGTACATTGAGACCTCTGGATGTGAAATCGAGAAAGATCATTGAAATTGCCTGTGCTGCCAATCGTAAAAGATCTAAAGATCTGGCTACATTTAGATCTCATGTTTGTTTACAATTTGTATAAAACACTTGTAGACTATAATTGTTCGATTGAAATGCGTAGTGCTGGTGTAATTTTCTTAAAAAAATTTATTTTTATATTATTTTATCGCTTTAAAGTTAAATAATAATGATAATAGAAAGAGTAAAATTAAATAAATGAATACCAGCAATACAGGTAAGCTATTAATTTAAGAAAAATTACTGCTTCTTAATTAACAAAGACGGCAGCATGAACACATGGATCTTAAAATATCAAAATGAGTTAAAAGACTAGAAATATTATTAAATAAATATTTTAATATTGAAATTGTATTCAATTCCAATTGTTTTTTCTCTGCAAACAATAAATATTATGTTAGTGTTAAGTTTTGCATTTTTATAAAGCACTATCGTTGTAATTATTAAATGCTGTATTTAAAATATATTTTCAGAAGTTATGAACATTTCTGTGAAAATATTCTACATTGGGGGACTGGACTCGCTAAGTATACTTCTATAATATTATGTGTGCACATTTTCTGTTGCTGCAAGAGTGTTTCTTAGGAATACGTGAACATTTCGTTTCACGGTTAAAAGCTCCTAATGATAAATTGTTTTATTAAAGTTTTGGTTGGATTCTCATAAAATTCAAGAGCATCCGAAGCATTCCGGAAAGTTATTGTTTGGTATGAATCGGTCACACTATAAGGACGCAGGCCCATTAGCGTGAACTGCGAGCGATATATATAATTTGCTTACTGCTATCTACTTGTAGCTTAAACTATGTAATGTGGACACCAATTGCATGTGGTTTGCCAAAGGTCAATGTTTTGTTAGGGATTGATATTATAGGCAGCTGTGGAGTGAACCCAAAGAGCCGAGTAATTGTCTATGATGATGCCTCTACTTTCTTTTTCTAGGGTAATTATCTTGCCTGCTTGCACACAGTATTAACTAAAGCTATAAAATTTTTAAATATTAAATTTCAAATAAAAATATTTTAGAGCGTTAATTGCTCCCACTAATAGACAGTAATAGCAGGAAAAAATTTCAAAATTAAGTATTTGTCGAAAACTTGTATGTAACTTGTATATAGTTTGGGAGTAACGCTATTTTATTTATTTCTCTAGCCCAACAATGTACAACACTTAATGTACAGACTCTGAGTGTATGCAGTATTAGAACACCTCCATCAAACTTAAAAATTGTAAAGTAAAAAAATTGTGAAATATACCACAAATCTCGAAAAAAAAATTTTCTCTTTATTTTTAGCAAAAATATATTTTGAACATTTGAAAACATAAAATAAACATACAAGCGAAATAAAGGCGATCGATTCTCATAAGCTACACTCTCGTTCTGCTAACCTCTTTCTTTTCTGATAATGTAATCAGTAATGGAATTACCATAGTGATACTAATAATTTTTTATGTAGCTCACGATATGCAGGCAAGCAGTTCTACAGATGACTTTGTAATTTAATGGCTCGACCGGACGTAGGGTCAATAATAAAAATTGGATTTTCTAATTTACTGCAAAGTTGACGATTAATTTTGCAATACAAAAAAAAACCTATTTCTAAAATTTGTATTACAAATTTACAAATATTTTTTCATGACCCTAATCGTGTCCCAACCGCCAATATCGCGTATACAATCGAATTTTTTGTACAAAATTTATTTATTACAATAATTGCCATTAAAAGTTTATATTTAAAAGCACATTACGTTTCATATTCCCTTTCCAATAAAATATTTAGTCCTCTTCCTCTGTTCGTTATAGGAACTACTATAGCTAATATTTCATATTCTCGTGCATCCATTCATACCTGCACTTACATATATACATAAATATATACATATGGATGGATATGTATGCATGTGTGTATGCGGGTATGGATATATGGAAGGCTGTGGGTGTGTGTGAATGGAGTGTTTTCTTTTGTTAAGTAAATAAATATGCTTGTAAAAATAAAATGAGAAAACAAGTGAATACTCAAAGGACATCAGTAGTAACATCACGCACATCAATTTTAATGTGACTTTTAGCTGTTTTAAGACAAATTTGCTTGGAGCAGCGGCAGAGGGCGATGAAAATGACTGTTTAATTGACTGGCTGCTTGGCTATAAAAGCAAAATTGCTTAGAAGTTGAAATATCATTCGATAACCGAATAGTATATATATCACACAGCAGCAAGCAACAGTGTACGTAACGGGAATAAAAGAAAAATATTCTAAACTTGCGCATAAAACAAAAACAAAACAATTCTTTTACCCACATACACACCCACATAAATACATATTTGTGCCGATATACATACATGCATTTGCGAATCACAGTGGCGGTAAAAACTCCTTAAGTCCAGTGTTTAACAAATTTGTTTTATAAGTAGAATAAATTGCGCATTTAAGGTATTTCTTAGGCTGACATTTGCTAACAACACTCAAAGGATTTATGTATGTATGTATTTGGAAATATCCGAGTACTTTCCTTGTTTTTTGAAATGGTTAATTAATTGCTTGTAATCCAAAATGTATTATGAAAACAAGGAGAAACGTTAAAGTAGTGATATACATATTATGAATTTATGACATTAACAAGTTCTAAAATCAGATAAAATGTGTGTTATTTTTTGCTTGTGCTAAATACATATGTATACCGTATATAAAAATAATTCGCATACATAGGTGCATATGTTTTTTTTAAGCCGACACTAAAAATTAAAAAATTTAATAATTTTGTATAAGTTTTTTTCGGGCACTTAAAAATGATATGATCGGAAAGCGAAACAATGTAAGTAGTCAGTCCAACATTACAGGTAGCTAAAAACTTTTCTATATGCCTTCGATTGATAATTTGTGTCCAATACAACAATTAAATGAAATTAATGAGCTTATGTTCAGAATAACTAATATATTTCTTTGATCACTTTGACAAAAAATTTCAATTCAAAACTCTAATTGCTAAATATAAAATTAATTTACCATTATCATGATTAATTTGCTTCTTTTGCTGATTATCAAATACTTATGTGGATTAAATCAGCAACGTTTCCATTTTTAAGCGGAAAACTAAATAAAATGAATTATATATTTATTTAGTGAAAATAATTGAATTTTGTAGTGAACTTATGATGTCATTGCAAAAAATAAACGTTTTCACTTCACTTAATCATAAAATTATTACGCAATGTAATTAACGATTACATTTGTAGATACAACTATCTTTGGCAGCAGTATCCATTCTTTATTTTAATTTATAGTCTTGCATGATTGTTAGTAGAAGCGTAATTATATTTGACCTTTTGCAATTACGATAGTGGTATATACATACATATACCTACATATATTTGCCAAATACAGTAGAACATAAAAAAATTTAACCGAAATGTTACAAAGTGTAACAAAGTGCTTCCAATTATTAAATTTTCTGAACAGCCTTTAAAATTAAAATATATTTAATTACATACATATGTATGATAATATATAATACAAATAAATTTTTCGTAAATAACTGACCAAATAATAATGATCCTGATGAAGATTTTCTTGGTCTGATGGTGTGATGATTTGATTTCTTCTTACATTATATAGCGGTTTACCCATCAATTTATTATCACTATGAAAAGGGCCGAAATTAAGAAGAAAATAGAAAAAAGTTATGTACAGTCAAATGCAGTCAAATTCTTACATCTACATATGTAAGAAAAAACAACTAAAAGTTTTTGTTAAAAAACTAGTGTTAAAGTTTTGCAAGAAAATATAAAAAAAAAATTCACACATGCGCGAGTATATCCAGTACGCATAACCTTACGCTCTTTCCGATTGATATTGCAAAAAATTAACAGAATAAATATATGTATGTATTTAGAAATATACATATATGTAACTCAAAGGAAGTAAAAATCGAAACAAGTTAGAAATCCGCTTATGAGTCGTTAAGACTTCTGCGACAAAGCAGCCTAATTTGTATTATGTTTTTTTTGTTCATTGCTCATTGAAATGGACGGGGTTAATATGCATACTATATTTAATATTTACTGTAAAACACATTATGATACATTGTTATGATACATTGTACGTATGTGCGTTTGTAATATATATGCACATATGTAGGTTTGTATGCATGTATATACATACATATGTACACAAAATAGAATTGGCATTTCCCAAAGGGCTGTACATTAATGGCACAATCACATTACACACAAACATACGTACATATTTTCCTCCAACCTCCGTAAAATAAAAATAATAATTTTATTGCAATCAAAATAGAAAAAGCGAATTTACTTTAACTGTGGAAATTTTTTTTCGGTCCGTTTGTCAGTGATTCTAATAAACTGAGATTTTGAAAACAACCACAACAGATCAAGTAAAATATGTACATACATATGTACATAAGTATGTATGTAAAATTAAGTGTGTTTAATTGTACAATTTAAATTAAATTTATAATTTAATTTTATTTATGCAAAAAAATGTAATCGTAAAAAGCATGCTATTGAAGCATAAATATGGGAATCATTAATTGCCTAATACACTAACATATGTTTGTATGTTTTTTTTAAACGAAATGTGAACAACACCGAGCTTTATACATACATACATATGTATGTATGGAAATGTGACTGTGTTTGGATATTTTTTGAACAGCAATAATACAATCAAACAGCTTCATTATAAAAGAACATAATATAAATAAATATGAAAAATATAAATGTAATTATGTATGTATACGAAAATTATTATAAAACATTTTTGAGAGGAAATTGAAAGTATTTACGAACAAGTATCGAAAATACTGGCACCTGTAGCTTTCATATCATTAATCATCATTATTAGAAAGTGTATGTATACATGTACCCATGTACATGTATATACATGAGTGTGTGAAGTCATTTTGAAAATTGAATTTTACTTTACGGCATTCACACACACACTTAGATCTAACGGCATAAGTATAAACATTAAGTGAACATCTGTTTTTGTGTGCCTTTCCCACCATTTGCCAAATTCAATATTAAAGCCCAATATGTAAATACATACATATTTAAAGAAAATCATAACTGCTACTGTTTATGATACAAATAAATTTGCTCAAGGCTTTTTAAAACACATCTAGTTGAATATTTGTTCTACTACATATCGTCAGCTTAATTCTACAGATCCATACATATGGATATACATATATATATGGATATATGTAAAATTTGTAACTAAACACACCCATATATGTATGTACGTGTGTACTTTCATATGTGTGCGCATAGAAATATATTTTAAAAGACGTATGATTATGGTATATATATGTTTTCGACAAGCCGTTAAAATTTACTTTAATGAAAAAAAAATATTTTTTTTAAAGAAAAAAAATGCGTTTCCTGACATTACACATTTATATGTACATATGTATGTATATCAACCTAATTTGCAGAGAGGACAAGAAAGGGCGAAGAAGTCAGTTTTATACCTTTTGCTGTTGCAAGGGTTAAATATTATGGTTGACTAGTATTGTTCTTGGATATGTGCGTTGCATGCAATGTTAAATGAGAAGTACTCTGCAGTATTAACTAAAAAATGTGTAGTTTAACATGTTTATATTACTATTTTTTATTTTCTATATTTATAACGAAATTGATTTGAATGTATTGTGCAACCATTCTAAAACTAAATTGTACTACCGCATCTGAATATGAAGCAAATAACCCACCAATGCCGCTTGAAATAATATATTATCAAGTTTCTGTGTACTGTTCATAGTACAAATAAATGTGAAAGATTAGAACACAAAGTAGAAACAGCCACCTGTTGTTAATTGCACTCCATGCCCTTTTTTATAAGCCTATTATATAGTGTAGTAACGCTATATGCTGTAAATACGCCGTGAATATTTTTTTATTTTTGATACCATTTTCCAATTTGCTTGTTGTTTTGTTATTGGCATACTATAATATTTTTTCCCCTTACCCCTAAAGTGTAATGGAAAACAAATGCGCTAAAATTATATATAGCTATGCATCTCTGTGCCCTCTGGTTACCCTGTGACACCACAAAGAAAACAAAGATGGAATTCGTGACAGTTAAAAACCATCAAATCTGAATGGCGGCTATTGCAAAAAAGGAAAACAATACTATATTGATACAACAAGTGTAAAGATATAAAGAAAACAAAAAAATATATAAATTTTGCTAAAGCTTATAATTAAAATTATATTTATTTTGGATTCTGTAAAAATAAATTAAATAACAACCGTTACGCTGTATTACACGTCTGCATCGTTTGTGGTTTTGGTCATAGACTATTATTATTATTTTTGTTCTGTGGTATTGTTACGCATCGAAAGAGAATTCAGAAATGGCTTTCTGGCAAATTGTGTTTGGTATTAGTTTTGGTGTAATTGCTACAGTATTAACAATTGCATCAACTAGAAGAAGACAGGCGTTACTCAATTCTTCCAAAAGCACCTACATTTTGTGAGTTTAAAACATTTCATTTACATAGATATATAATATGTCCATAAATATTTTGGTATGTATGTTGGTCGCTGCATATACAATAACATTATTGTTTAAATTGTAGGCAACCAGATGAGACTTGTGTCGTTTGCCTCTGTACAATCTCTAATAGCGAAATGCGATATGTGTCATGTGGTCATGGATTTCATGAAGAATGTCTAAATGAGTTAAGGAAGCAAAAGTGTAAAGATTGTCCTACTTGCCGCCGTCCGATATGTATGTATATATAATTATGTATATTTACATATGGATGTATGCATGTACAGATTTTTCTTGATTGATTGTAACAATTTGTATTCGTGATTGATTTGTTCTTCGAAAAGGAAAACAAAACAAATGTAGCTCTGAATATATTTGTTCTTAAAATGATATTAATCAGTTCTAAACTTTTAAATTCAGAATAAAAAAGTTGCTGCACAGGCTATATTCCGAAAATTTAAATTACAAACCACAATTAAAAGAGAATCTTAATTCAATTTACGCACGGTTAAATAAGGAAAATATTTCATTTCGTTCTGCAGTTAATTGTTGCGCAAGGGATTACATATCCGTTTAGGTATATTCTACGCAGTGCAGAGTAAAGGAAATGTGTTTGAAGGTCTGGTTTAAGATCATTTTAAGAAGTTTTTTTTATTAACATAAAATATATTTTTCTTTTCAAGCGTTAGGCGATAGTATTGAGCAGCAGAACAGTTCTTCCGTCATGTGATTATTTTGAGAACTATTTCGAAATGTTAGCGCTATCTCGCATACACCATACATTTGCATTATTAATGATTTATGTATTCATATTACGATTTATATTTCTTTACAGAGTTTTCACTTCAGTTTGCTCTCAAAGATTATAAACAGATTAAAATTTCTATCCTAAATCGTTAATTAATACAAACGTAGCCAGCGTCATGTACGGCATGTTGTATGAAAGTGTTGCCTTTTTTGTGCAGAAAGAATATGGGCAGGATGTTTGGAAACAAGTCTGCCAAATTGTCGACTGTAAACACACTACGTTCAAAACACATCAAATTTATCCCGATAAATTAATGCCAGATTTCGCAGATGCTTTGGCAGCAGTTACCGGAGAAACATTTGATTACTTTATGAATTTCTTTGGTAAATGCTTTGTTCGCTTCTTTAGCAATTTCGGATATGACAAAATGATTCGTGCTACCGGCAGATATTTTTGTGATTTCTTGCAATCCATTGACAATATACACATTCAAATGCGTTTTACTTATCCAAAAATGAAATCACCTTCTATGCAACTTGCTCATATAGACGACGAAGGAGCAATTATTATTTATCGCAGTAGTCGCACGGGTATGTCGAAATACTTGATGGGTCAAATGGCTGAAGTGGCTAAAGAGTTTTATAATCTCGATATTAAAACCTATGTCATTGAATCACAAAATGATATTTCCGGCGGCACAATGGGTCCAATTAGATTGTCGAACATGCCTCTAACGGTGATGGTAAAATACCGCTTGGATTTTGACAATCGCGAGTATATGGCGAAACGTGTTAATGTAATCGCCCATCCTACACAACTCAAATTACCTGCTGTTAATATGACTGTATTTTTGGATTTATTTCCCTTTACTTTGGTTTTAGATCGTGAGATGTGTATAACTCATATGGGTGAAAAACTTTTTCAAGCTTGGATTCTGCACAATCCGGGTAAAAACCCCACCGACTTTATTGGATCTCATATTTTGGATTTATTTGTTTGCCGACGACCAAAAGATATTCATATTCATTGGGATACTATAATACAAATGCATACTGTGCTATTTGAATTCGAATTATTGAGAAAGGGGCATAAAAAAGTGGCCGATAATGTCGCATTTAAAATAGATTCTGAAAATAAAAATGAGATGTCTTCTTCTAATGTGCAAAAGAATTATAATATTAATAATGAAGAAGAGAAAGCTGACATAGATCCAGCTACTGGCGAAAGGAAAATATCTGAAACCAATAAATCAATATTATTGAAGGGACAAATGTTTTATTTAAAGGATATGGATTCTTTAATATTTCTTTGCAGCCCTTTAATAGAAAATTTAGATGAATTACACGGTGTGGGCTTGTATTTGAATGATTTAAATCCTCATGGTCTTAGTCGCGAATTAGTAATGGCTGGTTGGCAACATTGCACCAAATTAGAGATAATGTTCGAAAAAGAAGAACAAAGGTCTGATGAATTGGAAAAATCTTTAGAATTAGCCGATTCTTGGAAGAAACAAGGCGACGAATTATTGTACTCGATGATACCAAGACCAATAGCTGAACGTATGCGAAATGGACAAGAAGCTACTTGTCAAACTTTCGAAGAAGTATCAGTCATATTTGTAGAAGTTATAAATGTTTATAACTGTAATGCTAGTACCATTCAATATGCCATGGATGCTGTGAGCACACTCAACAAAGTATTCTCCGCATTCGATGAAGAAATTATATCACCTTTTGTGTACAAAGTGGAAACAGTGGGTATGGTTTATATGGCCGTCTCTGGCGCACCAGACGTTAATCCTCTACACGCTGAACATGCATGTGATCTAGCATTACGACTAATAAAGAAAGTGAAAGCTCTACGAATTCCCGGACTCGCAATTAGAATTGGCATCAATTCGGGTCCAGTTGTAGCTGGTGTAGTTGGCCTAAAAGTACCTCGGTATTGTCTCTTCGGCGACACCGTAAATACTGCTTCGCGGATGGAAAGCACCAGTGACATGTATAAGATACAATTGTCCAATTATACGGCAAAAAAAGTGCGTGAAATTGGCTACAAGGTAGAATCTCGCGGCTATGTCCAGGTCAAGGGTAAAGGCGAAATGGAGACATATTGGTTGTTATCGGGACCAAATGAATAAATGTACATACAACCATACATATTCATACGCCCATACATCGTGTATCATGCATCATCCATTGTACATACGAGAAAGCTACGGGAGGCATACATAAGTGATGAAATTGCAAAAAACATTTCTTGATGCTAATTGGTTTTGGGGTGAAAATTTGTGACCACATAGAAATGGATTATTAAAATAAAAAAATTATTGAGAGCTTATTATGTTTTAATTTGCGTTTTATTAAATGTGGGAATAACATACATGCATATCTTGAATTAAATCCGTTTTTATAATTCAGTCATCTTTAATTAATTCATATAAGGAATATTAGAGCGTTATCTCTGAAAATTAGTCAGTTTGGTAGCCATGTACTTCGATAGTGTTTATTATTATTAAATTATACTACATCCTAAGTAATTCTTGGCTTCATTCGTTAATCACGTTTGGATCTCCACGATTCCCGAATTCTTTTGCTTTCCATCTACTTTAAAACAAAGAAAACCACAAAAAATTGCGATATTATATTATACAGAAAATATATGATTAAATATAAATATTAAATATATTTAACCACAATTTTAACTTTTTTTATTACAAAATTGTTCTTCCCAAAATAAATATATGTATGTACATATATATATTTTTCATTTATAAGTTCTGATTATTTTTCTTACGAATTCTAACATTATCGAGATTTTACAATTCCATCCATATTTAAATACATACGTATGGACAACCATAAACTACAAAGTATTCTGTGGCCGAAGCCATTTGAAACATCTGAGAGAGCAAAGCAAGTTTTTCATTGCATCTATGAACTTACAAACATTGTGAAAAATATGGGTTATTAATTCTACATAAACACGAACTTTGTATGGCAACACTGTGTTCTACGATGAGGATTTCCCTTGATCTGTTTTTGGATCGCAGGCTATAGTTTCGTACTTACAAGATTGACAAGTAATTTTTGGTAGCTCGGTGGACAAAATAATTTGTTTTATAGATATTTTTTTGTAATTAATTTGAAATGCTAAAATTTAACTTAATTGTAGCTGTTTGCGAGAACTTCGGGATTGGTATTAAAGGAGATTTGCCCTGGAATCTGAAGTACGTCAACGTAAATATATGTACATATGCATCTGCAACATATTTTTGTATAAACACATTTCTATGTGCATATTCTAATGCATATTTTCGTACTTTGTTGACCTTGATATTAATATAAGAAATACTTTTCCCAAAATGAGTTCTTAGTAGTACTCTTCGAGCGTTAATGATCTTACTTTGTACAGGTCAACGAACGCGTTATAAAAATGTGTGTAAGGCATATTTACATTGAGCTTTTGAAAGTAATGATCCAAGTTTGTAATGCGAATTTATTCTACTTCATAGTGCTAACTGTTTCTGATTTTTATTTTCCATTTAGATCAGAACTTAAGTATTTTAGTAACACCACAAAAAGAGTCCTAGATCCCAATAAGCGAAATGTAGTCATTATGGGCCGCAAAACTTATTTTGGTGTACCGGAATCAAAAAGGCCTTTATCACAACGTCTTAATGTGGTATTAAGTAACACCTTGAAATCCTCAGAGCTACCGAGTGACGTGTTACTATACCCTAGCTTAGAAACAGCTATGAAAAATATAGAGGAAGACGATAAATTTAAAGAAAACATAGAAACTGTATGGATTGTTGGTGGCAGTGGTGTTTATGCCGAAGCAATGAATTCAGCCCGTTGTCATCGCTTATACTTAACAAAAATTCATGCACATTTTGAATGTGATACTTTTTTTCCTAACATACCCAAGGAGTTCAAAGAGGTGGAATTAGACGAACATATACCGCGAGGTATTCAAGAAGAAAATAACATAACCTACGAATACAAGTTATTAGAAAAGCATTCGCTTGAATAAAGATACGTTAATAAAGTATGCTATAGAAACTTAATTTATTTATTTGTTTCACTAGCGGTTGCATTGCCATCCTCTATGCCTTTAGCAGCCAACATTAATTCATAGAGCTGCACAACTTGCTCGTCCTTTAACATTTCAACTGTTTGTATGTCCAGCCCATCTCCAATTGTACCTCGAGGTTTACCTCTTAAACCTAATTGTTTACTTATCGTCACCGCATATTTCTAAAAAGAAAGATTTTAACATATTGTTCGTAGGGATATTTTTGCTTCCTACAGCCCATTCCGTCATAAAAAGTTGCGCTTCCATTGGTGTACATTTTAAATGTCGGCGAAACTCATCTTTTACGTATCCATCGCCTAGTGCACGCAATTCATCTGGCAAGCCTAAAATTTTAAAATTGGAATCCCTCTTTATAAACCTTCCGTATGACACCTACCTCTATGTAGTCTCAATACTGTTTTATATAGAATACGTACTTTTTGTGGATGCGATAGTTGATTTACAACGATGCTAGACATTTTAAATTAGAACTATATTAGCTTAATCCACTATAAAGAATTGATCACGTAATTTAATTATTATTTTTTAAAATTTTAGGTTATAGTAAACAAAAATAAACAGCTGATGAACAGTATTTCAAAGACTTAAAATAAAGGAGAAAATCTGTGTTGAACGAAATTATTCATTTACGGTATTTGATTGAATCATTCAAGAAATTGAATTCGCAAAGTAATTAAAACTTGGAAGTCTTTCAATGATATGAGTTTAGAATTTCAAGCATCCTAGTTAATGATTCTTAATGCCACCCATAAACAAAAGCGGCAAGTATTTTTTAGCTGTCAAGAGTTCTCATGCCCATACATTTTGTATGGATAAAAAATATCTGAGGAAAAAGTGAAGCACTACTGTTGCTACAAAAAAAAATTATTTATGTCTCTTTTTCTTGATATAAAAGTATTAAAAAATAGTTTTTTGTCTCTTTTGAACATTAGGTACGTTCGTATAGTATATGCTATAGACCTATTTACATTAAACCATACCCTTTTATACCATTTTGACAATTGAAATTTTGTTATGTTGGCAAGTCGCCTTGTGTTTGGCTTTTGGATTTAATACAAATTCATTGTACCTGTTAGAAGACACAAACAGTAATAAATAATAATAATAATAAAATTTTTAAATAATATTATTTATTAATATTTTATGTAAAACATAATAAGTAAAATAATACTGAACATACAATTAGCGAAAACTTGCAATTGATGCTTCATATTTTCACTTAATCTGAAAATAAAATATTTGACATTTGCTATTTGTTTAAAATTTCTTGTCAAGTTGGTTGATTACATTTGTTAATGAATAAAACTTGTTTGGAAAATTATACTTTAAATCCAGTTGGAAATTCACCACGAATTTTTGTATAGTTGAGTTTATGTACTCTTTGGTACGACGCTGTTAAAAGAACATGCTAGAATGTGTGATCCATAATTTACAACCGTGAGCGCCATTTTGCCTGTTTATAAAGCAACGTTTCGAACGCTTATCCGCCATTACTTAGAAAAGTGTGAATTTGACCGAACGTGTGATTGCCGCACATTTATATCAACCACGAGTTTATTGTAACAAAATAAGAATTCTTTTGTAACAAAAGGTGTACAACAGTTTAACGATTATAAATTATATAAAATAAATAAGGTAAGTGGATTAATTTTGAAAATAAGAGAATTTGATATCGTTGTATTAGGTTGAAGGGTTGGGCTGTTCACATTGTGGTTTTTCACAGCGGAAGCTATTTCGAAAAAATTAATTTTTTGTATTGTGTGTAACCGTTTCAGAAAGGTAAAACGGTAATTTTGATGTATTTGATTATATATCCGAGTTGTTGGAAGTAGAAGTTTCTGGAAGGTTATATACGTACACATGTTTTTGCATGAGTCATTAGCATGAAAAAAAGTACATGATATATACATACGTGTGTACATATATATCCCCTTTGTCATTTGATCAAAGTCCATACAACACGTTTTGGAAGTATTTTTTCTTAACACCCCTTAGATTTCAGTGAATACTCCTAGGATTTTTTTTTTTTTTTTTTTTTTCGGTTAATAGTTTGCATATTTTTTTTGTCATAAACACGCGTACACTTTTTTCTCTGTTGATACATCCATACTTACGTATACATACTTACAAAAGTATTTGGAAGGCCTTGGCAACAATTCTAGCAACTTCCATTTTGTGTTTTATATGCACTTATGCCCGCATACAAATGTCCATTATTTGTATTGCGGCTTAGTTGGGTTTGCTTATTACAAAAATTTTACACGCGTATTCCGTTATTAAAATATTAATTTGCTGCAAGCACTGTTTGTGTGTGACACGTGCGGATGTGCATATGTGTACGTACGTACATTCATACATAAATCAGTATGGGCAGGGAGAAATTCCATCGTTGTGTGGCTCTGAAATTTTTCGTAGATGCGTTTTCTCTGGGGATTGAAATCGATTTTGTAGAATATATATAAATATGGATGTGTGTATGTATATATTAACAGCAAATTTTAAAAAAAAAAACGTATTAGTATGTTATATATAGCAAGATATATGTGTAACATGTAATTTCATGAACATATGTAATTATGTGTATAACTAAAGTTTGTAGAATGAAATATAGCTAATTATTGTTATTTTTGTCTATAAATTTCATTTTTAACTGCAATTGTTGATCATTCAAGTCAAATATTTAAAAGTTTAAACTGGATCTCTGTTTCGATATAAGAAAAAATAAACTAATGGTGGATGCATATAAAACAGAAAAAGTAGCTGTTTGCTGACAATGCTTTATTATTGAAAATTCCTTTGTCCCATTTTTTTGGTTAAATTAAATAAAGGGAATTATATTTAATCTTATTGCTTAGGTTTTTCAAGCGTTGGCTACTTGCTGCTGTCAAAAGCTACTTTTACGAATGTAACAAGCATTGCCGTTTTGCCTATATTTGCCGAAGTTTATTATTTTCATTTTTTCGTATATATCTTTTTCTCTTTGTTTACTTTTCGGTTTGTTTTCTATCTACATAGAATTTTTTATTTCCAATGTTAGAATTTTGACATGCACACTCTTCCAAATGATAGAAAGGTTAGCACCTTTTATGAACAGCGGTGGGGGTTAAGATTATGTGGGTGGTTTTTTTTTTTTATTTGATTGTAGGCACTACGCTATGTATGCATGAAAGTGCTTCAGTTTTTTAATTAATTTTTTTTATATATTTAAACGAAATAGATGTCTAAAGCTCCTGCTATTGGTATTGATTTGGGTACAACCTACTCTTGCGTGGGTGTTTTCCAACACGGAAAAGTAGAAATTATTGCCAACGACCAGGGTAATCGTACAACCCCATCATATGTTGCCTTCACCGAAACTGAACGTCTTATTGGAGATGCAGCCAAAAATCAAGTTGCCATGAACCCCACTAATACAATCTTTGATGCTAAGCGTTTGATTGGTCGTAAATTTGATGACACTACCGTTCAAGCTGACATGAAACATTGGCCCTTCGATGTCGTTAGCGTAGATGGTAAACCAAAGATCCAGGTCATCTACAAGGATGAAAAAAAGACCTTCTTCCCTGAAGAAATCTCTTCGATGGTTTTAACAAAGATGAAGGAAACTGCTGAAGCATATTTGGGGAAAACTGTTTCAAATGCTGTCATCACAGTACCAGCTTACTTTAATGACTCGCAACGTCAAGCTACCAAGGATGCTGGTACCATTGCCGGGTTGAATGTTTTGCGTATTATTAATGAGCCTACTGCTGCTGCTATCGCTTACGGTCTCGACAAGAAGACCGCTGGCGAACGCAATGTGCTTATTTTCGATTTGGGCGGTGGTACTTTTGATGTATCTATCCTCTCCATTGACGACGGCATCTTCGAGGTCAAGTCCACAGCTGGTGATACCCATTTGGGTGGTGAAGATTTTGATAACCGGCTGGTTACTCACTTTGTCCAAGAATTCAAGCGCAAACACAAAAAGGATCTTACATCCAATAAACGTGCTTTGCGTCGTCTTCGTACCGCTTGTGAACGTGCAAAGCGTACTTTGTCGTCGTCGACACAAGCGAGCATTGAAATTGATTCCTTGTATGAAGGTACTGATTACTACACATCTATCACCCGTGCTCGTTTCGAGGAGCTGAATGCTGATTTATTCCGCAGCACCATGGAGCCCGTTGAAAAGGCTTTACGTGATGCTAAGCTTGACAAATCTCAAATTCACGACATTGTTTTGGTGGGTGGATCTACTCGCATTCCGAAAGTTCAGAAATTGTTGCAAGATTTCTTTAATGGTAAAGAATTGAATAAGTCCATCAACCCTGATGAGGCTGTTGCCTACGGTGCTGCCGTACAAGCTGCTATTTTGCACGGTGATAAGTCGCAAGAAGTTCAAGATTTATTGCTGTTGGATGTTACCCCATTGTCTTTGGGTATCGAAACCGCTGGTGGTGTTATGAGCGTTCTTATTAAACGTAACACTACTATCCCAACTAAGCAAACTCAAACTTTCACAACTTATTCCGACAATCAGCCAGGTGTGTTGATCCAAGTCTACGAAGGTGAACGTGCTATGACTAAAGATAATAATTTGTTGGGAAAATTCGAGTTGTCTGGCATTCCTCCAGCTCCACGCGGTGTACCACAAATCGAAGTTACTTTCGATATTGATGCGAACGGTATTTTGAATGTTACTGCTTTGGAACGTTCAACCAACAAGGAAAATAAAATCACGATCACCAACGACAAGGGCCGCTTGTCTAAGGAAGATATCGAACGTATGGTCAACGAGGCTGAAAAGTATAGAAATGAAGACGAGAAGCAAAAGGAAACAATTGCTGCTAAAAATTCTTTGGAATCATATTGTTTTAACATGAAGGCAACATTGGATGAAGACAACTTAAAGTCCAAGATATCTGAGTCTGATCGCAAGACCATCTCAGAGAAGTGCGATGAAACAATTAAATGGCTCGATGGTAATCAATTAGCTGAGAAGGAAGAATACGAAGATCGTCAGAAGGAATTGGAAGGTGTTTGCAATCCAATCATAACTAAATTGTATCAGGGCGCCGGTGGTGCTCCAGGCGGTATGCCTGGTGGAATGCCCGGAGGTTTCCCGGGTGCCGGTGGTCCTGCCCCTGGTGCTGGAGCTGGTTCCGGCACAGGCCCCACCATTGAAGAAGTCGATTAAATACAATATTAGTTTATTCTAGCATCTTTTTATTATAAAAATACAATATATATGTTCCAAACATTGAACAGTTGCTAGGAATTTAAAATAATTGGAAAGTAACAACCAACATTTGCTCAGTATTCTCTTATGTCTGCAAACATCATTTAGACGTCAAGAATATGAAAACCTAAATATCTCAGTCAAATTAAAATGGTTACTGGTTTGCATTGATATTCCAAGCAAATTAATAACAATAAAAAATTTAAATTAAAAAGTAAAGTAAAAATGTGTTCAAATTCATTTATTCTAATATAGGGAATGCCTCTTTTGTGGTCACGTGTCCAAAATATTTTCTCTTACGCACGTTGTGCGTCATGCCTGACGTTAATGTGTGACGGCGTGCGTGTGCGTGCGGGTTTCTGTTGGTTGCTATGCTGTAGCACAACGGTGATAAAATTGCCGATACGGTTATACAATGTTAGAAGGGTATTGAACCAATAGAATGAGGGGTTCGAATAATTTAATCGCACAAATTTGTTCGGTTTGTTTGCAGAGGAATCGAAATCCTAAAAAAAAGTTAAATGCCAAGAATCGGTCACATTTTCTGTTCCAAAAATTTTGATTATCTACATAAGCTGAAAGATATGAACTCGCCTTAAGAAATTTTGCCTACACCCAAGGCGAATATAGTATGAAATTAACCTTGACAAGCGAATTCCATGTTCTTTCAGTGTTGCATTTACGAACCTAGTGAGTTTACCTTACCATAGGCGAATTCGTAATCGATTCGCTTTAACCTTAATGAATTCGTATTGGTGCACTTATAAATATGAGATAAAGATAGATTACAAATTTGCATTTATTAGTGTTTAAAATTGAAAACGTAATAAATCAGAAAAATGGTTCTGAAATTTGCTGCAAACTTAAATTTTCTTTTTACGGAAGCTGCAACAATAGCAGAGAGAATATATCTTGCACATTGCGCCGGTTTTCGTGCTGTAGAGATCCCATTTCCTCGTAATGAAGAAGCTCAAGTAACACTAGCAAAAAAAGAAACAGGAATACAAGTTGCCCTGATAAATGTGGCTTTAGGAACAGAAGAGTTGTCCTTAGGCTCCTCTAGTGTACCAGGTGCAGAGAACAATTTTAAAATTCATTTAAACGAAACCATAACACTGGCAAAGCAATTGCAATGCAGGAAAATTCATTTGATGGCTGGCCTGATGGCTAGTTCATCGTTTCATGAACATTTAAAAACGTATGAGTCAAATCTAAAATATGCAGCCGCAATATTGGAGAAAGAAAGTATTGTAGGTGTCATCGAACCCATAAATAAATATTCGATTCCTGCATACTTTTTAAATTCCTATGAAGTGGCGTGCCAAATTTTGGCCAAGGTAAATAGTAAAAGCATCCGTTTGATGTTGGATGTATTCCATTTGCAGTTGATACGCGGTAATGTGAGCCATGCATTTGAAGACTTTTCCGAGCTTATTGGGCACATACAAATTGCACAAGTTCCCAATCGACATGAACCCGATCATGCGGGGGAATTGAATTACGAATACATATTCAAATTAATTGAAAAGTTTAACTATACTGATTGGATTGGTTGTGAATATAAGCCAAAGGCAAATACAACGGAAGGTCTGCAATGGGTAACTAAATTTGGCTTTAAATTGTAAGATTTTATAATTGTTAACATTAAAAATTGCAATTGTGTATATGCACTTTCATATACATGTGTGACCTTTTTCTTGACCGCACTACATTTGTACATCCATACGTGGAATTGTATTTGAATGTATTGGAACATTTTTCCACAGATAAAAATTTATTAAGTTTTTAAAGTCGTCGCAAGAGTTGCGTAATAAGGGTCTTATCTTGGTAAAACTGTCTGTCATCAAGTTTAGGTTTTCCTATTTCCTGAGTTGCTTTGTAATCCATATTTTCTATTTGAATATTCACCTTTGAATTTTTTGATCATATGCAAAGTGAGTGATACCTGCCGTAAGCAAAAGCATTCAAATAATCATATTAAATATTTTTGCAAACAAATAAAACATTAGCCGTTGTGTAAGTATATTTTTATTGCAGTGCCCAAAGTGTTACACAATACAAAATTTAGTATAAGTCACACTTTGATTAGTCCAACCAAGCAAAATTCATGTCCTTATCCTTATCAGTATCAAATTTTTTATTCGATATTACGGGTAACTCGTTATTATTTTGCTTATAACTTTGATTTAAATTTGGTATCTGGTTGTTGATTTGCCCGGTTTTTAATTTTTTACTGAATGCGTTTGTCAGGCTAACCTTGCTTTTAGCGGGCGACTTCAGGTTACGTTTGATAATTTTTTCATCGTTAACTTCATTATCAAATGGTTTGGCTAGTTGAGAATCCATTTGATTTAGATAACTTTGCCATTGTTGTAGTTTATCATCGGCCGCTTTAAGTTGCGCGAGAGATTTTTCATGGCCAGGATTTAATCCGATTGGTTGCAGACCTGTAATTTCGTTGAGATCAATTTTAATGGGTGCTAAAGCGGAAATGGCTCTTGATAAGCCAATTTGCGAATGTCGAATTCGATGTTCCATTAAATCGGCCCCCAATAGCTCTTCGTTAGGATCCATGCGTATTGGTATAATTTTGTTAACAATATAAAGTAATAAAAAGGTGGAGCATATACCCCAGCAGGTAAGGCATAGGGCCGAAAGAGACTGTATACCCAATAAATACCAGCCGCCACCTTTAAAAAGACCTGAACGACCTTTTGTGGTTTCTAACGGAATAGGATTGTCGGCAAAAAGACCTACAGCTATAACACCCTGAAGAGTTATTCAAACACATGCAAATATATATAAATGCGCTTGTGAGGATCTATTTACTAAAAGAACTAAAAGTAAATTAAAATTATTTAACTCACCCATATACCACAAACACCATGTACTGAACTGGCGCCGACGGGATCATCTACACCCAAGCGATCGAATAAAGGCATACTCAAAACACATAACAATGCGCCTAACAAACCAATTACTAAAGCTTCCCAAGCTCTATACAAAAAACAGCCGGCAGTTATAGATACCAAAGAGCCCAATATACCATTTATTAAATCAATTATATCCAAACGACCATTATGGCGCCATAGAGAATATCTAATGTAATAATTTAAAACTTTTTCGATTTTGAAACAAGCCATTATGGAAAAACACGTACTTACATGCAACTTATAATGCCGCCACCAAAAGATCCCATCATGGTCATAACTGCTGCACGAGCGGCATACTGCCATTTTGCCCCACTCACACCGTATGTACTGCCAGAATTAAAAGCCAACCAACCCCACCATAAAACAAACAAACCCATGCAAGCATTAACTGGGTTACCCAGAGGCAACGGATCATATCCATCAGCATATCTACCTAAACGCGGTCCCAGCATCGCAGCCGAAGCAAATGCTGCTGTGCCACCTGTAATCAAAAAATTTGAAGATCAAGGAAGGAAAACCACCAGCGCAAATCGAAATCATGCATTACCAATTAAATGCACAGGACCACTCCCTGCTATATCAACAGCTCCTAGGTTGTTAAGAAAACCATGCTCACCCCATACCCAGCCACTGGGAATGCAATAGATGATTGTGTTCAACAATGAAAACAAACAATACGCTTTGAAATTGCAACTAGAAGTAAGAACGTACTTACATACATACATATGTGTGTGGGAGTTTTGAACACAAAAATTCTCCGCTTAGTATAGAAAGGCCCTAACTACTGTTTTTCTTATTCTTGTTTTTTTTCACTGTGCTTGTCTTGAACTTGAATTTTTTTTTAGAATTTTCTCTTTTCATTTCCAGCCGCATAACTGCAATTTTTCTATTAATTCAATCGATATATGCAAAAAACAAATTCGACTTTGACATAAAATGAATTTGGGCCTTTCCATTTTAATATATGGAAATACACATGTAAAACTGTCGACAGTGATTTGCTTACCGTTCTGCCATTGCACCACTTACTATAGTCGTTGCAGTGGTAGCAAACGACAATTGGAAAAGAAATGCTGCAAATATTTGCCCCATTAAAGGATCATCTACCGGGGGATCAAGCAAGAAGTCGCCAATTGCTATAAAAGGATTCGATAAAGGTCCACGTCCATAGCTCATACCATAACCAAAAAGCCAATAGGTGAAACCGCCTAAGACAATATCAATGACATTTTTCATCATTATGTTGACTTCGTTTTTAATTGAAACGCAGCCGGACTCCAGCATACCGAAACCTAAATTTGAAATACACTTATCGTTATTTTAATATCGAAAGCTGCTATCCAATATTATTATTCATTATTTCCAAGAGAACAAGGTAGCACTTTTCATATCGGATAAAATTTATTTGTACATTTTTAAGGCTTCTTGTGATTGCACTTTTGTAATTCTCGAGTGATTTATGAAAATGTGTTAATATTTTGCAAAATGGTTTGGCTGCAAGTAAGCGGTAAAGCCTGGTTTCGGAAACAAACAAAGTTCAGGCTAGCGTAAGCACATAACAATATAAATTACCCTAAAACAATTGGGAAAATATCTTAATAAGGTATTAATTTAGGATTTTATTCGGAATCTTTGGAAAATCTTTTAGCGAGATATAATTCGCGTTTTTTTCATTTTTTCTTATTACATTTCATTTTCAAGTGCTTTGGAACCAAAGCAAACCATACAGTTCAGGCATAAGAAAAATAAAAAAATCAGACATAAAAAACTTCAACAGCCTATATTAAGAATAGGATTTCCATGGCCATAACAAATATGTAGTTCAATTCATAAAGCTAGACTTCAATGAGCGTATATAAAATAATAATAATATCTTTTGAATAATTTCTTGAAAGGTAACAAAATCTGTTCCTACGAAAATACAGATAAAAATTTCCAAAGTCTTTTTCAAATTCTTGTATAATTCTTGCGTATATTCTAGAACAATAATTTTAAAATATTTCTTTTTTATTTAAGGCATCCTTGCAACACCTAGTTTTTTAAAATCATCAAATTTGACAAAATGTTTTTAGAAAAAGATTAAATTTAAAATTTAAAGAAAAAAAAAAAACAAGTGGTTTTCTCTTGTATTCATTTTTAAAATTACCCGTTTGCATGGTAAATATAATGAATGATGATGTCAATACCCAATTGGTATCTTCGGTACTGAGATCGTATAGGCCAGGAATGACATAACTGCTATTTCGTACAACACCCTTTAAAGCTGTTTGTTGAGATGCCGATACATTTGTAACGCGTGATGTCATAATTCCTAATTTTTGGTTTCTTTACTTTTTCAATTTTATAATTTAGTTGATTGCTAAGCGCGCAAAAAAGTTTCAAGCTTACACTTTGAATATAAAAAACTTTATGAACGAAAAATTTATAATTTCTACTCACTAAATTTTATTTTTCGTGATTTGGTTTTTGTTTTTCAAAATTAATTCGAAATTAACTTACCAATGAGCACAGATTAGTGAAAAACTAATGAACAAAAAATATATTTGTAAAAAAAAAATTCTCATGTTAAATGCAAGCAACACGTCAAGACCAGATTGAGACACAGAGAAAAAAAGATACCAAAGTTTTTGTTAATAAAACTAAAAACTAAATAATGGAAATTAATATATATGTATGTATGTATATCTTCCAAAATAGAGTAATTTCCATGGTTTGATTTGCAACAGTTTTATTGTGGCAAATCTAACATCATTGGTTGTGCCTGGGTGGAACAACCTTATATATTTCACCGCAAAATATACATATCTTATAACAAATTATATTGTTATCGAAAATTCGTGGAAAATTCAGCCTTTTTAAAGTATTTTTTTTAAGTGCAATAATTTGTAATTTGTTTACATTAGTGTTTTATTTTGCATTTACTAGTGTGTTCATATGTCAACGCGGGGTGTGTATGAGTAATTTGATTGTTTGCATGTCTTCATGTGAATATAAAATTAATCTTAAATGTTATTTTTTTTTGTTGTTACACTAAACGTAGTGTTCTTACTAATTTTTTAAATTAACCACATTTAATCTAGTGTACACGTTCTTAAAGACCATTTAATTTCAATTAAATATCTATAGTACCACTAGTAATTTCTTGTGCATTAAGAATTAAAATTCAGTTAATTTCCAATTTCTAATTTTTGCAAAACAATAAAATCTTAAGAAGATAGACAGGTAAACGTATATGAAACCAAAAAAAGAAAAAAAAAACAGAGAAAAACAGTAATAAATAAAAGAATGCTCTCAAATTGGCTAAAATTAAAACATTATTTGTTATTCATATAAAAATTACAAACTACTAATCAACCAATGGCAAATTGTTTTCCTTACCATTTCCGCTTCCCCACAACAATTTCCGCTAACAGCTTTTACCATATTATATACAAGCTCAAAATGCACAGTTGCATATTTTGGTTCGTGTCACTTCATTTAAATTTTTTCTTTTATATACTGAACGTTACTCAATGCTCAGCTCTTTCTACGAATGACCGAGTAGCAATTAAATTACGATCGGCTCGATTAGTTAACTTGCTTTTGATTTAGTTTTAGAAAATTCTTTGTAAGCAATAACATACCACTTGAACTGCGTTGGCATTATTCAAGTTTCACCCCCTTGGTTTAGAGGAACCAGCACTGGTGGAAAGTACGGTTTCCAAACACTGGCAACAAAAGCTCAATCCATACCATAATTGCCAACACTGTTGCAAAGTACATAAATGATGAGAGAGTAGTGTAAAAATAACAATAAGACAGAATAGGAGAATCGCATAAATTTTTTTGTGGTTTCTTTAGGAATAAAAGAGGAAAAAATTTGATTAAATTAATTAACTTCAATAAATAAAGTGCAATAAAATGTATTTGTTAAGCCTGCTTGTGATAAACTGTGTTTCCAATATAAAAGGTAAAAAAAGTACAAAGAAAATCTGAAATTTAATTGAATGATGAAAATGAAAAGTGGAAAAGAAAATTTCATATACATACATATCCCATGCCCATCTCCATATAAAGTGGAATTATGCATGCATGTATGTATGTATGTATGTGTCATATGTTGTACATATAGCAAAAATTTCTTTGAGTGGGAAAAAATGTTCAATTAAAAGTTTTTTAATAAAACTAGAAAAGCGTATTGTCGTATAATAATATTTGCATAATTTACTTTCTAGTTATTTTCCATTTAATACAGAAGAAGGAAAAAAATAAATATGTATAAATTGTTTTGTGTAAGTGTTCAAAAGTGTTGGTCTTGCACTTATGGTTTTGTGTGTGTGTGTGTGTGTGTGCGTGCGTGTTCCCTTAATAGTTGTCCATGACCAAATGTGAAAACCCTTTTTTTCGCCAAGAAGCTGAGAAAACGAAAAAAAAAATTATGATAAAAAAGTTTATCCATGGCACACATTTGGATGCCATTTATTATTTTGCATGCGTTTCTGCGTGTTTTAAAAGAGAGTTTCAACATATTCTTTTTTATATGTATGTACGATTTTATTCTTATTTTTAATGTGTTTGCGTGGTTGTCATTTGATGTTGGATTTCATTGTGTGAGAAGTGAACATCTTATGATATCATTTTGTTGTTGCTTTTGTTCTAGATGCCATATTAAATAAAGTCAATAAAAAAATGTTAACACATAAATGTATTGGGAATAGAGTGAATTAATTTTTTTTTTATAAAATAAACAAATATTTTTGCAATATCATTTTTACATTTTAGCTGAAAACTCATAATTTATTTTAAATTGTAATTATAATTGTAACACATCAACCGGAAATGAGGTTTTATTTTATTTGTATGTAAAACTTTAGATCACTAAGTAAACGTTCATGAACAGTAAAATATCTTAAGATAATTCTGAGACGAAAAAGTTAATTTACCAGGTTGTTAAACCAAATAATGTCAATGACAGCTTTGACGATATTTAATTTTGAAAGCATCTGATAATCATAACGCTTATCACTTTTCATAAAGTATAATAAAAAAATATATCCGAATTTAATCAAAAATATTAAATATTTAATAATATTATTCTGCGAATTATATGACAGACTTTGACAAATTACAAAAGCAAAGAAAGTGTAGTGAAAATCGGTTTCCGATTTTACAGAATTATATTTGTTACTTTCGTAAAATTTATTTTATATTATCGTATGATATAAATTTTGAAAATTGCTCATAAAAGTCTTAATCATCTGATATACATATACTATGTTGTGTCAAAACCCTAGTCGTATTCATATATTTATTTACAAGGTATTTGCGAATTCGAAATAACTAGACTCAGACATATCAATGCTTTTATCAGCCTTCCTGTAATTATTCTTGGAAAGGAACTGTATCTCTAAAAAACGGGGTATCAACAGATTGACAATGATTACCTTAAGTCAGTTGGAATAATGTAATCCACCGGTTCAAGTCAAAAAACTAAAAAAAATTTAAAAAAGAAAATTATGAGTGTAAGTCTTATTCTCTGTAATTTCGTTCTTATTTACATCGATTGCTTTGTTTCAAAAATATAAATATAAAACGATATCTCAACGATAATTCTCAATTCGGGTTTTCATCCTTAAAGCGGCAACACTAACATTGCAAAATTTTTATATAAATATGGTAAAAGTTTTCTTAAGTTTTCTAATTGCAGAAATGCAACTTTTATCACATACAAACTATAATCTAAACGCCTCGATATAGTATCCTACACAGTTGTACGGTTCATCCATTCTGATGTGATACCAAACCTTATTTTAAAAGATTGCATCAAAATGGCGTTGATACTGGCATCCCATCTTACAAAAATGATGCAAACAATTTTTCTTTACCAATTGAAGTAAATACAAATCTGATCTCACGAAATTTTTGTAATTTTAGGCAAATTTTCATAAGCTTTTGCTTGTTAAATTACTCTCACATTTTTGGGCCATATTATCTTATATTTTATTTTAACAGAGATGGCATGTTTGGCAAAACGTTCGACTAAGTAGGATAGTGGCTCACAGCCTTAAGAAAACTTTTTTAACTCTTTCCCACAATACGACTTGTAAAAAATATCGGTCACACTAATGCATTTTTAGTACATTTTATCTTACTTTGTCAGGAGACATGCTACACATAAAAAATCTTACGATTGAGTAGGATAGTGAAGGGTTGTTTTACCATTCTTATATTGATTTGAAAAATAGACTGACGTATTACGCGTTGTAATTTTTTTTAGCTCAGAACGTTATTCGTATGACGAATGTTAACCTCTAACACATAAATCTTTTCCATTTTTTCATGTGGTATGCCATTTAAATAGGCAAATTTTCGTCACTAGCGCGGTATCACTGTGCAAGATTGTTAAAAAAATTACCTTAAATGTGGTATCTCGATTGAGAGATTTGCTTCCATGTTTTTGTTTTTAAAAGTGTGGGTGGTTTCTATACTGCTGATATATTTTTGCATTTCTGCTTTGCTGTAAATGTAGGTGCATGTTATTTCTGTATATGTGCATCTGTAGCGGATATGTCAAAGGATATATGTCACAAACACAATCTTATTTTCACACACAAAATATACACATTTACCGTTCGCAAAAATACAGTGGCATACGCTCGCACACATGCACAATATATACATACGTACTATATGTATCTATTTATGCATATCCATATGTGCATTCGTGTTGCCGATTTCTGTGCAACTACTCAAAAGCAATACAAAATATGTATTTGTTTTTATAATAAAACTAATTTGCTCCCACATAAAAATTGTAATTTTAGGAAAATTTTACATAAACTTTGTAATTTTAAAAAAATTTTAAAAAATTAAAAAAAATATACATCCGTACATATGTATGTACATATATACATATGTGTAAATTAAATTAGTAAATAATTGAAAAATAAATAATAAATATAATAAATAAATTTTATGATATGTAGTTTTTTTTCTTTAGGCTTTACGACAATTAATTAAACTATTTAAATTTTCATTTAAATAATTATTTTGCGATTACAAAATCGCCGAGAGAAATCGGCTAATGCTATGTTCTCATGGCAATTTTAACCTCTTGCTTCGCACTCTGAATCTCGAAAGCTAACCTTGGTATTCGCATGATCCTCCACACCTCGTAGGCAGATTCTTGACTCTTTGAAAAAAAATTAATTTTGAAGGCATTCTTCTGCTGTTTAAAATTCATTTCAATAATTATTTGTTTTCTATTTTCATTTATGTAATACTCGAAGGCCCGGTCCAATGTGCTGGCCCCAAATTTTTCTTTTATTTTGAACTGCCTCTAGAAGAAAATCAAAATCAGTGTTTTTAATTAACTTCACTACGAGCTGATTAAGAATCTAACACCTTCAGCGAAACGATGCATAGTGTTATCGCGCTAATCTCTATCGGACAAAACACAAAAAAACTATATATTGCATCACCTGCATGCATATAAAATTTGTCCAAATTTGGCCCAGGAGTTTTTGAGTTTAGCGATCACGTACATGCCATTTTTATATATATGTATAGAGATTTGTGAATCCATTTTATAATTCTTTATTTTATTTCCTTGTTTACGATTTTTTGACATTAATTGATATAAAGTGGAGACAATTTGTTATCAAAATTAGAGATGATAGGGAATTGTACGGTCTCGCCACTAGATTTAAAATAAACCATGTGGGCTCACCTGAAGAAAACCTTCGCCTGCGAACAACGAATCAGAGAAGGAAACTCGATATTTGCTATTCGTGTGCCACACTTACTGTTGTTTCCAATATTATTTTCTTTCTTTAAATATTTATACTTTTCATTTGAATACTTTACTGTTTAATTTTTATAATGAAGAAATATGTCAAAGAGTACCTGTGAACAAATTAAAATTGCTTTTTATTAAAGAATATTTAATATTTTTAATTACTTAGTTTTTCTCCAATTCTGAAACACGCTTTGAATACTAAGTAGTAAAATGAAAAATTAATAATAAGAGGAAATGTTGTTCATTTTTGAGAAATTTCGGTTATGCTCGCGCTTTCATGTGGAAATGCTGGGTAAAGTTGCCAACAGCGGCAATACTGATGTAACCTTTTGCCAATGCATATGGGAGTGTATGTGTGTATATAGAGATACATAGTGCATTGCTACGTGCACAGGTCCTTTTAGGAAAATACGAATTTTTTTTTATTAAATTTAGCATAGAAACATGTTGAAAGTGTTTTGCGTGTTGTGTTTCATGTCGGAGATAATAGATGTTATTGCAGCAGCAGCAGAGTACTTTTTGTTATTGTGTGTTAATGTTGTCGTTGTTGTTTCTCTTTTTTACAGCTGTTGTCAGCATTGTATCCAATTGACTTTTACGCATTTGTGCGTGTATTTGTTTCTTGTGTTCGTTTTGTTGCCGTGTTGTTGCTTTATGTATACCTAAGTTCTTTTTTTTTTGCTCTCATCGATGTTGTTGCTGTCGCAAGGAAAATAGAACAAGTGGGAGAAATTATAAAGGAGTAAAATATGCAAAGAGGATGTGCTGATGTTGTTCTGCTGGCAGTTTTATTGTTGTAAACTAATACACATACACATGCATACATACATATTTTTAGAAATTGTAAAGACATTACCTGAAGAGTGCTCATCTAATATTTGTCCTTGTTTTTGTGTTAGTTTATTTACATATGCAAATATGAATGGATCTATGTAAGTGCTAATGTGTATGTTTCTTCATGCTTTTCTGTAAATTATTTATATGTACATACATACATATCAGCATGCATGAGTATCGATATGCAAATATTTCTGCATGCATCCACTTACTGATCCGATTATGGTGATTACTGAGGTTCGATTATGGTGATAGCACCAATACTTCTTGTAATTTGTTAAGCTCAATTTAACTAGAACTTTTTGTTTTCCTGTTTATTTGTTTCAATATTTTAAACTTTTTAAAGCAGGCCATTTACATAAGTATAAGCGCTTATATTTTATGTATTTCTCTAACCTAAATTCTTCACCTAGAACTAGGAAATTGTATATGTACACATATTCTTATACATATAGATACTTATGTACACTCGAAAAAAAATAAGTTCAAAAATTACAATAACACTTCTTTAATGCGATCGGCAGATATTTTTCTCGTTATTTTGACATTTTATTTCGTTCTGCTAAAATTGGAAGAAGCTCTATCTCCTGGCAAAATAGATTTATAAATATGTACGTTCACATACGTTTTAACTACGTACATATGTTATCCTAAAACGCTTGACTATACAAATGTAGCAATCAGTCATAAATGATGTGATTTACATACGTTGTTTTTTCAGATGTTCTTTCAGCTAGTTCAAGCCTTATACCCGGAGGTCATTGTAGGGATTACAATGGAAAATTATATGAAACCGGTATGCACTATATGCCAGGACCGGATTCATGTCGCTTGTGCATATGTGATAGTGGCCTGCCGAAGGCTTGTAAAATGGTATTATGCGAAGCCTTCACCAAATGCAAATCTTTTCAAACGGTAGGCTCCGGTAACAATTGTTGCGAAGTGATATGCCTGGATGACCAGCTAACGGATGGCAGCACAGACTTTGGTGTTTGACTAATCGTTAGTGGCATAACAGCCACACTATCGCTCTCTATGATCTTTTTCCTTATAAATCGTTTTCGACGTAAAAAATTACGAGCTAGAGAATCGAGACAAACAGCTGAGGATCAAAGAAGTATTGTAGGAAGCATAGGGTAAGTAATACGAGAGAATTTTTAAAACTTAATAATAAAATAATAAATTTTTCATTGCAGTTATATTGCTGGCAATATGGGTTATATGGAAGGCAACTTAAGTAGCATGGATTATACATATGGAGGGGCGGCCACCCATTACCCTTTGTGGAAACCACCTAGTGGTTACTTTCCTAGAGGAGAGGCACCACCACCTTACGACGAGGCTGTGGCGATTTCGCAAGCCGAGGCTTTAAGTGCTCAATGTGCTGCAGCTGCAGCCGCAGCTCAAGTTGCTGCAACACAAAGATCAACAATAGGCATGAGCTCAGTGGAACTACAAAATGCAGATTTGAATCGAAGATCCCAAGCTAATCAGCAAATGCAACAAATACAACATCATGCACAGCCGCAAACAGTGCACACCCAACTAAACCATCAGCCTACACATGTAGTGCCAACAATGCAAACGCATGTCTTGACTCCTCAAGCACAACAATCCAATCAAACACATCAAATAACTCAAAGCACTACCAATTTAATTAATATAAATATAAACAGTGGTGGTAATATAACCACCATAGCCACGGGAGAAAATCATCAACCACCGTACAGCTTACAGGATGAAAACGTTTCAGCCAGTGGCATATTACAACAAGCACCTAACATGGCAACTCAGCAAATGCAACAGCAACAGCAACAACTGATAGCAGCCACAGCGAATGGCGCAAATGGGCAGGGCAATGGAAGACTCCATATAGCGCAAAGCAATTCCATTTGTGTGCAAACAGTAAACCCCCTTAATTCACACCAACAGCTGGTACAACCGCAACAACAGCAATTGTCTGCAAGTCAAAATGGTATGCAATCGCCACAAATGATAACCACCAACGCGAATAACTTGTCCAGGCAGCCTCACAGTCTAGCAATGAATAATATAAATGATTGCGGTTACAAAAATTGCCACTTGAGTGTGAATAATCCCAATAATAGCATGTCACGACGCTTGCAGAGAACAAATGAATCTTTACAACAATATGTCGTTGATGTTGAGGTCAATGTAGGCAACGGCAACAATAGGGGTTATAATTCATTGCCGGTATGCGGCAATTCTACGCCATCAGATGTAGAAGTTATTGCTTCGCCTACACAGTTCAATAATAATTCGCCTTCTATATCTAGTGCCATTTCAACTCCGGTCATGGATCAAAACTCCTCAAATTCTTTAAACCAAAACAATGACGCCACCACTGCAACGACAACAAATCCAGAAAGTTGTCCGCAATTGAATAACGCTGGCCACAATACATTGCCCTTACAACATGGGCAAAGCAATAAAACTTCTAGTATTACAGGTGGTGGCGTAAAGAATTTGACATCCTCCTCCTCCTCCTCCTCATCTACAAACACGAAACGATATCATCGTACAATGCCACGTTACTATGCCGTTGCAGATCCTCTCTCCTCTCGCGATATGCTCACTTCAAATGCTCTCAATAACACTGCCAACAAATCGTCAAAAGCAGAAACAAAACTCAACTCTAATAGTAACACTTCTTCGGCCAGTTCGTCATTGTTATCGTCAAAAAAGCCCACATGCCAGTGCCCCATACAACATGTTCCCATGTCGTATATGGGTTCCACACAATTAAGTAATGCACAAAATGTCACCAATAATGCTTTCTTCACTGTCCTTAACAACAAAATTAGCTCGTCTGCGTCTAGTTCACCCACAGCTACTCAACAGCAACATTCCCAACGTTTGCTAACGAACTCAAATACAAATTCTCTACATTACCAACATAGACAAAAATTGTCACAAAATTTAAATCACACAACGCGAGATGTTGACACTGCCTCAACGAATAATACCATGAAGCGCACTCTGAATACGAATTGCAATTATGAACCAAAAATATCTACTATTTCAACGGGTGAACTGCAAACATCACCAGCTAACGTTCAGCTACAGCAGCAGCAGCAACAACAACAGCATCATCACCAGCAGCAACATCACCATCATGGCCATAGTCATGCTCACCATCACGGCCACCATTCGTCATTGGTGCCACCACCACAGCATCATGACGACTCATCGCCAATTGCTTTGGGTCGTGTCACAAAACGATCAAGTGGCAACAACATTGGCGATCGCTTACGCAGTGCCAGCAGTGGTAGCACTAGGAGCTCAGTTGCAGACAGTGTTGGCATTACCTCGCCAGCTGCTGCCGCCTATTTGAATAGCAAGGTGCGTACATACACACATTCATACATATACTCGTATACATGTTAGTATATTTGAAAACCATTTGCAAATTTATATTCCTAACAATCTACGCCACCATTCCCGGTTTATATATGCATTTGAATGTTTTATCATGTTTTCCTTTTATCAATTTTGTCTTTCTTTTTTATTCAACTTGAGTTCGTTTCTCTGTAAAAGAGGATCCTTCGCTGGGATGTGAATTGATATTAAATCGATATTTCTAATAATGACACATGCAAGATTGCGTCATTGATTTGAGTTTCATTCGGATCTAAAGTATGTTCCAGTAGTCATTACTTTCGTACTTAAATATGTGTTATCCTTGTTGTGCATTCTCCACGTTCCCGTTGTTTTTTATTTCTCTGTACTGGCAAAAAAAAAAAAACTAAACTGCTTAAGTTGCCGAATTAAATATATTGCATTATTTCAGAATTAAAATTGCATTAAGCTCAAGCAATAACAAAACAGCTAAGAGAAAATATGATAAAATATCAGTTTAAAGTATAACTCGAGCAACTGCATCGATCGGCAATCCGTTTGTGTGGCACGATGAAAATGCTTACAACTAACATCTTACAAGGGGATGGTAAATAAAGTAAAATTTTTGCCAGCTGGCTGGTTGCAGCTATTTGCTCTAAAAAGTGATTCGCTTTATAGGATTCTCATTAAAATAAATTTCCAATATTTTTTTTCTTTATTATATTTTTGGGGCGTGCAGACAAAATTTTCATTATTTTATATGTAATTCGCACTAACATCGTAAAATTAATATTCAGCCGAAATTGATTGTTCTGGAACGTCGCAGCGTGCTAACTCAGATCATTGAAACCTTTAAACAAATATTGTCTTAGAGCAATATTTAGAGATTTAAGCCAATTCCAATTAAAAACAGATAACAAGTTTTAATAAAATTCCAGTTGTAACGAGAATGAATCATTTTATTTTAAATTAATTTTTTTTAATAGCATTATTTATTCACAACATGTCCTTGCACCTTTTCTATTCCTATGTTAAATGGTTACATACTTTAATCACTTTCGTTAAACACTTTACTATCAACAAGTTTTATTTGCGTAGTTTTATTTAACATCACTACTTCAATTTTACAGAACATAACTTCATTACGCAGACAATAATAATAAATCAAAATTAATATTGAATCATCATTTTCCTATTGCACCAAAAAAAAGAAAAAAAAAATAAGCAAACCGAACCTATTTTTCACTTAAAAATTTAATTTCACCAATTTAAATCACCAATAACCTCAAACAAAAATCAAATTCCTTTTTCTTCTACTCTTTAAAACTATCGTTTATGCTGGGAAATGTTTTAATAATTTTTTTAATATTTAACTAACATATTAACAAAAAACAAAACCAAAAAAAAAAAAAAATAATAACAAACAAACAAATATATATACATATATAAATAAAAGGTCGACGCTTATTTAAATTTCGCCGATGGGACTAATCATCATCTGAAAGCAAATGATTTAATTAATCCAGCATTACCACCGAAACTACATAAAAGTTTAACGAATTTAAAAACGATTACATCAACCTCAGCGGCATCACCATCACCATCAGCATCAGCTTCAGCTTCAGCTGCGTCAACAAATATTTCTATTCATCGTAAAAATCATAATAACAATGATAATGCTACAGCCAATAACAACACAAATAATTCCAACACTACCTCCGCTAACTGTAATAACTTTTCATCCTCCTCTTCCTCCATAAATGCTTTAATGGCAACTACAACATCTGTACAAACCATTTACACTTTAAGTAAATCGCACCATACATCCTTATCATCACCCATTAATAATGCGTCCACCAATACCACTAGTACCACTACTGCAGGCTTAAAGCCCTCTATTCAGGCAACACCTCCAAATCATTTACAGACTCGTAAGTCAGATAACGATCATATAATAAAAATTTCCCAACAGCGACCTCCTGCATTAGCATTGCCCTTGAGTAGCGCCTCAGCAATTTCCTCCTTCAGTTCGACAAACAAAATGAACTCTGCAACTTTCTATCCTTTGCAAAATAATGTAACCTATACGCTGCCAAAGAATCCTGCTGGTAAAGTATCACTAAATTCCACCATAAATAGCGTGGTTAGTAAAGTGCCATCCGTCATTAGTTTGCCCTCAACAAGCGGCGGAGATGAAAAGTTAAATATTAATAATAATTGCAGCAATGACGGCGGTGGTGCTGCTGGTGATATTCATACATCCAATTCCAGTGTACACCATCATGCAGTTAAAGATGCAGCTGTAATATCAAAAAGCACTACACTGCCAAAAATCTTACGTACAAAAAGAGAATTGCATAATAGCACATTAAATAATTCTTCACATTTGAACTTCACTGCCAGCAATAATCATGTACTGACCACTTCATATTCTCTTAACGTTTCCCATTCTATAACCAATCCATCCATAAATTATGCGGTTTCTCATTGCTCTATGCCCGCCTATCCCAAGCAGTATGTATTATCATCATCATCATCACCATCACCATCACCATCACCGTCAACATCTGCCTCCGCTCCTGTTGCGGTCACAGCTGCCACAGCTGCCACAACTTCATGTTCTCCACAGCAAAAGAATCAATTTAATCAGCCACAACATAGCACTGCAACCAGCAGTTCAATTTCCCAAACACAGCCAACCAACATAAATATGCAAACTCAAACAATAACTTCCACTTTGGCTGCTAATTATTGTCCCGAGGATTCCCACTTAACTCCTCATTATCTTAAAACCTCCACTAATTTCAACCACACCACTAACAATTCAAAACAATTACCTGTTTGTACTACTTCAAAGAATTGCTTAAATCCCAAAGAGCATTTTCTGCCCAACGACACCAGTTTGGATGATGATTATTTAAGTGAATGTGAAAATTGTAAAATCGCTCAAAGCTCCAAATATTATTTAGATGCTGTAGCCTTGGCCTCTGGGCCACAAGAGACAATGACGTTGCAGCGCAAATCGATGGACGAGTGCAAAGAGGAACCAGAAATAGGATATTATCGCATCTCGCACACATTGCCGACACACTCGAAAAAGAATACGTAAGTATATTTTTCAATGTTTTTCTTCCATTTCCCATTTAAACCAGAATATTCGACATTAATTGATTTCTTTGTTTAGTTTTTTAAACCAATTTTTAATCTTAAAGCCAACTTTTTCGAAACATATGTATATTTTTTTTAATATTTCGGAAATTCATTTTCTGCGGCTGGTCATAAATTACTAACGAAATATCGGAATGAAATTTAAAATTTAAATGAACAAGTTTTACCAGGACTATACTTTTATACATGTACAAAAATCATGCAATAAATTAAATTTATAACTGAACACGGGCCCATATATGCAGATGTACCCGTGTATCTACCCATCACCTGTATACACCCACTGCCTTTGCATGTGCCCATTCGAAGACTTGTGCTTGTACATCCTTGTTACATCCTGGTTGTTAGAAAACTTTTCCTTCGAAAGAGAATTTAGATACATTTGGGTGTATAAATCAGGTCTTACACAGCTGTAATGCAGAAAAGAGATAACAACACTGATTTGCTAAAAAAAAACAGAAGCAAAATAGAGCACGAATATGAATATGCATTCCGTTATTGTATGAAAGAGAGGTTATATAAGGCTTTACTCGTCTGACTTGTACGTACAAGTTGTGGCAATAGTCTGTTCAGAAAAAAAAACTAGAATTGACAAACGACGCTCTTTACTGCACTTCCCCTTTTTGTATAATTAAATATTTTAGAAACCGATTAATTACAATTAATTACAAATTATTGAACTTCTGTTAGTTATTTTGCTTAAAAAATTATTTTGCAGTCCGGTAAAGGCCACTACGCATGATCAGTGGTTTTCAACAATACCAGCGGCAAGTTCATCCTCAGAGGAAGATATTAACGAATGAGATTTAACACATTTTCTTTAAAAACTTATAACAAATAGAACGAAGTCAACAGTATATTTACACACAAGCCCAAAACGATGCAAACAAACCAAAGTTATATTCAAACAAAATAGATGTTGTTAATTTTAAAAGTAAAACGATTGCAATTGAAAACGGAATATTACATCCGCACACACACACCTACATACATACACATACACACAAGTAATAATAGGATATTGATTAAAAATAAGAAAAGAAAAGGACAGAAACCATTATAAACATTTAAATATTAAACAAATGAAATATTACTTCAAATTAAAACGAATGAAAGCCATTACTAAAATTAAGCAAAAACCAAACGAAACGAAACCAAACCAAAATTAAGTTGTTAAAAATGTTCTAGAAGAGAATAAAATAAACTAATTTCAACTTTATTCAAAAGTAAAAAATAATATATTTGTTTGTGTAAAAATATATTAAAAAATCTGAAAAGATAAATTCTTTCAAATGTAAAAATATTTAATTAAATAAATTATAATAAATTAAAAAGAAGTTGAAACTTTTTGCTGAAATTTTGACAATGTCGAAGAGTTTTGTTTACTAATTACATACTTCTTTCTCACATTCCGAAACTCCTTTTTTATAATTCATAATTCTGTAACTTTTTTGTACAAATTTATAAGTTTATTCAAAACATAGAAATTTCAACCGCACCACGGTTCTAATCCTTTCAGAAGATAATGCAGTATAAATCAGAAGAATGAATATAATACCAATTATTAATTCTAGTCAATTTTAATTAAAAGCTGCATTGTTTGTAACTTGCCAGCTTAGTTAGTTTAATAATAATAAATTTTTCCATTTTCCTTTCGTTGGCAAGACAAGTGCAAAATTTAAATACAAGTTCATTCCAGTTCCTAAAGCGGACCAGCAAACATGCAATTTCCGAATAATTTGTATAACAATGCATATTTACAAATGTGGAAAAATTTAAATGAGAGTGTTGCCAATTCACACTAACCTAAATCTAAATTTTCCGTTTTTATTCAAACATCGAGAAATTATATATTTTTCCACGCTTTTTGCTTTGAAATTTTCTTGCCTAAATTATGAGGCAAGAATTGCTAAGTTATTTATTTATTTTCCATAGAAAAATCTTACAATTTGTGTAATAATTGTTTAATTAAAAACAAAAAAAAAATTCCCAATAACTTAAGGTTTTTCATGTAAAAATATACTTAGTTGGCATAACAATTGAATTTGTTTGCTATTTTCAAAGTTCTTTGTTTGCTACACTTCTATCTAAACTTAAAACTAAATTTAATTAATGATTCCAAAAAATATTGTTTTGAAACAAAAAAAAAAAAAAAAAAAAAAGAGGAAATGGTAATAATAATTATTATGATTAAAAATAAGACTTAAAATTATAAAAACAAAATACCAATTGTAAATGTAAAAAATAATAATTTAGTTTAGTAACTTAAAGACAACAAATAAATATAAACAAATCTCTGGCAAAGAACTATTTGGTCGTAATGATTTTATACAACTTCTTTGCTCACTTTATTCTTTTTCCTAATTTTTAAATGTATAGTAAAGACCAAAGAAAAATTTAGCACAAACTTATCTAAAATATAAATAAAAAATTAATATTATTTTTAAAATGATTAACAAATTAATAACAGTTTACCAACAAAACAGCATTTATCGTATGAATATATTTACAAAAACTTTTATGACAACCAACACACATCACCAAACCTTTTTTCCCACACTTTACTGTAATAATTAAAATAATAATATTAAAAAAATAAAATAATCACATATTTAAAATCGATAGAAGAAAAACGAATACTAGAATATATAAATAAAAGGCAGCAGGAAACACAGAAATATTGAATACTTTTTGAGATTAAACAAATTCCAAGCACGACATTTTTTTGTTTATGCGGTTAACAAATATTTTTTTCTTTTAATATGAAGTTTAAATTAATATTCAGTAAAATATTATTTTAAAAATCAGTACATTAAACTAACTGAGGGCTATCGGTTTGTTTTAGTGCTTTTCAATGTTCATTAAATTAAACATTTATAACAGTCCGGTTTGCATAACATGGTAATTTGTGTGAAAGAGAGTAGGAGAGGATTTGTTTTTTTGGCGTTTTAGTTTTAACAATACTGAATTTTCGATGCAAAATGCACGTAAACAACACTAAACAATTCACAGTATACACGCATACTCATTTAAAATATCCTACTGTAACTCGTGTGAATAAAAGCCGAAGAGAATGTTTTTTTTTTTGGCATAAATTTTTAACAAGTTGCAATACTGAATTGTCCATGCAAAATGCACGTAAACAACACTAAACAATTCACAGTATACACGCATACTCATTTAAAATATCCCACTGTAACTCGTGTGAAAAAAAGCCGAAGAGCATATTTTTCTGTTGGCATAAATTTTTAACAGCCTACAGTAGTGAATTGTCGATGCCAAACACACGTAACAACTTTAAGTAATTCACAGTATGCACGCATACTCATTTAAAATATCACACCGTAACTTTTTGAAAAAGAGCCGAAGAGAATGTTTTTTTTTGTTGGCAAAATATGATATGTACTATTACTGAAATTTTGCATATTGTTGCTGTTTATTACTACACACACACACACACACACCTACACCCACACACAACATTGAAATATTTCTCTGTTTCCTTAAACAATCTTTAGTAATTGCAATAGAGTTTAACAGGAAATTATTTATATGTATAAAAAAAGTAGTTAAGAATTAAATTAAATGTTTATAATATTAATTAAACAGTTAATATGCATTTTAAGAAAACTGTAATAAAAAAAAAAATATAAACATTTTAGAATAAAATAACTTACAAAACACCACAGAATGATCAATGTCAAAATGTATTAATGAAATCCATGCCTGACCAAATAATTTCAATAAGATGACTTTTTCAAAGAAGATGTTAAAAAATAAATAGAAATTAACAACGGTATAGCCAATACTCATGGATTTCATGTGTCGGACTTAGGAGAAAGAAATGGTCGCCGTTGACTTATTATACGATCTTGTAAAGTAAAAGTGACTGGGCTTTGTATGTCAGATTTAATAGGCGTATTGAATGAGCTTAGAGGTAGTTACATCCGGGGTAGATAAAAATTTTTCAAAGTACTATCGCAACTTTTTGCTTCTAAATAGCTGGCAGCCAGTAAAATATTTAAATATTATCAATCAGAAATGGATAGTTGAAGTTTTTCTAGTTAAAAAAGAAAACCAAAAACAAGCTGTAAGAAGTTTCAAAGATATTGATAAAAACAGTTTCTAATAATAATAAATGGCAAGAAATTTCGTTTGCAGTCTACACAAATTTCTTATTCTGACATTCTGTGGTGGATGTTGAGAAAACAATATACATGAAAAAATATTTAACAACCACCAAGAAATGGAATGCATTTAACCACCATCTCTCCTTTATAAATATTTAAACAGGACATTATGTTAAATGGAGTTTTATTTATGTAATGCAAAGTTTAATAACATACAAATAAATTGTACATATAAAAATGTCAGCGCATAAAGGTACACACATACCACGTATTTAAAAAATTAATATTACAATTAATAAAAATAGGTTTTTCATAATTTAAAAAGCCTTCTTCATATATTTATTTGCCGTAAAAAAAATCTACAGACAACCATTGACGCATTCAAGTAAGGCGAATGAAAACCATGTCTGTCTCCTGAAGTGTCAACAAAACATAAATGTAACCAACTAACCGATAAATACGAATAACATTTAATTAATAACATTTTAATTGATATTATATTTATTTGATCGCCTTAAAAAATATTTGCCTTAAAACGATAAACGATATTTTGTTTTTATTTTTATTTTATTTATATTTATATTATACTTTTTTTGAATATTTATTATGTGTGAGATTTTATATTATACTTTTAATAAATTTATTTCACTTAATGCTGCCAAAGATGTTGTACTCGAACATAATTCCTTAAAGTATTTCCATTTTAGAAATTTCGCTTACAGCATATATTGCACATTTACGTGCATGTAAAAGTGTAATTATTAATTTCAAAAAAATTTTTGTTATTTCCGAAACCGAAAAAAATCGTTTAAATTAAATTAATTGTTTATTAAAAAGTTTCTAAAGGTTTTCATTTCATTTCTTCACAAGAAACAAGAAAATTTTTTTTGTTTTTTAATTTCTTACTTTTTTGAATTGTATAATATTAGAAAATTTCAAATGAATGTCTACAAGGACTGCAAACAAACTTTTATTTCTCTTTATGGATAGGAGAATTTACAAAAATAAATTGTTTAAAAATTGTATAGATTTAAATTGAATATTTTCCAATACATTACAAAATAATTAAAACGATTTTGAGATCTCTAAATATTGATTAATTTGAGCTTGAATGTTGGCCTAAAAGATCAAATAAACCATATTCTCTCTATACATGACGGCAATTATTGCTGTCGTGAAATTTGAAATACAAAAACGTAAATGTTTTTCATTTAAAAGAAAACAAAAACAAATAAATTACATTTTTATTCAAACGAATATTAAAAATGCTCAAATTTACTCAAATACTTCTCAGAAAAACTGGATTTTTATCCAACATAAATGAGAAGTTTATTCAAATAAAAGTTGCAACCAAACAAACCCATCAATTCAATTGCATTCATTGTCTTACACTGTCCTACAAAGACTGAGATTCGTCAGCTCGAATGTGAAATAAAGAAGGAAAAGAAAATAAATGTAAAACAACAACAGCTATAAATATAAAGCAGTGTTGCCAATCATTTAGTTTTTTATAGTTAATGTTTTATTTTAAAACAAAATCAAATTTACTGTCTTAGAATGTTCTTTGCAATAAATATATATTTTTCTAATAAACAGCCGCACAGCTTTGGCGACATTGCTGTCGATTTCTTTAAATTATTGGCAATTCAGTGAGTTTTCCAAATGAAATAAAATGAGAGTAACTTTTTTTTTAATACAATACATTTGCCACCTACTTTATTTTTTAAATTAAATGTAGCATTAAAAATTATATACATTTTTCATTATATGATTTTTGAATCGGCGATTGGCTACAAACATCTTTTATTCAGACTGAAATAGAAATATTTTAAAATTAAAAAAAGGTCTTTCAAATAAACCAACGAAATAAAATTATTTTAAAAAAAATTAAACTAATTATTTAAAATAAAAATATATTTTCTTTAAAAACATATAATTTCTAATAAAGTATTAAAAATTAAAATAAAATAATGGGCCATATCAGGAGTCATAAGCCGAGTAGAGTTTAAAGATTAAGTGCATTGGCCATACAAGAAGCCGCCTAGCCAAAAGCTATTTTTTGAGCTTTTCCCCCGATTATAATATAAAGCAGAAGTACCATATTTGACAAGACAGTTTGATGTGTGTTCAATAAGCTTAATTGCCAGCAACACGTATTTCCTTACAAAATACATGTCTTAAACTATACTGTATTTATGACCACGATTATGCCCCACTGTGTTTAGTACCTTAAATAATTTTCAAATTAAAAATAAAATCACATATAAAATATCTGAGGAAAAACGTCTATATAAAGTTTTGAAATGTATTTGAGTAAAATTAGATTTGATTTAAACAACGGCAAAATAAACCCAGAGATATACACATGCAAACCAGAAATAAAAACAAATGGTCTTAAAAATCAGTTAATAATGTTTTATTAACTAAAAAGAAAACATTTAATTATAAACAAAAAACAAAAAAAAACAAACAAACCAAAAGTATTGTATGTATAGAGACACATATAAGCATTTTACTGATTCTTGAAAGTATTGTAAAATTAAATAATTTAGAAGAGTATAGAATCACTCTAAATACACATATTATAAAATAAAATGGCAAACATAAATATAAAAATACATTTAATTTAACTTGAGACATGAGGAGACATATTAAAACGATTTATTGTTTTATTGAAAAAAATATACTTAAATTATAAGAGAAATAAATGGAAATAAATAAAATAAAATAAAATCAAATTAAATCCCCTCATTAAAGTATAAAAAGTTGGGAAAAGGTGAAATGTGGCTGCAGGCCACTTTACATTACAACAAAAGTCGCATGCATTCTTCATTTACTGTTACAGTTGCACCTTCTCTTGCCATAAAGCTAAGGGGGCTCTAAAAAAATTATACTTTCCAACACTTTTTATTCTTTAAAAAATATTGTTTAAATAATTTTTGGGTGAATACTTACAAAAAACGGTAAGAGTCTATTTCAATATTGTGTATGCAGTATAATCTCTGTAGTCTGGACAAATAAAAACCAAGCGGTGTCCGAAATATAAAAGTGTCCGAATTTCCGAAACAAGAGAAAAATTAATAACGTTTACAAAAAACGGTAAGAGTCTATTTCAATATTGTCTATACAGTATAATCTCTGTAGTCTGGACAAATAAAAACCAAGTGGTGTCCGAAATATAAAAGTGTCCGAATTTCCGAAACAAGAGAAAAATTAATAACGTTTACAAAAAACGGTAAGAGTCTATTTCAATATTGTCTATACAGTATAATCTCTGTAGTCTGGACAAATAAAAACCAAGTGGTGTCTGAAATATTAAAGTGTCCGAATTTCCGAAACAAGAGAAAAATTAATAACGTTTACAAAAAACGGTAAGAGTCTATTTCAATATTGTCTATACAGTATAATCTCTGTAGTCTGGACAAATAAAAACCAAGTGGTGTCCGAAATATAAAAGTGTCCGAATTTCCGAAACAAGAAAAAAATTAATAACGTTTACAAAAAACGGTAAGAGTCTATTTCAATATTGTCTATACAGTATAATCTCGATAGTCCGGACAAATAAAAACCATGTGGTGTCCGAAATATAAAAGTGTCCGAATTTCCGAAACAAGAGAAAAGTTAAAGTAGTCTGTTTTTTTTAAATGTATGTATGTGTGTACTGTGTGTAGCAAAATTACTTTTATTTACAAAAAATGAATTTTAAAATAATTTAATTTAATTTACGTATGAGTGAAAATAATTAATTAATTAATTCTACAATAAATGATTCATCTTCTAGTCTTATCATCATGGCTTTCAACTTTGTCATTCAGTAGAATTATAAATTTCAGGTGCTAAATCAGCAAGTAAATCAATTACTTCGGCGGCATCGTTGCCTGTAGGTCTTGCTAGAGGAACTTTATCGCCTGTACCCCATTCGACTTCATAAAGAATTTTATTAAATCACTTTTTAGAATATTTGCCCCAACTTTATCCCAACTATTGGAAATCAAAAAGGCCACTTTTTTTAATATTACAGTTTTTAGAGCATCTATGAGATTTTCTGAACTTGATGAAATATCTGACCAAAAACTTTTACGATAATTAATTTTTATTGCAAAAGCGAAGGAATTATTGAGATAGAAAAAAAAAGATTGTGTACGGATTATTGGCAACAAATTAAATGTCCGGTTTATCGCCTTGTCCGGATTTTGCGGTGCCCGAAATATCGAAACTATACTGTATTGAAATAATATTAATTATATTATTTTAATATTATTTCTTTAAACTATTTAATAGTAGACTTCGCAATATATATTTTTTTTATATCAATTGCAATTGAGAAATCCAAAGGACGAAATAATTTTAAAATTTCACACTTTGTTTCACTACTTTTTTTTTAAAACAAAATTATTTTAAAAATTTGCAAGTGGCACTTTGAACCTTGCTTGACGCTTCCAATTTTCAATTGTGGTTAAACGAATTTCATAAAACTAAATAAAAATTTATTGATTAATTATATTAAAAACAGGCACCACATGATAAGCCACCTCTGTTCAATAAATCTAAAGAATAATGCCTTTTACTGAACACCAGTTAGTAAGTTCGTCAACTGCAAATGGCTAGTATGGGTTCGATCCCTAACTCTGGCAATCATAAAAAAAATAAAAAATCTCCCAAAGTAGTCATAGCGATTGGGCGGTTAATATTTACTTTGGAGATAAACAATCTGAACGCACACACTCACGAATAATCCCTCCCTCACCTCTTCAATAATAGTACATGACTGCCGAAGTAAAACGTGACAACTAATAAAATGTTGAAAAAGCAGCTTTAACCCATTTAAAGCCAAGCCAAAATTACATGAAATAGTTATACATTAAAAAAAAATTTAATCAAAAATACGGAAATATAGAAAAAGTATTTTTTCGGGAATATTAAAGTGGTGTATCCAAATTGACACGGTAGACGTATAGGAGGTAATTGTGAGATATTTAAAGAAAGTAAATGTACCCAAATAGGTACAATGGTCGCAAATGGGTTAATAGCTCTATAAACACCTACTCAGTCTTCTCTACCACTATCGCTTTGTTACACTTTGGGAACAAGATATTACATCGAACTATAGAGGTCATTTCTGCTTACTCTGGCTTTCCGTTGCATTCTACTTTGCGCCACACGGACTACTCGATATTTGAAGTCCATCAGCAGCGATTAGTCACGAGGCTGATCTTTAGTGACAACACAACCTCTTTTTTTTTTGGTGTTGTGGGCATTGGCGGCTAAGAATTTTTTACCAGAGGATGGAAATGAAGATTGGCGATTTACAGAATTTTCCTTTCTCGGCCAACTTACAAAATTTATATATTGCGAAATGCTTCAATAAGGGTACTCATCTCACACCCTTGCCCCCAGCTTCAACACTTAAAATCGATAGGTATTTGCTAAATTACCCAGTCAGATATTCAAAAAGGCTCTCAATAAAATACTTTTCGATTTTATTCTTTATAATCGTACATTTTTTCTTTATTAAAAATTTATTTTCATTTTTGGGGGAAATTTTATGTATAATTAATTATTCTCGACCGGTCATGACTTAAATAAATATTTTTTTATTTTGCTCTGCTGGCTTTGTAGCAGTCATAATTTGTTTTTAATATTTCATTATTTTCTTAATTTAATTAATTGTTAAATTTGAATAGATGTATGCATGCATTTTGTATTTATTTAATTAATGCAATAAATGGCATTGCAAGCTGTATTAAGTGTTGCACAGTGTAAACTTGTATGCGCAAACACTTGTAAAATAATCGGCTTTTTAGCGTCCTTGTTGTAATCCTTGCCAGGCAGTTGTACCATATATCATAAATTCTCTAACACATTAAAGGTTTTACAACTTATGCCACAGTCAGTACGTCCCTGTGAACGCCTTAAGCTTCTTTTAATATTATTGCACTTTGAGCGTTAATTTTTTAATTAAGATTTTTAGAATTAAATAATAATATGTTATTAAATCCACTGTAAAGGATTTACTTTCTGTTTTTGTATTAAATCAATTTAAAATTTATTTTGGCATAATAAATACACTTAAATTTTTTTACATGTTTTTTTTTTTCAAGTTATTTGAAATTAAAATAAAAAGTAATAAATAAAAGTTTTTTTTTTTTTTTTTTTAAATTACGATGCTAGTTAGAGTGGGAAAAGTTTTAAGGGGTCGCTAGAAGTACATTTTAATGCATTTAGTTCGAAATATATATGGTGTGAAGTGTAGTTATTTATTCATGATCGTGATTAAGGCAATCGTCATTATCCTTATTTAATAATTTGCTTAAACTCTGCACTAAAGTGTCTATTTTCCCCAGTACTTCAATTATAGAGACGTAGTTCAATCACGTTTGCTGGTGTAATACGGCTGTAAAGCCAAGCACACCACACCACTAATCGCTACCAGAGATTGGCAATATACCGTTTCTCTAACGTTATAGGCATTTAAAACGTTACTTGTCCATGCAGGTTTTCAAGTTTTGACGTTTTATAATCGACAGCTGTCAATGGTAACAATAGGGGACGTAGACGTGCTCAGAGAAAACTTCTCATATCTAACCACATTACTCTCACATTTTATAAGAATTATATAAAATGTTCTGAGAGAAATTAAATTAAACTTACATTTTAGTAATTCTCATTTAATTTTTATAATTTAGTATATAATCCAGCTTAACCATACAAAAAAAAGCAAATAAAAACTATTTTAATATTAAATTTGAAATATATTTCTAATAATATATTATAAAACTTAATTTTAATTTTTCAAAAAGCATAAATTAAAAAAAACAAAATTTTATAAAAATCAAGAGTATTTTGGCATTTCCGATTCAAAACTATTATTAAATAAATTTCATACAATCAAATTTCTTTTACTTTATTTATTTATTTACTAGTTGAGAAAATACAACCAATTTGTGGCCCAACTAAAAGCAATTCTGTTGTATTTCGAATATCTGATAATGAAATAGTTTAAAACAGCTTTAAGGCAAATTAGGATGAAGTAAATCAATAACTGAACACTTATACGAAACAAAAACTAATTAATAACAAGCAGATGACTTTCGAATCTATTTAAAATTAGATCCCAAAATTAAGTCTAACAATAACTATAATAATAAATGAACAAATAAAGAACTAGAGTATTTTTAAGCCACTGTATAACAAACAAGGCTGCAATAAAACACAATAAGAATATTAATAGGAAAATAATAGTAGCTAGTCTGCAGCCACGAATTAGAAAGAAAGCAAAGCAAAATAAGTGCAGTTAAAATTAAATTGTAATTACAAATTTTAAGCTGCTATTACACTGAAAGCCAACGTTAAATTGTAACACCAGTGGCCATTTGCCTGTGAGTTGACGAGTATGCACTGCTTACTCAATAACTATTCAGTGCGTGTTAAATGTGCCAGTTGTGTTATAAAATGGAGCGGCCTTAAATGACCTAACGGAATTCCTTTAACTTAAAATGTAAATTGAGCCGTTTTCTCTGAAAGCGTTATAAGTGCATTTTCACAAACAACTAAAACTTTATTTCAACAACAAAAAAACAAAAAAAAAATCTCTTAAAATTTCCATAGTTTTTATAATTAAAAATGTTCATAGTTAATCAAGTTACATATATAAATACTTTTAAAGTGGCTTAAGTCCACCTTGCTATGTAATTTCCGTTTAGTGCATTTTAATGGATGTACCAGTTTTATATTTTGGCAGAATTCCGCGTTTTACCCGTTTATTACAGAGCATAAAGTCACTTATTCTGCAGAAGTTGAGACGTTAATAATTATTAAGTGTTAAGTAATTCGTTTATTCTAATTGAGATCTCATAGTTAATATTTAGTAAAGATAAGATTTTTATTTCTTAATGCGTTTTTGTGACTTATAAGTCTTTGTAAATCACTTTAAAAAAATTTCTGCATTATAAATTGTAAACAATTTCATAATGCAAATAATTTAATGACTTGTATTCATATTTGTCACGCTATTTAAATGCAAAACATTAAATAACTGCATATAAAATAAAATTTAGTTGCACTGCACCACTTTCAAAGAAAAGTGCTCAGCTATAGATGTTTAATATTGTTTCAAATATATTTACATAACGTGGCCCTTTTGTAGATTTCAATTTTTATTTATTTATTTATATTTATAGATTTCAATTTATATTAACTTAATATATTGAAAAAAAAAAAAACTATTGCAAAAAAATGATTTGAGCCGTTCTAAAAAATTTCGGATCTAATCTAGAGACAGGCAGGGAAATATATTTTGTGTATATTTTTATTTAATATTAGTTTCTATATATTATTTTCTTCAATTTTTTTTTATACTTTTGCGATTTATTTTTTTGTTCACATCTCTACAGTAATAATAATAATAATAATATTATTATTATTTTTCTTTGCAATTATTTGGTTTTTATTATGTGCATGCATCGTTTTTTTAATTGTTGTTAATAAATGTGTATGTTTAATTTATGCTTTTTATAATATCGAGCACTGTGGCTTCTATTTTTATATGATATTGTTCAGATGTTCTATAAGTTTCTTTTTCTTTTTATTTTTTGTAAATTTCTTTTTTATAAATATATTTATTATAATTTATAATTAAGCACTCTCTATTTTCCAAATAATAAAAAAAAAAATTAAATTAAATAAAAAGAAAAAAAATTCTATAATGTTTTGTTTTTCTACATTACGAAAAGCAAAATAAAAAATGTGTGCAATTAACATATAAATAAATACCCTTTTTTTTAAACATTTAAAAAAAAACTATAATGGTAGACAATTAGAACTATTTTGCATGGAGCAAAATATAATCTGTACGATTAGTTTCTGAAATATTTGCACCGTCTTAGGCCATTTTCTCCTTCTGAATTATATGAAAATGTATTTATTATACATTCTGTTATTCCAAAGATCCACTTAAAACCACATTGAATTGGGATTTTAATACAAGGTTTTTCATCTGAAATGAATAATAAATAAATATATATAAATATATGTTGTTATAATGTAACGTAACTAATCAGGGCTTCGTACATGTTATTTAATTCTAGATAAATATGAAAAGCAAACAAAATATTTTAAATTGTTTGTTTTTCTTCTCATGTAATAGAAATTTATATTTTATTTCTAAAGGAAATCCCTAATCCACAACTAAAAATCCCCACTTGAGTTGAGTGGTGACAAAAAGTTTAAAACTGATACCGTATTGTTATGTTACATGGATTATTGCCAGAAAACCAATGAGAATTACAAAAGCATAATTACAGGGAGAAAAAACTTTTCATAACTTTTTTCAAAATTTGTTTGATCGAAGTTGTTCTGTCCGTGATTTGGTTTTTAGCAGCAATTGAACTGTAGGAATTAACCATGTAAGAAACAAAAAAATTAATTTCAAAATTGCTTGAACATCTCAAATAAAAATAAATTTAATATATAAATCTTGTACTTACTTCATTTAAAATTTTTATACATGAATTCTATGTCACGAAACTGAGGTAGCAAAGAACTCTTGCAGTCGCTGAACGGTGACGCGATCCAATTTGCACAAATCAAAGTCAAATGTTTTTGTGGTAAGTTCGTAGCATCCGGTATTAGCTATTAATTCGACAACTTGCTGAAGATGATTATTGTTATCCAGCGTCATAATTTTATGATGCAACTCTTGCAATTCATGTAAATAATCTACGGGCAACTGATGGGGGGCCGCCATACTTGTGGTATTTGTGGTTGACGATGGTGCTGTGTTGTTATTGCACGTTGCTGCATTAGCAGTAGCACTAGTAGCATTACCCACAGCCTCGGTTGCATTTAAGGCAGGTGAATGAGCAGCAGATGGCGCTGAAGGAGGTGGTGGCAGGGGTGCAGCAGCTGCTGTACTAGAGGGTGAAACACTGGGCTGTAGAAATGTGTTTGAAGTATCAGCTGATATACTAGCCCGTGTACCACAGTTACGCAGTGAAGGTGATTTAGATTTGTCTCTAATAGATTTCCCTTGCTCTTTACTTTTCAACTGCTTCGCAGGGGGTTCAATAAATGTATTAACTGCTTGTGAATTACGACGTTTTTTCTTTTCTTCTTCTTTAGGGGCCTTCTCCAGCGATTTGTCTTTTGAGGTTGATTTAAAATTTTTAGATGGCTCTTTAGTAGCTGAATTGGCTAAGGAAGGCGGCGGCGGTGGCGGAGCTGCTTTAGGAGCACTGAAAGGTTTTGAACGTTCCTGTGATGTGGCTGGTTTCGATTGCAGCTGTTGTTTAGGCAGCGGTAAGTCGGGGAAACTAGAACTAGAGCTGTCAGAATGTGTGATGATTGGCGAGGTTTGCTGTAATGGTTTTGCTACAGAGTCCTTAAGTAAAGGTGGCACTTTTTGCATTGTTGCAGCTGTCAAACTGTCCCCAGCAGCCAAATTTGAATTCAAACTTGTTTCAATGACGCTGTTGGCTCCAGTTGTAGCAGAAGCCTGAATAGAATTTGGGGGTTTACTTGAAGGATTGCCTGTTGCAGTTGAGACACTCGAAGAGGAGGATGAGGTAGACAAAGGAATGGTACTGCTTACAGAATTGCTATTGCTAAGCTTGGGATGCTTAGCTTTGGGTTCATTTATATCCATATCACTTGTTTTGTGTTTCAATTTCTCTTCCTTGCCAGACGATTTTTCTTTGGACTTTTTGTCTTTATTTTTTGATGATTTTGTAGGCAATGATGATAAAGAGGATGAATTTAATGGTACTGTTGGTATATTGCAAGCTGTATTAGTTGCTATTGAAGCATTTGTGGAGGTTGCGTTGGCTGGCGGTTGTTCGCCTATTGGATTAGGAGCTGACGCAATTAAGCCTTTTGTTACATTTTGGTTTTGCTGACTGAGAGAAACCGAATCTGATGTCTTTTCTTCGGACAATTTTTCTTTAGATTCTTTGTCTTTTTTAGCTTCTTTTTCTTTTTCTTTATCTTTTTCCTTATCCTTGTCTTTATCTCTTTCCTTGTCTTTATCCTTATCCCGTTCACGATCTTTATCTTTGTTCTTCTCCTTCTTTTTGTGCTTGTGTGAACGTCTGTCTTTTTCAATTGGATTTGAATTAGAATTCAAAGAGGAGCTGGAAGGAGCCTTCTTTTCATTTGAGCTATGACTTGAGTTATTTGTAGCAGGTGTTGAGGAAGGAAGTAAATTGCTACTTGCCGCAAATTTTTCATTGATCACCTTAAAGAAGTCCTGTTTGGGCAATTTTTCAATTTTCTTTCCAACATCATTGGCGACAATATTTGTGTTTAAAAGATTTGAGGTTAACTTAGAATTTTTATTTTCCAGAGAATTGGCACTAGAGTTTGCGTGGGCAATTATGTTATTGTTATTAACTTTACTCCCATCTTCTTTGGCGTTGGACCTCTGTTGACTTTCGGCCATTTTTTGTTTTTCTCTGTCTTCATGGCGTTTTTCTTTATCTCGTTCTTTATCTTTATCTTTTTTTTCCCTCTTAGATTTTTTGCTGCTTGAAGATGATTCTTTTTGCTTGGCGTCTTTAGATTTAGTTTCTCCAGATGATTCTTTAGAGGGTTTGGAAGATGGTTTTATTTCATCCAATTTACCGCTATTGCTGGATAAAGGGCGCGGTATAGAATTTGTATTATTAAAAACTACATTAGTCGGTATAGTGCCAATTGTTGTAGGTTTATGAGGACTATGCTCTCTGCCTGGCTTAGGGCTTGTCGGTCTTTTATTATTGCCACTACTGCTGCTAAAATTTGTACTAGACGATTTCTCACGATCACGTTCCTTATCCTTATCGCGGTTTTTATCTTTTTTATATTTTTCTTCTGTTTTATGACTTTTCTCATGCTTACTGCCATCAGACTTTTTAGAGTCACTGCGCCCGTCTTTGTTGGGGCTTGTTAATGATTGTTTGTGATGTTTTTCCCTCTTCTCTGAACGCTCTTTGTATTTTTCGGATGATTTATCTTTTTCTCTAGATGACTTTTCTTTTAAAGCAGGTACGCTCTGGCTGGCGGAAGTTTGATGGTTTACATGCGCTGCTGCAACAGCGCTTTTGTTATCAGGAGATAGTTTAGTTGTAGTCGTTGGCACATTTATTGATGTTTTTGTTATAGGTGGGCCAAAGAGATTTGTAAATGAATTGGACCTTGCATCATCTGGCCGCAATTTATGTTTTTTTCCGTCGCCTGATATTGGCTTTTGACCATCATTTGGTGAATGACTTAAGCTGACTGTAGCAGGCATTGCAGTTATGTTGTTGTTAATAGTAGGTTGTGAACCAGGTACCACACCAGACACTGGAACCCCACCACCTTTAAGTAGTTTTTGACGATATTCTTCAGATGGATTATCGAAAATAAATGTTTTTATGTCGTGTCTATGTTGTGGCGGACCCGTAGTTTGTAAATCTAAATCATAACTAAATTGCACCTTTTTGGGTTCGTCCCTATTACGGAAATAAATGTCAATGAAGACTATAAAGCCAGCATAGCCAGATTCTTGAATTATATAGGGCGGTTTATTGCAGACTGAAAAATTAAGAAAAATTCCATTTGTATTAAGACATACAGATACATTTTAGAAACATTATATTGAAATATTGAAAAAAAAAGATCCGATTGATAAATAATATCTGTTCGATTGTTAAACTAAATTCTGAAAGTTTGCAGGCACTTTGTGGAACTAAAAAATACTCAGTGGTGCATGTGTACTTGTCCCTGCTTGTCTCTGGCAGCATTATTACATTAATAATGCTGCCAATTAATAAGCATGAAAATATGTTTGTCTGTATGAATATGTATTTTATATAGGTGAATGTGTATACATATTATAACAATTATTGCACTGAATGCAAAACTTACTTCTTTTAGGTTTTTGGAACGACTCATGCAAATTGAAAATTATTTTCTCCACAAATGCACTTATATCGGCCTGTAAAGGTCCTTTAACATACAGCTCCCAGTCGTGGGTAAAACCCTCAACGGTCTTCTTACTCCGTAACTTTGATGTATGCCCAATTTGGAATTGAACCTTAACTGCCATAATGCACCTTAAATACAGTGAGCACTAAATCAAATAGATAACAGAAATTAATGTATGTGTGTATGTATACAAACTATACCAAACATAATTAACCGACTTGAACTCAATAATAATACATAAGACAGCATAAAAATGTGTAAGCAAGCAACCAAACATGTGTGTACAATTTATATAGAACTCCCCCACATTAGGTGGAGCGGAAACTAATTTTCTCTACATACAATCCCCTTAAATACTACCAAAACAAACGCACAACTTGGAAATTTCCAACGCAAACCATCACTTGCCCTTAATTACACTAAATTATTAAAAAAAATTTATTTATTATGTTACTTTTTTCTTATAATTAAATTACTACTTGTGAAAAACATTTTCTCAACACTTCTATAATTTGGTGGCCTTTCACCCCCTAAATAAAAAAAAAGTTAGTTTCCATTAGAAATTGTACATGCCTTTTTATATGTACATATGTAAATTTCTTCTTTTCTTTTCCACCATTTTTCATTCTTATTAATTAATGTTACGATTTTTCAAAACAATGTGTTTACCTCTGTTGTTCGATTTTAATTGTTTTTATGATTGTTTTCTTATTAAATTTATTTTTTCTGCAATTTCTAGCATTTGTTTTCAAACAATTTAAAAATATTTATTTACGATCTTGCTCATTTTCTTTAAAAACAATATGTTTTTCCACCAGCTCTTTTTTTATGGTTAATTCTGATTTTTCACATCTTTTTTAGTCTATGCTTTCGGCGACTTCTTGTTTTCATATAATCACTTTCGATGACATTTTTCTGATGGTCGTTCTGATTGTCACTTTTTTAAGACAAGTTACCAGCACTGCTTTTCTTATGCAACTAGTCGACGCCAGGCGGTTTATGTAAACGAAAAGTAACGGCACATTGATTTCATTTTGTTTCTTTCCTTCGTTGTTAATCATTGCAGACGCCGGCAGCAGATTTACTTTTGCAAAAATTAATTGCATTTAAAACAAGGATTTTTTTTAATAAAAGTATTAAATAGTAAAAAAGTGATGTGTGAGGGAAGTGTGTGTTATTTAATATATGAATAATCCTGTGCAGCTGAAGTAATCTGTAAAATTAGGTGAAATAGTAAGTGCTGTGCAAAGTGTGATAGTGAAAAATTTTTTAATTTAAAGAAAATTTTGAGGTAAGCTCCTAAATGTATTTATATGCATGAGAAAAGTGTTATCGCTAGCATAAATATTACATATGTATGAACATTAATTCATGGCCATTCCCGGTTTACCATGATTTCTGGCAATGACCATACACACATACATATGTGTGTACATCCCTTTGCACTATATGCAATTGCATTTGGATATAAATATGTATGGATGTATGTGTTAGTGTATGATCGGCATCATTCCTCTTACCCAGATAAAAGTGCTTGACGTTCAATATGGAGCTTGCTGCTTTATCTTTCTCCACAAACAGTTTGAACTACTTGCATTTATTACTGTAAAAAATAATTCCTTTGCCATAGCTAGTGAAACCCACAGTCAGTGTTGGTTCAATAGGTTTATGGAATGCCAACACTAAGTTTTTCATTGACAACCGTTAAAGTTTGTGCTGGTACGGTATGTGAAATGTAAAATAAATTTATTTTATACTTGTTTGGCAAAACTTTGTGAGAATATTGGGAGGAAATTTTGTAGTGATTTGCAAAGATGGTATGTTGGCGAGCATTTGCAGTACGAGTATTTGTAAAAAAAGCAAATGCTTCCCGTTTAAGGGATTTTTGCAAAAATTGTGGAAGGTGAATCGGGAATGGTTTACTAGTAAGAAAATTTAATGTCGAACTTTAGTGTTGCTTTTGTTATCTTGTCTAAGACCAGGTTTTTGATCCGAATTTAACTACTCCACATAACACTTTCGTATCGGTTAAAAAGTGCTGCCACTAAATGAACGATTTGGCATTACTTTCGCATGTTTATTATGTTTGGCAGCATTTATTACTGAATATGTCAAAACAATGAAAATAAAAAAAAGTGAAGAAATTTTAGTGTCATAAAAATGGATACCACAAAGTATACCTAGATGTCAAAAGTGATAGCTAAAAATTCACAAAATTTTGAAGTACGTCCCGGCAGAGAGAGACAACAATACTATGCTGGTACATCGAATGTGATTTCAACCAATGGTATTTAGTAAAACTATTTACAAAAGTTATATAAAAAAAAAAAAAAATAAAAATAACGAAAAAATACAAAAAACTACCACCATCTAACTTGGTATATTTATGGCGTTTTCTTTTCTACATTAAAAATGTTCCCCTGTGAAAAGGTGACTTTTTAAAATTTTTTGCCCGTCCTGAGAAAGTGCAATTTTTTATATAACGAGAAAAGAACAAAAATTAAAAAAATGTGCATTGCCTTTTTTGTTTAACAGCTGATAACAAAACATTTATGTATATTTTATGAAGTGTGTAAACAAAAATGTTCAGTTGCCAGATGGCTAATTCATCTGCTGCCGCATAGTAGTCTTTTGTTTGTTCTATACGATACAAAATATAAAAATAATTATTAAAATCTAATTTTCTGACTCTTTCAACTAAAAAGACTTTTTTTGAACTTTTTCTGGTAACGCTGTGCAAGAATAAAAACCATGTGTTTTACAGGGCAATTTCTGCCCCGTTGATTTGCTCAGGGCAAAAGTGCAATGCCTTTTGCACTGCGAAAGGGCAACATTTTTTAGAAAAGAACACGCAACCCTTTCACAGGGCAACAAATTTTCGAGAAAAGAACACAAAATTGCTCTCCCTGCGGGTAGTGTTGCCTTTTTGTGTAGAAAAGAAAACGCCATTATTAGTATTACATCTTGTATGTAATACTTACATGCTATTTAAACTAAATTTACTCTTCTAAAATTAAACTTCGAATAAAATAAATATTTAAAAAATTAAAATTTCAATAACTTATCTTACTTTAAATTTACAGACTATGCTTAGAATTACGTATAACCGGCATAAAGTAAAATACGTAAACGACAAAAATTTAATGCAAAAGAAAATACAAATAATCTCAATTTCCTTTAACGGTACTACTTATAATAGAAGAGTATTAGAATTATTAATATAGCTGTGCGGCTCTTACCCGTGTATATAGTCTGTGATGGATAAGCACAAATATTGAATGTATGCTGTTCATTACACAATATTTGTGTGGAGCATAATGTCGAACTCTCTTCAGAAATAGTGAATAATGAAGAGGAAATGGAATTGACCTCAACAATTGCTTTATGTTATGAAGACAGAAATGTATTTACAAATGCGAGTTATATGACAGGAAAAATTCGAAAAAAATATTTAACTATGAAATCGAAGTACATAGAAACCCCCTTCGCTTTTGTTTAGATATCCTATGAAATGTTCTCCTCCCGTAATTTTATCTGATTTTCTAATATTTGTTAAAATATTAAAAACAAAATACTTGCCTTGTTTTGCCAATTGCATTCTATTCCATATTTTTATTGAAACTCTTTTTTTTTTAATTGTTTTTTCAATCATTTATTGCATGCACAAAAATTATATTATAATTTGTTCTGTTTTCCTTAAACTTTTTATTAGTAGTTCTCTTATCTAATTCTTCTTTACTAAATTTTAATCCCTTTTTCCTTAATGTAAATTTAATATTTTTTTAGCAATTTTTTTTTTTTGGAAATGTTTTTTTTTTTTTTTTATGCATCTGTTAGTGTTAAAATGTATGTATTGTTATTGTTTTAATATGTATTTTTAACTTAACAAGTAATTGGTTTCCTTTAATTTCATGGTTAACAATATATTTTTTGGTTTTCATTTAATAAAATTTTACTATATGGGAAATAGGAGCTCCTTTCTCCATTTATTTATTGTTCTGAAATTAGTTGTAGAAAGGCAGTAAATTAAGAGCTGGATGTTTATCTAACGTTTCCCTCCCTAAATAAAGTTTGAAGTAAAAAATTTTATTAAGTTTGAAATTTAAATTTTCATTGGAATTCCCGAACTTGTTCCAAATCTAGTACAAGGAGAAGCTGAAGTATTTTAACTTGACTTTTTTCTTTTTGCTACCCTCATCGCTATTAGCTTTATGGCTTTTTTCTACTATTTTCTTATGTGAAATGTAAAATTGTAGCTTGGTGTACCTCCTCCAATGCTTATTATTATTGTTTTTTTTCCATCAATTTGGCCAGTAACTCTAGAATTTTAATAAATTCAAAAGTTAGAAAAATACATTGTAGCAAAAGTAAAGAATTAAAATCAAATGGCTGCCCGAAGAAAAAAGCCTGAAAGCTATCAGAAAAAAGGTAAAAAAGTTACAGAAAATATCCTTTTATGAAAAAAGGGTATTCGAAAAGTAGAGATGCAATGAGCGTCAGGAAATAAACGAAAATCGCAACAATATATCAGCTTGAGGCAGTGTTGTCAATTGCCGCTAAACATTGTGATTTCTTAACTGTTTTGCCTAAAGATTTTCAGTAAAAGCAAAAAAATAATGTACTCAGCCATTTCCGATATTTGGTTTTGCAAAGATGATGTGAACATGTAACTTGAAGTATTTTGGCAATTTTCTGCTCGTGGTGTTAAGATTTGAAAAAATGACAGTTGAAAACTTTGATATCAATAAGAGATCTTACAAGAACATATTCTTTCGCCACTGTGATAAGATTATATTATAGAAAGGACTCAAGAAGTAGTTCGAAGAATACGTGACAGCATTGCTTGAGATTTAAATTTAATCGATTTGCCATATACGAATAAATTATTACACTCGTACATGTCAAAAAGTATATGAAATCCGTAAATTAATCAGCTGTGAGCATAAGTTTTTTTTTTTAGCATAATTTCAGCGACAGTTTTTACTGAATTTCTTTTTTTTGTAAAAACCAAACTTTTAAAAATTTCCTCTATATAAATTCCTGTTGTTTATATGAAAAATTAGTTGTACTCGAGAGATAGATTTTGGGGTCATCTTCTGATAACATTGGCTGCTTTGCAGTTGTGATTACTCCCAATTTTTTCAAATTAATTAAAAAAAAAAAGTAAATATTTCTTTGGTTTTTGTTTTGCTTAAAATTAACATGCAGAACAGATGTTGTGTTTGTTTAAATTTTATGTTTAATTAAATTTGTTAATTAATTAAATAACTTTACGTTTGTTTGCAATTACTTCATAATGATTAATTTGTACATCAAAATTGTTATAAATTTGTTAATATATTTCTTAACTTAATTTGAAATAATTTATTTTAAATTAAATTTAATATTAATTAAATTTTATTATTATTAAATATATTTTTTTCTTTTTAATTTGGTTTCTTTTCAAAATTTATGTATGGCATAAACGTTTTATCCTCTTGGCGGCGGGGAATTATTTCTATCGTTTTGATTTTTCACTCAATTCTAGGAAAACTTTTTCTCTGCTACTCTCCACTTTTTCCAATTGTTTTGATTCGATTAAATCTTTACAAAAAAGTTGCCTTTTCTGTTTGGGTAATTAATTTAGGAAAAAGAATAAATAAATTATATTAAGAAAAGCATTAAATATTTGAATAGTAGAGTGTTATTTTTTTATTTTTTTTTGGTATTCAGCAAATAAAGTCAGTCAAGAGTTTTATATTTAGTTTACTTACATTTTTTATTTTAAATACAATTTTGTATTTTGAATTCTTTATTCAATAATTATTTTAATTATTTTTCTCTTATTATTTACAGGTTTTTAAATTTAATGTTATAGTTATAAAAAAAAAATATCATCTTTGGTGAAATTAACAGAAAATCAGTCAGAGGTAAGTTAATAAAAAAAATTGTTAATAATTATTATTTAAGTTAGTCTTTGAATAGATTTAAAATTTAAAAAATGCATAATAATAAAAATAGAAATTGGTAATACACAGTATTGAAGTGATGTGTAACTGAAAATCCTTTATGAAAGCAAATTGTTTAAGGCCATTTAAAGTGGCTGCCTCTGTTAATTTTCGCCTAAGTTATTGAGCTTTATATTGTATGACTGGAAAATATTGCAAAATACAGTGTAAACAGCACTAAAAATATATTTTTCTTAAAAATAAAAAAAAAGGGGGGGGGGGGTGTCAAATTAGAAGTATTTATTTATCAAATATTTTCATTCCGCTCCACTGTGCCTTGAGAAAACACATTTTAAAGTATTCTAGAAAATAATTTGTTATTTCATTCTACTGATGTATATGGCATTACTTGATATGCTATTATGGCTAAAATTTCTCTCGCGAACTCAAGAATGTGCTTATGCGCAAATTTATATTTATTTTACGTTATGCCAATTTTCAGTGTGAATTTATCACTAAAAGGACATTATTTTTTTATTGTAAGGCGATAAAACAGCATTTGGCTGTTCCAAGGCGAATTCAATATAGGAACAGCTGATAAGCTGCTCTGGCAAGCATTCTGAAACCAGTCGATTTTGGCTTGATTCCAATACATGACTGATTCAAAATAGTTTCTGGCTGTTTACATTTTCCAGTTTTCGTTTGGATTTTTTACAAAAAACTAAAACTGTCATTTGAGAATTTGGAAAGAGTTCTATTCACTTTCGCTTACCGCACGCGATTGTAGTTCTGGTTTATATATAAGCTGACATGCTTGCAAAAAAAAAAATGCCTGTTGCTTTAATCTGATTTTGTAAGGCGAAGCAAGTCCACTTAATATCTTTAATGACAACCAAAGGACATTTTTGAGAAACCCTACATTTTTCTAATAGACTTGCCTTCCCCAGCGCCAATTTTTAAAAGTTTCTAATTAAATTGTTCGCTTTACATGCTGAAACGAATTGTGGCTGCGCTCGTCTCTGAAGGTGTTGGAACCACTTTCTAAAAGAGTCGGTGGGTTATGCTGCTTAATAATTAATTCTTATCGCACGCTGGCCCTATATTAGGCCTTACTGTGCACTACCAATATTAAAAAAAATTAAATTCTTAACTTTAAATGCGCAAAAATAGGAAAAGAGATTTCAGAATTGCAATTTTTTAAAATGTCCGCTTTGATAAACACAAAATCTTATTTTATAAAAATGTAAAAAATTTGAGCACATGGCTTGAGCAAAATTATTTTATATGATAAAATTTAAATTTCCAGGACGTGATTTTTGTTGAAACTACTACAGCCATCCGCGTTTTTTCTTTCGCTGGCGATTGGGTCGGCGTTGAACATGATATCGTCGTCTAGACGGCGATAATACTTACGCGTTTCCACAGTAGTGTAATTATCCGCTACTAATTCACCTGAGGATTTTGATTTTTTAGAAAACAAGAGAACCTGTCGTAATGCCTCACTAGTCTTAAAGAGCTTCTTTTCGCTTTGCGTTTCTAAAGAGGGTATTGGGGGGGCTTTGCCCTTAGAAGGCCTGTGCACTTTTATATGCCTAACAAATGACTGTGAGACTGTAGAACCTCTTAGAAAATCATGATCCAATTTATCACTACTTTCCTGGCCTTCCACTTCGCGACTGAGATTCGAATCAGCCGGAAACTTGTGGTGACACTGAGATCTATTATTTGGAAAACTTGCTTTAGTTTCTATTAAGGAATCTGAGCAAGTTTTATGTGGCTTATACGCTGCAGCATTTTTCTTCGCACTTGTCTTAAAACGTTCAACTAGATTATGTTTCTTATGAGTTGAGGGAGAGCAATACGTAGTTGGTGGTTGGGGGGCTGTACCCTTTTTATGCACTGCCAATGGTGGTAAATTTTTGGATATTAAAGCAGGTCTAGCATAGTTATTAAGGAAATGTGTTGCATTTGAAAAATCGGGCATAGAAGTGTCCAATTGTTTTAGTTCTTGAATCTCTTCCTCATCTTCCAGACCACTATACCCCTCAAAGATCTCATCAAAGGCCTGCGCTACAATCTGATCACAAAAACTAGATGTCTCTATATCAGAACTGCTTGGCAATTTTTCATTTGAAACCTGTCGTTGTGTTATAGTAGCGAATAAGTTTTTACGATAGTCTTCGTCTATGTTGCGATAGTAAACTTCCGAATTGGAGGATGCCTGCTTAATCCCTTTCATATGGCGAGGAGTGCCTTGTATTTTAGTAACATCTTTATGCATGGGATGATTTTGCAATATTTGCTGTATGATTTTTTGTCTAGTCTCGTGAGTTTTCTTTTTTAATTGTTGAAATTTGCTGTTGTTATTGTGAGTGCCAGATGAGGGTATGAAGGTACGTTTTGTAGTTGTGGTGGCGGCCAAAATGGTACCGGCAGGGGCAGGTGCAGTGGCAGTGGCAGTGGCAGGTGGAGTTGCCACTGTCTCCGCCTCTTCTGTAGCCTGCATGGCCATTAATTCTGCTAAGTACTTACTGTGTTCTCGTACATGGTGATCGCGCTGCCTCCCAGTCAGTTGTCGCTGCAAGGCCATGTTTTCAAAGTTATGAACCATGCTGCCTACATGACTACTGACATCCGGTATGCCTATATCGCCACTAAATAAATCTCGTTGATGTCGCTGTTGTGTCGTTAGCAATTCACCGCCACTGGCTCGTTTATTTAAAACGGGCATAACAGTTTCGGTCTTGCGATACAAAGTGCCAGCTGAGGCACTTTGGCGCAGTAGTGCTGCGGCGGTTTTGGGTCTTCTACGTTGCGGATATTGTTCTATGAATTCGGCGGCTTCTTGTTGCCACATTAAATTTCCCATTTCATCAAAAGAACGATTAACTATGGAAGTTTTTGTGGTACAAGGCTTAAACATCTGTAGGTCGAAAGTTTTTTTTTTTTTTTTTTTTTTTTTTTTTTTTTTTTTTTTTTTTTTTTTTGAAAATGTGTGTTGTTTTGTTTGTCAATTTGTAAATGTGGCGTGTAGTTTGTAGTAGTTGTAGTAGAATGCAACATAAAAGTAAATTAAAAAGAAGGAAAAATAAAATGATTAAATATGATTAAAGAATATTTTGAAAATTTTAATAAAATGCGCTCCAAAAGATTTTGGAACTTGGTGAGCTTCTTTTTTCTTGCTTTAACTTAAATGTAACTTACAGGATATTAAACTACGTTAATTTATTTAACAAAGCTTATATAAAATAATAAAAAAGCTTTTAAAGCTTTTAATGATGAATTGCGTATTGCAAAGGATTTGTGTGAACACTGATGGGTTTTTTCTTTGATTAGTTATCCTGCAATTATATTTTCTAAATAGTTTGTTAAAAGAGGAACAGAAAAACAGGGGTATAAAGAGGCCTAGAGAGAGACAGAGAGTTAAAGAGAAGTAGTTGAGATGTTTTTTGCAAATTTTTTCTCTCAACTCTGTTTTTCTTTTATCCATTCACTTGAAGTATCTTGCAAACCATATTTTTCACCGAGCCCGAAAACATTTCTCAATACAACACTATGCAATATAACTTTAATGGAAGCTTGGAGTTAAATGAACTTGATCTTGTTCGTCTAAAAATCGGATATATCGTTGGATAGTCTTCTGCATCCTTATATAAACATGCTGACAACTGTTTTGTTTTGTGTTTAACTCATGTAGTCAAAGTTTGAGTTCTAACATAATTCTCATTTAGTTTTTAGACGAAATCTTAAGTAAATTAACAAGCGCGCTTTTATAGAAATATTATTTTATTATATTATTATTTTTCTTTATTTTTGTGATTCTAAGCTAATGCAAGTTTAAAAAACTTTTTAAAAATGAGAGCAAATCTAACAGCATAGATGCCAACTTTTTCTCTGTATTATTTGACATTCGCTTTGCCATAGAGGATTTATCGCACAGTATAATAAGACATCAACCAGCTGATATTATAAGAAAGTTGTTAAAAGCTTTCAATGCAAGAGGAAATGCTTTTAAACTTTAAAAAGTTTTTTTTTTTAATAGATAGTATGTAATACAGAATGCAAATTGCAAATCAAAACGTCGGAAAATCTGCCGTATTTGAACAAAATATAAAATATATGAATACATATATAAAATTTAAAAAAAATTTAATTTTACAACACCAGCGGCGAAAGGATAACAAAAATTATTTAAAACTCTTTTGCTTCAAGTATTCATACTAAATAAAGTCGTGCTGCTATTCTGCACATGGTGGCCTTTTTACGTTACTAATACAAATAGAAAATCCTTTTTTTCAGTTTTCAAAAAATCCTAACAATTACAGAAGTAAAAATGTTTTTAAAATTTTTTAGTCTTAATGTCTTTAATTGGTATTATCAATTATTATTTACATACATACTTTTGGCAATACATGTTCACTCTAATAAATGTAGTTTTCTTTTAAATATTATTCTATCTTAAGAAATTTACACAATAGTTAATTATTCTAAATTTTCCTTGTTTTATACAATATTGTATTGCCTTAAAAATAAACATAAACTAAGTAGCAGCAATCTCGCATATCCTTCTCTTAATCCTTTAGCCAGAAGCTGTAACAGAAAAGGTGCCTTTTCAAGCAGCTTTTATAATTATTGAACTTGCAGAATGTTATAAAATTTCAAATGTCTACTAGATATCCATTTTCAAAGGATAATGATATTTTTTAAGGATGCTTGAAAGAATTATATGAATAATTGTAGAAGTGAAAACTGTTTTAACGAGTATGTGAAAGCTATACAAGAAAATTATAAAACTGTCATCTGTAAAATTTTTTAAAAAGCTTTTGGCTTAATATGAAATTTATTTGCAGCAAATTTTTTTTTTTAAACTTGCTGGTAAACATGAAAAAAATCGTTTTGAGATATAATTTTTAAGAATTTGAAAAAAAATATAATAATTAATATTATTTGAAGCGTAATAAAAACAAATAATTAAGTAAATGGGAAAATACGACTAGAAAGATTCAATTCAATTTTCTTTTTTTTAAATCAGTGTGCAAGTAATGCTTTTGGGCGGAATTGGTCAGAAGGAATAGGGCTAGAAAAGAACTACTGTGTCCTTTGTAGAGAGTCTGGTATCAAGCCAGCGCTGATATGAATTCCTTGAATTGATCGAATGCTAGCTCGAGTGAACTCATAAGCTTAGCCATTTGTAGTTCAGCCAACGATACACCCTAATTACGGCTTATGTTTACCAAAACATTTTTCCGCATTTCGCTTATGCCTTCATTACGGTGGTTGTCATGCAAATGAAGCAAACCAAGTGTCAAACTTATTGTGCAATTTATTGTACAACTGTCAAGTTATTGTGGGTGTATGTCAAATTTTAGTCAATACTAACGCACATGATGTGGAGGAGTATGAAATTGTCGGTGAAGAAGTTTTAATTTAGTGTAGGTTTTGGAACAACCTTGAACAGCCCCTCACCGTCAATAGCAATTCTTACAGCTGCCTGATTACCAAATTAGTTTATACACGGCTTATGATGCATTGCATATGCTGCGCAAGCAATTCGCAATGGGAACAGCGCCCGGACTCATGCGTGAAAAAACCGTTCAATGGCTTAAGTTGTAGCTTCAAGCGAAGATGCCACAGTATTTAATAAAATTCAGTACGATTTACGCACATTCCGAGACTTGGAAAATTGCAAATTTCATATACCCAGTCTTGTATTACTCCTGCCCCCTTAAAGCCGTCAGTAGTTCTTCCTAATGAATAAATAAACAAACAAAAAGTTCAATGACATCTCACACCCACTTTTGTTGCATTCAAATTTACAAATGTAGAGCGCTTAACGAAAAACCCTTTTAATAATTTCGCATCGGTATATCGTAAGTGCATGTATCGGTATTAAAAGTTAATAAACATTAACATTTAATTATGTGACGAACTTTTAATTAAATTAAATGTTTTTTAAATTTCAATTAGCCTTGTTGCGTGTCGCCTTTAAAAATGTCATGTACATACGCACGTGTGTGTGTTTACAAGTGTACACGTGTGTGTATGGATATACATTTTTGCCGCATGTGTGTTAAAATGCTGCCCATTGCATGTGTTTCTAGACTGGTGTCACGTTGGTTTTGTTTCATGGCAATTTTACTGATTTTTATCCTCATTGTTCCTTTTAGCTGGTTTGTTTTTATCCTTTTAACACGTTGCAGTTCTTGTTCTTGTTTTCGTGTTGTTGTTGTTGTTGTTGTTGTTGTTGTTGTTGCAAGTGTTCAGTGTGAAAACGTCAAATGTTAATTATGTAAATTGGTAATGTGAACTATTTCATAGACAGCATGTAAGCGTATGGAAATTCAGAAAAAGGAAACATTTAATTTAATTTTGCTTTCAATATGTTTTATTTGCCGACATGAAATTTAAATGGAATTGATTGAAAGAACTTTTCAAAGATATTTTTAATACACATTTTTTTATTATTATTCTTATTATTATTCAAAAATGTCTTGCTGATGTGTTGTTGGGTTTCACCAAATTTTTATGAAAATTTCTGTAATGCAACTTCATTAGGCTACAGTTCGTGGTGCATTTTGTTAACTCTGTAAGTAATGGAAATCTAGAAATTGGAATAGTACTCAGTGTTCCACTAAGCGTTGTTTTCAATGCTCTATGAAGGGCCAAAGCCTGTTAATACATTCCCAGTATATATAAAATCCATTTCTCGGACATCTTTGTAATGCTAATACCTACTGGTATATAAAACGATATTTTTGCTTTTTTTGGCCATTAGCAGAACTAGTATTTTACTTAATAATAAGAAAAATATAAGGATATTAAAGGATATGGACAAAGAAATCCATTATTTTATATTTGAATCCAACTTGACGCAAATAGTTTAAAACTATTTTATTGTTCATCTCTAGCCTCCGGCCGATGCTACGAATGCTAACATCCCACATTTTATCAACATTTTCCATAACTGACTTGCATTTTTGCCTTTCGCAGAGAAAAACTTTAAAATGTAACGAGTTTTTTTTTCTAGACTTAGATTCTTAACGTCCTGTAACTCACAACAGATCAAAGGCTATGAATCTTGAGTATGGCGCGTATACAAAGGCTGGGCGAGAAAATGTTTCCGAACAAAAGAAATAGTTTTTGTTTAGTGTGAAATGGTTGCCTGACTAAAACCTAAACCTTACGAGCTATCGATTACTATAATTTTTGTGGATTTCATGCAAGACATTTAATTTTCTATAGGCCGCCATAGTATTAATTAGTTGAACTAGAGAATCTTATGCAGCACAAAATAGCTTTAAAAAACGCTTCAACGCACCATTGGCAGATTAAAAATTCTGCTTTAAAATCTCAGAATTGCATTCCAAAAACTAAAGCTATTGCTTTTGCTCGGAAACCTTTTCTCGCCCAGCCTTTGTATACGCGGCATGCTCAACAGACACATCCTTTGATCCTTTTAAACAGTTACTTTAACATTTGTAATATGATGAAAATCTTTTCTTTCGAAATATGTATTTGCTAATTACTTTTGATTATTGTGCTAAGAATATAATTTGGTTTACCCCAGATTTTACTGCCTCTTCAAGAGATCCTGCTTACCTAAACAATTGAATTAAACATATTTTTTTATTACAATATATTTAAAGGCGATAAAAAATTAACAATAATAAGGCCGATTAATAAATGAATAAATTGAATGGTTTTTAAAAAAAGGGAATTTATTATAACACCCACTCCACAACCAGATACAAATTATATACATCACTATCCTTTTAATGGGCATACGATCAGGCGAGTCGATACAGCGCTGCAATGGTTGTGGTCAACGTTAAAAAAGTAAAAGAATAAAAGGATTAAATTACAAAATATAAAAAAAGCTAAAGACTTTGTTAACGGCAAGCAAATAAAAAAGTTACGTATATGTGGTACAGAATATATAACGATATGACTGTGAAAAGTATTCTTAAAATAGTTTTAGTCAGGCATGCAACACAAACCATTAAAGTCATGTATTAACATGTTGCTGCTGCAGAAACATTGAACACATGGGCTAAGATTCTCCTACGTAAGGAAAGTCCTTGAAACATATGAAAGCAACGGAAAATAATTAAATTCGAAATCATTGGAATACCCTTTAAATCAGTAAAAATCTCTTAATACTAATACCCCGTTCAGACACACAGTTGAATGGCGAATTTTAACGTTTTAACTGTTTCAAATTATGGTGCAAAATATGCAATATATAAGTTCGCCTAGCCCTGCTGTTGAGTGAGCAAAATTCTAAAAAATTGATTGTGCTTGGCAACACTGAATGAATATGACATGTGGGAACAATTAAGTGTTCTAAATAAAGTGGCTCAAGTTCAATGTATGGGCGCAGACTATAACAACACATTGAATCCTTTTGAAGTGGTTGTGGTCTGCGGTATCGGAGTGGGATGGCGTGACATTTAACTATTAGCTAGATTTTCCGTGATTGATGTTATTTTCGCGCAGCTCCTTGCCAAAGGATATTTCAGGATATGGCAGAGCCCGTTTTAGAATTTGTATTTTTTTTTCTTTATTTATATATACTATTTTTCCACTATTTGTATTACTAATCACTCGTTTCATTTTGTTTTCTAATTTATTTGTTTACTTTCGTAATTTTAATTATTTTCCTTTTAATATTCTTAACATTTAACATGCAGGAAAAAGTTTTAAGGGGAACTGCTTCATGCGTTGGATTTTTGTTTTCGTTTTCAATAATTTTTTTTATTATTTTTTTTCGTTTGATTTAGTTGGTTTGTTAATTTTTCGCTCTTTAATTTTTTTTTTTTTTAATAATAATTATTATCGAATTGTTGCAAACTATCACTGGAACTTGTATAGTGTATGTTATTTGAAGAATTGTTGCAAAGTTGTTGCTGCTGTTGCTGACTTTTCAAATTGTGTTTTTGTGTATTTGTTGATGATGTTTTTTTATTACTGGAACTTTTAGAGGCAGCAGCATTTGTAGATGCCGATGAATTGGAAGTTGAAGACTTTGCTGAGTGGTGATGGCTGTTATTGGCCAGATGGTGCTGTTGCACCTGCTGTGATTGTTGGGTGTGTGTCTGTGCTATCGCATCATTTATGCTCTTTTGTGATTTGCTCAAATGCTTAGGTGTCTTATGATGTTGTTTAGCATGTTTCAAACTGTGGTGCCCATGCACATGATGAGTTTGTTGATATTTTTGCGCTGAAGCCTGATAATGATTTTCTAAGTGGTGGTGCTGCTGCTGCTGCTGCTGTTGATGGGTATTCATTTGCCCGCCATGTTGCGGCTGGGGCAGCGTTGAATTAGTGTGGTAACTGCCCATAGTTTCATTACTGCTGTTGCTATGACCACTGCCTGTACTGCCACCCATCCCATAAATTTGTGACTTTGACTGGCTGCGATAATGCAAATTTGCTACACTGTAGTGATCTAAACTGTCAAATGTTTGCAAATAATGGGGATTAATTTGATTATAGTCCGAACTGCAATCGCTGACAGTACCCCCAGTATTGTGTCTTCTATCCAAAGTATTTGTGCGCAAAATATACGGTTGTTGGTGGTGATAATACTGTTGGCTGTCGCGATGGTCTAGAGAATTATAATGGCTATTTTTCTGTGGCAAAGGAGGTGGTGTATGTTGCTGCTGTTGCGCCTTGGAGAGATTGTTTTTTGCGGAGTTTTTGGTAGGTGGTTCTGTAGTCTTGGCACATTTAATAGCCACAAAAGAGGTTGGCAATGGTGGTAAAGGGGGTGTGGTTGAAGGTGAGCCTGTTGCTGCTATTGTGCCAGCTGATGTTATAGAGTTGCGATTAATGGCCTCGCGCTACGCTGCTGCATGATGATGGTTACCAAATGTGCTCAAAACGGGCATGGACTAGGAGTAGCAAGATCACACACATACAAACGTTTATATGTAAACAATAATGGATAAACATTTAAGAAAAAAGTAGATTTTCATAAATTATTTAAACAACAATTGGAGTTTTTTTTTAAGTGATTTAAAGTAAAAAAGAGAGGAAAATATTTAATAGAGAAAATACGAAACGAAAAATTTTATTTAAATGATTAAATTTTATAATGTTTTTTTCCACTTTGAATAGAATAATTTTTTTTTCTTTTGGTATAAAAAAAAAATAGTAAAATTGTATGTGGAAGTCCCAGGATTCCATGTTTTTTTTTTGGTTCCGAAAATAATATTAAAAGTTTGTTTTTCTTTTCTAAATCAAAATATTTTGTAGTCAGTGTGAGGATGTAAAATTGTACGTGACTGAGTTTAGTTATTGCTTCAACCAAATACAGTTAGTTTTGAAAGGTTCTTGTCTAAGCTGAGTGTTTTAATATATGTAGTTATTAACGTTTGCTTTGAGTTTGTTTCTTTAAATCAATAAAATGAAAGCCTGCTTTTTAAAAAATAATAAATAAGAAATCAAACAAAAGAAACCGAAAATATTTATTTTTTATTATAAACATTTAAGTGCATTTTTGTGCTGGATAAATTAAGATATAAAAGTGTCTTTGAACGTTTTAACAAAATTACTCGAGGAAAGAATATTTTGTGCGTATTTGTATTTTTAAAAAACAACAAAAGAAATAAATAAAAGAAATATATATTATTTATACACAAAAAGAAAAAAAAATGTTATAAAATGTTGAGGAATAAAATGAAACATTTTTGGCCAAATAAATATCGGGCAGTTGCACAGAAAACTTTGTTTTTCTTTTTCATAACCATCGGGGACTTTATTTACCAATACATACATATATTTTGAATTTGAATAAAATTTACTGATGTCTGATTTGAAGGCAATAGCACATTATGACGCATGGGATGAAAATTAGACGTGAAATTAGATTTTTAGATTTATCACAAGTATTCGTATTTTTATCATTTAACTGCCTTTTTCACTCTATTTGTCAGGTTTCTAACAAAAGTTCAGAAACTTAATTTCTTCCAGCTTTTATGGTTTTCTTGCAACATTTTATAACATCTTTAAACACGTACATGCAAATTTCAACGTCATCAACATTTTTATACAAACACACAAGGATATGCAACAGAAGGGAAATGCAATACATTCACTTTAATAATTTCATACGGCAATTTAAAATAATCAGTTTTTTAAAAACATTTGTTTTCACATGTTAAAAATTAACATTTATAATTTTTTTACTTTTTTTTTTTTTTTTGTTAAATAAATGAAAAAATATATTAATGATATTGATAAAATACACCAGAACATTAATGCATGCGTATATATTGACATGTTCATTACACTGATTTAAATATGTAAAAGAAAAAAAAAACATGCTGATTAAATAAATTGCAGCAAAAATTAAATAAATAATCAGTCGTATCGTATGTCGTATACGTATCGTGGTTATTAACAGTGGGGCGGCAAGATTTCATTTGCAACAGAGCAGAACAGAGCAAAAATTTTATGTAGAAGCCATTTCTATAAAACAAATAATTTTCTCGAGAAAAATGTTAGTGGCAAAAACAAATATTTTCTAGAGAAACTTTTGTGTGTCAGAGCAAATTAGGAGCATTTTTGTAGAAAAACTTTCTGAAGAAAACAAAGCGTTGCTTAAAGAAAAAATCAGCCAGGAAAAATTATATGTGAACAGAGGAACTTTTATTTCCATAAATCTTTTCTTTAATAGAGCAATTCTGATTTCAATAAAACTTGTCTTTAACAGAGGAAATTTTATTTCAATAAAACTTGTCTTTAACAGAGGAAATTTTATTTCAATAAAACTTGTCTTTAACAGAGGAAATTTTATTTCAATAAAACTTGTCTTTAACAGAGGAAATTTTATTTCAATAAAACTTGTCTTTAACAGAGGAAATTTTATTTCAATAAAACTTGTCTTTAACAGAGGAAATTTTATTTCAATGAAACTTGTCTTTAACAGAGCAAATTTTATTTCAATAAAACTTGTCTTCAACAGACCGATTAGAGAGAATTAGTTGTCAAGAGACTTATTCTTATTTAGAAAGAGTTGGCTATAACTTAAGATGAACGTTATCCTTCAGAGAAGAAAATTACGTCAGCAGGTTCTTTCTAGACAACAGTTTCTATAATAGGGAAATGTTTATCGGAGTACAGTAGTGCCAGAAAATATTGTTGTAAAAAGAAATAATTGATTTTTTTCAAGTAACATTTGTTTTAATAGAGCAATTTTTATTTTTTTTTTGTTATTGAAAGAAAATTCCATGCAAAGCAATTTCTTTGACAAAGTGATTTTTAAAAGAAAAAATTCCTGTAATAGAGAAAATCTTTCGGAACAGAAACTTTTCCTTGTGTTAGACTACTCTTTCCATAATCTGCATAATTTTTTTTCGGATGAAAAGGATTGCCTGCAATTGAAAAAAATTATTCTTAAAAAAAAGTTAGAGCAATTTAATATATAAACAATTAAGGAAACAATTAAAAAATATATTCTTTATTTGAGTTGCCTGTAGCAGAGCAACTAACAGCAATCCAACTTCTACAGAGCAACTTTTTGTCTCTACCAGAGCAACTTTTCCACAATTGGTGCAGCAGTGCAATTTTTATTCCTATTGCTCCACCGTATTCATTATTTTCGTACACACTCTTCTTGCTTAAATAATATTTTAATTAAAACTTTTGAAGCTATAAATTGAAACATGACACAAACGTTTTTTGCTTTCATAAATGTTAATGGAACTGTTGTAGCAATTAGTAAATAACTATCTAATTAAAAAATATTTATAAATATTGAAAATAATTCATTGAAATTATGAGTAATAAAATTGTACATTTACTAATAAAAAAACTTCAAAGGATCTCTCGTGCATATGAATCCGTACAACATAAACAAATACCAGTAACATGGCAAAGATTGACCAACATCTGCATGAAATTAAACTAAAAGTTCACATTTTTTAAACTGAATTATTTAAAATTTTTTCTAAAAACTTGCACAAATTGCGTTTAGCATGCACATGCCTCGCAATATTGGCAATAAAAATAAAATGGAAACTACAATAAAGTTAATTTAACTAAGAAAGTAAACTGTTTAACTAATTAACAAAAACTTTTTATTATTTTTATTTGCTCATTCTACAAACTACTTTATCTTGCAAACTACCAGTGATTTTTTTTTGCAAATTTTTTCTTCTTATTTTTCTCGCTTTCAACTGCCAATATACGAGTACAGGCAGCACAAGGCAACAATTAAAATAATGTTGGGGAAAAGTTGAAAAAAATGAAAGAAAGAAAAATTAAACTAAGTACGTGTTGCAGTAAATTCTTGAAAATATGCGCTGAAATACACATTTAAACTGATATCACTCTCTGTATCTCTCCATTTGCAAATACCTGCACGTCAGCACTTGCATGCAGACAGCAGTTTACATTGGCAGCCTGACACCCCGTGAAGCTTCAACCGTAATTAGCCAAAGAAACTAACTTATACGGAGCTGATGCACGAGCAAAGGATACGGGCACACTGATTTTTTATACATCACTTACGGGGGATTTTTTGCATGTTTTAATGTGAACACTGTGCTGAAACACACACACACAAATACATTCTTAAGGCCATGATTCACTTTCCACAAACTTATCATAGTGTGCCCTAAAAATGCAACTGTGTAACCGATTTTTTCACAAGGCGTACAATTTGGAAATTTTGTGATCCTTTTCATAAAATGCGATCAAACTTGCAATTACTTCTAGCAGCTGAACAGAAAAATTTTTGTATTGCAGCGAGGCCACTGTGGGCATTTTGTTGCAATTTTTTGTAAAATAGGATGGAATCACATCAGATTTTAAAGTATTCGGAGCGTCATAAGCACTTGAACGAAAAACGTTCACCCTCTATGGCGAAAGGGTTTCAAGGGAGGAGTTATCGTTAAGTGTCGTGAAATTGTCCGTCTGACATGAATAACCCTGTTCGATATTATGCAACTCTAGAGAGCGAATAAATATACTTTTACTAGAAATTCATTCTAAACACTTTCCAATTTTCAGCTAAATATTCAACGAATTTAAATTAATTTACAAAAATGTCATTTCAAAGAAATTCTACATTTTTATATGTTTGCCACTCCTTTAAAGGAATTTCCATTCAATTCTTAACAGGCATTACTTTCAATTTAATGCCCCCACGCACATCTACAATTATTTTAATGTCAACTACTTGAACGCGTATTCATATGAATTATATCAAATAATGAAAGAGAAAGAGAGAGAGAGAGAGACATGATAGAATTTTATGCATACAAATGAATTTTCAGCAGCAACGCCAACAACCATACCAATTAAAAATGGAAATTAAAAATTTTTTTAAATAAAAAAGAATGTACACAAATTGTTGTCCCTTTTCATGCAGAAATTTCTATTAAAATTCTTTTTTACGGAACTATCAAATATAAAGAAAATTAACATGATGCAGATAATTGCAAATGAAATGGCGAGTGAAAGTGATGGGGGGGAAAATTATGCTATTTTTGTCTCAAAAAATATTTAAACATCCAATAAAAATATACATTCAGAAATTCATGCAAACATTTTAATGAGGACGTGCACTGAAATTAAAAGAACATTTTTATTTTTATAGAAAATTCCTATTTGTCTGTAATAATTAGTCAAGGTTTATTACCACTTTAAGGATAGTCACAGTCCATGGGGGGAAAATTAGTACGCCAAATTGCTTAAAAATGCATTTATATAGAAAGTATATAAAATCTTAGATTTTTTTATTGGCTGATTAAAAGAGAGAAAAAACTTATTTGAGAGCACAGGGAACTTTAACAGGAACTTCTGGAATAATTTAAAATCTCATGATACGGAAATAGTTTTCTTGGTACATTAAAAATTTTTTATATCCCTTCTCAACTTTTTCATGTCCAGTTTCTTAAAGTAAGAAAACAAATAAAAATTGTTCAGAAATTGTTTGTTTCATATGTGTACTTATACATAATCGTACTTCTATTCATTACAGTATTCACAAAAAAAGTATATATTCATCATTTCGGGGAACAGCTGTTTTTGTCTGATAACTGGGTTCGCAGCAGACTTGAATTTAGTTTTTATTTCAGTCATTTTGCATACAAATAGAAAAATTTATTTTTAAAAGGAAAAAACCAATTTTAGTTTTCTCAAGTTTTTCGCTCTCGCAAAAGGCTTATCAAGCAAATCGCCCTAAAGGCCATGTTTCACTATACTAGACAGTCATGCGATTCATTCAGACGAAAAGCTGACAGTGATAGCCTGCTCATAAAATGTTACTTGTCATAAATATCAGACCTTTTTAGGCCTTTTTTTTACAGAATATACTATGTCTGCCGGTAACTGGTTGATATCTGCCAGCATTTTGTATGAACATGCCATAATTGCACTGCCATCCCACTGGGGTATACTTTTAGGCTACAGAGCCCTAATTTCTAGAAAAGCACAGAAGTCCAATACTAAAATCTTACAATTTATAAGGAAGAAATTAAAAAAAAACGCATGCGATATTTTTTTATTTATCTTCACACACATGCCAACTTAAGCTTCACTAAATTTAAGTATTAAATTTCGGTTTTTAAAAATTCCAATTCCATTAGAAATGAATACTCGTTTAAGCATGCACAGCTAAATTTATAGCATTAGATTTTGCAGTTTATATCCTTTAAAGAGAAACTCATATTTATTTCCATCAAGCAAGGCGAAAATTTGCTGGCATACACTCGTACTTTAAACAGAAAAATATTATTTGCAATATATTTTCAACACGTTCCTGAAATATATTGCTGGATATATATTTTTGAAATATTACACTCAATAATACACTGTGAAAATATATTTAAGGAATTACATGCAGTGTATTTTTTAAATATTTTTTTAAGCAAATAAAAAGACGTGCACTACAGGTATTTTGAATAGAACATGAACTAAGACATGCAATATATTTTTTTGGAAAGAAAATTCCTATACGATTGCCCTTAATCTCTAAGAAATCGCAAGCGAAATTTCTTATAACTTTACAAGACGAATTGCATACTTTAATATAGCATAAGATTTATATCAGTTTGTTACATGATTGTAGAAAAAAAAGGTTTATTTGCATTAAGCAACAGTTCAATCCACCGATTTGTTAGCTAAAACAGCTTTATGCAAAAGAAATTTATTTTATGCTATATATTTTATACATGCAAATGTGACATGCAATATATTTTCCGATATTTTACGATATAAATACGAATGATTTCTACAATTTTAAGCAAACTAAGATATTATATTGCATGCGAATTTTTATATAGAAATAATTTATTTTTATGGTGTACCAAATTTTTTTTAATGTGTGGTGTGTAAAAATGTCATATGAAAGGTAGCACGTTTAATATAAAATAAATAGCATGCAATATTTTTTTTATGCAGATAAAATTTGACTAGCAGGATAAGTTATTTTATATTGAGAAATAATATTGGATGGAAAATAAATGCTTGCAAGTGATATATTTTTTTATGCTAGTGAAGATTTTTATTATATGTATGTACACATGCGTGATGTATTTGATAAATAATGTCATGCGATATTTTTTGTATGGGAAAATTTTATATTGAAAATTTATATTTGCTAAATTTTCTGCAAATAATTGCAACAAAAAGTTACATGGTTTTTAGGCAGATCAGGGTAAATGGCCGCTACTGTGAACTAATAGGGTTTACCAATACACAAAGATCAAAGCGAAAGAACAAAGATCTGTGCGCTTTCCTAATAAAAGTCATGTCTGAAAACACATAACAGAACACATTTGCCAACAAAGTGTGCTGTTGTGTCATAATTTTCTACTCATATATTGAAAAAACCCGAAACAACTGCATTTATATTTACGTGACGTAATCATAACCAAAACCAGCTGTTTGCGGTTAAAGTCAGTATGCCCAATGTATCTTAGTTGTGTTTACGGTAACGTATAATTTATTACAGTGTTGCCAATTAGCACCAACTATACAGACATGAGGGACGATTTGAGTAGTAGCATATTGCAAATTAAAAAGAAAATTTATTTTTATACTTTTCTCTATGCGTTTTCTGAGTTTCGTATTTTTATTTTTTCTGAAATAATGAAATTTATTAATTTCTTTCTAATATTTGTGTAATCATAATATTGTTATTATATTATGTTTAATATAAAATTTATTGTTATAAAATATAAGTTACATCATACGAACAAGCCAAATACAAAATGCTTGATTTAAATGCTTTTCAACTGTCAGCATTGACATCCCTCTATATTGACTGCCATATGTTTGCTGTAAACAGCTGTTTTCTATGATTATTGTTACGTCAAGTTTATGGTCATGGTTATCGAATTTCGAATGCCAAATGTTAAGTATTTTAATGATTAGCTATGCTCACAGTAGCTAAAATATACTATTTCCAGAACTTTTTAGCTACCTATCAATAGCCATTCTCCTGCAATTCGATTTTCTTGTCTAAGAAATTGTATAACTTCTAAATGTCGTTACGTGTTTCCAATGTATTCTGGTGATTTTACAGAGTACTTTGAGTAGTCCGCTTGTTCCAGCATTATTTTTCTTATACCATAAATAAATCTAACCGTAATCCCATTTAGAGTATACCTTCCCTAAATTACTAGTCTGACAGGGCTATGTTATACCATTAACAGAAGTCTGTTAATTCATGCTGGTTGTGTCCGTGCTGATAAGTTTCGAAATTTAACTTTACATACATTAAATTGGTTTGCAAGGAGAAAACGAAAATAGAAAAAAAGAGAGAGTGAGAGAGAGGGAGTTGAAAATAAAAATTCTTTTATTCATTTAGTTGAGTTTAGTATTTTAGAAAAGAATTTCCAACAGTTACATTCCATGGAAAACTAATAAAAATGAAGCGAAAAAAGGAAACCGGAAACTTACAATTGCCAAAGTATACGAGTATATCGTTCATTCTGGCTTTGTGTGACTGAATAATATCATCACTTCACTCACTGCTTTATTGCAGTTGTATCTTTTTCATTTTCATTTTCATTTCGTCACTACTTTAACTTTGCTTTCTTCGTTTCTACTGAACATTTCTAATTTGAGGAGGAGCGGCGTATCCTGTGAAAGGAGCGCATGAATAAAAATGAATTTTCATTATTATTAAACTGTTTTTTCTCTTGTTTTTGTAAGTAGAACACTTTATATACATGACACATATTTACACTTTTGAATGCACAAAGTATTGCTTTTGGCAAATTATTAAGTAAAAAAAAGATATACAAAAAATCACACAAGGATAACAACAAAGTTCATGCTTTAAGTGTCAAGTTGGTATGTTTTTTATTTTATTTCTTTTAAAGCGAAGTAGGAGTAAAATAAAGTAGCAGCAGCAGTAAACAACAACTAAAAAGTATGTGCGTTATTTATTTTTCTGCTCTAAAGTGTCACAGAGAGGCGAAGCAACATAAGACGGGTCAAAACTAAGATTGCATTGCATTTTTGGCTATTCGAAATGGCAGGCCAAGGAAAAAGTTGTTGTAATAGTTTGTTTAGGAGTTTTGCTATAAAAACTGACAAAATGAAGTAAATTGTGTTAACACTACATTAAAGTTATACAATATAATAATAAAAAAAAAAAAAAAAAAAAAAACACACACTACTATTTACTCATGCACACTCTCATTGACATCAACTTTTGAACTTTAATAAACTAAAACTATTTAAACTCAGCAGGCGTGATGTTTGCAACACATCGCTTTCTACTTTTAATATATTCTTTTTGTTGTTTGTTTCATTTCAAAACACCAAGCAGAGCCAAACTATTTATTTCAGTAATATTTTTCTTTTCTACAATTTATCTATTTCTCATAGTTAATATTTTCTATTTTTGTTAAAAACTTTTACTGTAGTGCACTTACCTTCTTAATTGACAGCATAATTATTTATTTGTGTGCAGCCATTCAACTCGCTTCTTGGCATATGCTAAACTTTTAATGCTTATTTTGTTTAATTTTTAAATGAGCTTTTTATTACATACATATACCTATTACAGTGAAGCAGTGAAAAAACTAACCGATAAATTAACTTCGGCGAAATATCAGTCTTTCAAAGCGACTAGAAATTAGCAACCATAAAACCAGATGAAGTTAAAGGAGTGGGTGTTCTTAAATAAAACATTAGTTTAATAAATGAAAAAAACTACTAATTTATAATCCACTCTATACTAAATTCTTTTTATTAAATCGAACTTCTTAAATCACATTACAAGGATAATTTTCAATTTAAGCTGTAACGATGTCCTGTTATGTCAAAGCTAAACATATTCCTCCCAACATATTATCGATCAAATCGTGATGCCATCAAAGTTTTATCTGTAGTCGTGGGAGAATGTTTTTACTTACACCGTGAAATAATTTTTGTTTTTTTCAGGAATGCTTTTATATATTCAGCAAAGCTGGACATGTAATTGCAAATTGGCGAACAAAGTTAATATAATACGATTTTAAAACTTTTGAAAAATTTTATTGAGCTAAAAAGTAAATTTCGTCTTTGTCAACGTATCAGCCATTTTTAAGAGAAAGCATTTCCTCCAAGATGGCAGAAAACTTTTGTGGAAAGCTTTCCACGTTGTTTACGGCGAATAGTGTAACTCCCACGAAAAAGCGCAACGTTTTTTTTTTTTTAGTAATTTTGAAGGAAGTGTCACGTATAAAACCAAAAGTAGAAACAGAATAGCTGGTAATTGAAAAATGATTGCGTGATTCAATTTTTTCTATGTATTTTCTTTTTTGCACAAAAGCGCAAGACAGCTGACAGATATTTGCAACTCTGATTACATGAATATTTTCATAAATATTATCATGGCCAAAGAGTTGTGACGCAGTTCCAATCCCGCCCTACGCGGGTTACACGGGTATTTGTGCGGTATGAGGAGTTATGGTCAGCCACTTTAGCCTGTCACAGACAAACAAAAGAGAAACAAAACAGCTGATTCGTAAAAGGCAGAATTAGTTAAACCGCTATGGAAAAACCGTACCATAAGCAATGCATAGCAAATAGAAAATAGAAAATAGACTTTTCAAAGTAACTACTAGCACGGTTTTATTTGAAGCGTTACGTTTTCTTTAGCTTTTGTACGAACCTGATCAATACAACAGCTGCAACGTAACGCCTTAAGGGCTACAACAGCTGCAACGTAACCCCTTAAACCTTTATGTTGGATTTCATGTCTAAGCATTCTTTGTTGGAATTAATTTCTTAAAATATTACTTTTCTTTTGGCAACTTGTAATTGCTGCGTATATATTTATGAGCAATTTTGTTACATTCGCTTGTTTTTTTTTTTTTTTTTTTTTTTGTAAGGAAGAGAAGAGCTGTGTGCACTATTTCCAGCTTTTTGCTCGTGAGATTAAAACTTAATATGTCTTCTTTTTTTAAATTACTTTCAACAATATATTTTCTTTAACATGAAGTTGCTTTTAAATTTAATATTTCAACATTTTCTCATTTTCTATTTATTGAAAAAAGAAGAAGAAAAAAAATATTTATTTCTTTTGTTTTCCTTTTTTTTTTTTTGTATTGTTCATATTGAGCTTTGTTTCTCTTACTTCAAATATATCATTGATTTCCTTTATCCTGTTTATGCAATTTCCGTTTCCTGTCAAAGTTTTCTTATATATTTTTTTTTTTGTTTCCTTCTGCTGAATAATAGTTGACTTGTTCTCTTCTTCATTATAATTTTAACATACGGTTACATGTGCGTTTGTATGAGCGTATGTATGTGCGTGTGTATGGGTTTGTATAAATACGTATTCCATTTATCTATTTAAAAACAAATACATACATATTTTTATTGCTTTTTCACATTCGCATATAGATGTTTTTTAAATTACCTGTGAAATACTATTGCAGTGTTTTCTTTTTTCATTTTATTTGCTGCCAGAGATATAAAAAAATCGCACATATAAAAATCGCAGATATAAAAATCGCAAAGACTGCTGGAACCAGAAATCCCATAAATGTTAACAGCAAAAAGTTTCGAATTGTTTCTAAAATTTAATACGTTGTAGTGCTAGTTTTGCTAGCATGTTTGATGCCTTGTTTGGCTATGTCGCATTAAATATACATATTTTGTCGTAATTGCTTACGTAATTGCATATTTAACTGAAGTTCAATATGCTTTCAGAAAACAGTATAAAAAAAAAAAATAAAATAAAATGAATTTCTAATTTAAAACGATTTTTTTTTGCAAAATTTATTGTATTTGTGAATTTGAAAAAAAATTATTATCGGTGTCATAGGGATTTTTCAATGACCCTTTGACTTTGTAGGTCATTTTGGTCTGTGCCACATTGCCATTATATACAAATTATATATATAGTATACAATTGCAGAGTCCATTAAATACGGCAATATGAATTGTATTTGACAACAACAATAAAAAGGACAAAAATTAATGAACGACAGACATTCAAAAATGAATATCCGGATAAGTATAATGCCCGGTCAAAAATAATATCCGGACAAAAATAATGTGCCGGACAAAAAATTTCCGGACAGAGAAATACAATTCAGATTGCAAGCAATCTTTTTAAATTAGGAATGAATTAAATTTTTTTTTTTAATATTTGAATGTTAAGTAACTTTAGTTTTGTTTTCTCCAACCACATTTAACTGTAGTTACATATGTAGTTACGTAAGTTCTTACGTCAAAACACATTTAACTCGGCATATTTATCTTCTCATACATTGTTTGGCTTGCTTTGGGCACAAGTATAGAAAATAAAATGTTAAAATATCAAAGTTTTTATAAAAGTTTTCAAAGCTTTTGCAGCTTTCTCTCATCTATAAAATGATGAACAATGCAATTCCACAGTCACAGATATTTGTCATTGATGTTTTCATGTCTGATCAGTGTTGCCAAGTGTGCTGGCTTATCTCCAAAAACGGGTATTTCTAGGAGAAAGTACAAAATAAAGTGTGTAGCCAAGATGTCCTTTCAATTTAAAGTGTGCAGAGTTTGCACTTGTTATATTTTAACTTTATTGTCTGAATTTTGTTATTTTATGGGCAATTTCTGAATTCACAATTTTAAACAGTGTCTGCCAAGATTTGCTCATACTTTAATTTGCATCACATATCACAAGAAAAGAGAAAAGTTAAACATCCATATTTAAATCAAAGAAAGTTGTCTTTTTTGCAGTTCGCTGTTGTAAAAGCATCCATGCAGAAATTTTTTGAAAAAAAATTGCAGCAATTTTTATAAAAAAAATCTAAAAATTTCTATATTATAATTCTCAGATTTTGAGTATAAATAATAAATTTGAAGTGCAAGTTAATTGCCGGAGAATTATGCAAAAGGAAACAAATTTTGGAGAAGCCGTTTAAGCGAAAAATTATCTATAGCAACAATTTATTTCTGTACAGTTATTATCCTTTAAGTAACCCTCGTACAATTAACGTATTCATTTATTTACTTCTGTTGCTGAATTCTCAGTATTTTACATTTATTTTTATATGTTTTAATGGATAATCTAATCGACTTTGCTTAGTTGCTTTGGAAGCAAATGTATTGCCACCAAATGAAATTATTGGAAATTAAAGTACACGATCTCGGCCACTTAATAGAATTCGCCGCGAGGTAATTTCGCACATTCGCTGTAGTTTCTTTCCTTTACGATTACACGAAATTCAATGGAATTTTATCAAAGTAGCCACTGTCTCTGATTGCAAGATTATCTGTGTTATAAAAATTAAATATTGTATTTTTGTTTATTATATTTATTGATTTATTGCTGGCTTGTGACTTTATGGTTTATTAAAAAGAATTTATAAAATAAACGACCAGTTTAAAACAAACATTTATGGCAACACTGTGTCTGACTGAAGGAACTTCAAAAGCTATTGGTGGGAGAGGAGAAATGAGGTGAAATGCTGCAAACATCATATTGAAATGCTTCTAATTGCCCCTGTGAATATTATTACAAAGCAGCCTGTTGGCATAATCAATACAATAACTTTCGTACAGCTCGTTCACGCTTTGACAACTTTCTTGCTCCACAATGTGTTTGAGAAACGGCTGTAGTTTGTGCACAATAATTTACTTTTTTTTTGTCAAGTTGCTTTTATGAAAAAGTACAAAATGAAATATACTTTTATAAAAGAGACGGGAAAAGAAAAGTATGAAATTTTTCCAACTTTCTTAACAATCTAACTTCCTACTTGTCAGCTATTATGAGCATCAAGGTAATTTTGATATTCTATACTTTTTATTATGCAAGCATGTGTAAAAAAAAACATGTAATCTTTACTATTTTACCTACACCCACACAACCACATACACGCCTCTACCTACAACTTTGTGTATGTTGAATGTCCTGAAATGTGTATATGCATGCGTACGAGAGAATAGAAGACATCCTTCGCAGCTCCCAACTTTCATAAGTATGGGAATTATTGTATGCCATTTAAGAGGAAAAATATTATGAAAAAAAAACGTTGTAATAAAATATTTATGCAAAATAGGTTTTTTTATTTTCTTATTTTCTTCTTTTACTAGAAATGCACTCTATAATTTTAAGCAGACAATGTACGTGTATTCACATTTATGGCAACTAATGGCATGTATTTAAATTTATATATCATACACTCATACAGTCACACGCACAGGAAATATAGGAAGCTGGTTTGAGCATAAAAGCTGAAATAATTTCATTTGTAAGGACTCGAAAATAAATCAAGTGGTGGATTAAAGTGGGAAAGAACAAACTTATCGCTTAATTAGCTGATAAGGCAACAGCTAATGGGACGGTGTAACCGTTTTAACAAAGAGATAACTTTTTAATGGCACATTAGGGGGAAATTTCCATTCTGGAAACACTTTTTGTCGAACAGGTACCTTTTTAAAAAGGCACTATTAACTTTAATTTTTTTTTTAAATGATTTATATTTACAAGTAAATATTTAAAAACTGTTTTGAGGAATTTTTCTTTTTTATGACCCTTGCATGATCAGGAGCCATTGCCGGAGCGCTATTGGGAAAAATATTGCTTTTTTAAAGCACTAAAAACATTTTGGGGATTTCGGTTTTGTACGAATTTGTTTTTGTTTTGAAAAATCATAATATTGCAAAGCCATGTTTTTTAAAATACTCTTTTTGGGAATTTGTTTTAAAAAGGTTCTCTCTTTTTAGATTCCCCTTTTTTTCTAACAGGAGTTGTTTTTAAAAGTGTTTCTTAAAAGTGGGTTTTTCATCAAATGCCATTTTCTTAAAAAGTTTTTTGCTTTTTTGGTAAAAATCCCTTATTTTTGGTAGTCCGTCCATTGCTTAAAAGTACTGCTCTTAAAAGGTAGCTCTCTTTCGAATTCCTAGCTCTGCTATAAATTTTCACTTTACTGCCACGTCTGTCACAAAGTTTATTAAGTAACTGTAATTTGCAATAAAGTTGTCAGCTGAATATTTGATAAAAATTATATATTACCCTGTAACTTTTGCATTCTACTGTACCTTTAATTGTACATTTTCAGTTCACGTTTTCGAATTCCTGGCTATGCTATAAATTTTCACTTCACTGCCACGTCGGTCACAAAGTTTATTAAGTAATTGTAATTTGCAATAAAGTCGTCAGCTGAATATTTGATAAAAATTATATATTAGCCTGCAACTTTTGTACTCTACTGTACCTTTAATTGTACGTTTTCCAGTTCACGTTTAATTTCAACCATTTTTTATACAGAATATGAAAATGAAAACTTTTCTTTATAATCATTTTTTACCTTTAACGTGCATCTTTGAATTTATTCTTTGCTTTAAATGTGGTGCCAAGAGAACATAATGAAGAGAAACTATTATTTGCAGCCTGTCGATATGGTTGCCGTTGTCATTCGGTGTTGCAGCAGGATTTCAAAAAGCACAGTGGTTTCGGCAAAATATATCTTTACATTGTCATTTTGTCACGAGATTAATTTCTGGGAAATCATAGTGGATCCCTTAAAAGTTATCTTATATGTAAAATTTTTAAAATATTTTGTTTACAAACTTGTGAATGTTTAGAGTATAGAGAAAAGATAAATAGAGAATAGTTTGTGCAAGATAAGATAAGATAAGATAAGATTGAAGGTGTGTATGAGAATGTAATTAAAAAGGAAAATGTGGCATGAAAAATGCCATTGTTTAGAGAAGGTCTAATTAAAAATAGCTTTTCGAATGCCAACTGACCACTGCACTTCCTGATTACCCCTCAGCGGACTTGTACTAGAGATCAGCTCCAAACTACACGAAATGGAATACAACTTTGATTGGGAGTAGCAGAAAACTCTTGTGTATGGTACAATGCTTTAAAGTCTCTGTTACAGAGGAGCACGGAGAAACTCATCACCAGTGGCAGGAGGTTGCTCAGGTGGCCGTACAGCTGGGCAACTTTATAATATAAGTTATATATAAAGTATAAATTCACTTTATATTCAAGTGAACTTTATTTCACTTGAATATAAAATTCTTAATACTGCAAATACATAAGATTGAATAATGGCTATGGCTGATTCTATAAATATTAAAGATAATGAAGGTCCTGTTCTTCCTAATAAAGTTAATAACAAGTGTCCTGCAATTATACTTGCTGTTAATCGTACTGCTAATGTTCCAGGTCGAATTATGTTACTAATTGTTTCAATACAAACTATAAAAGGTATTAAATTTAATGGAGTTCCTTGAGGGACTGGATGTGCAAATATGTATATGTTTTGTATTATTAAATCATCCAATATGGGCTGCATTTCATTATTATGTTTTTCACTAATAGAGCCATTGACTTATAGTTTCTACATCAAGGAGCCGCACTGCAAAAGCCTTTTTAGCCTCGTGCAATATTAGAAGATTCAAGACGAAAGTCCACATTCTCCTCTCAGTGTACTATTTTTAGTGTGAGTGGCTCGAAGGATCAATATCTCTTTCGCAAACAGTTTTAAAAATCACAATTTGATTAAATGGATTCCCTTAATGAGAAGGCAGTAGGCTTTCTCACTGTCAGAGCCACTGTCTCTGATTGTGGTTTCCGTTTTATTGTTTATTCATGCTTATTCCTTCGCTGCCGGCGTTGTTAATGTGCTGCGGCTATGTGAATAATTCATATATGAAAGTAAATGTCTGCGTCAACATACAAACTTTTTTTCTGCTTTTTGTTTGAGATGGTGAATCTGACATGAAAAGGTGTAAAATTAAGGCATTGTATTTATTGAATGCTTTAGGCGAACTGCTTTCACAACTTATTTGTTTTGATTTGGAATAAGAAGCCATTCAGTGAATGGCTCATTATAAAATCTGGCTCCTGTTTGCTAATTTTGTATAATGGAAAATTATAAAACAATAGATTTGTTTTCTTAGCACTTTTTCGGGCGCGCGCATGTGAGTGTGTGTGTGTGAAACACAAAGCCAAAGAAAATTAAATTTTAATATTAAAATGCTATTGGTGGCAATAATTGAAACAGAGATAATATTCTATTCTAATTAACATTTCATTTTATTAAATATTGGGAAGGCATTTAAACGCAAAGTGGAAATTATACTTAATTATAATAAGTAGAAGAGGTACTTTGAGTTCAAGATGAGTGAATAATTAGTGAATTAATTGGCGGTTTTTGCTAAAAAAAAAAAAAAAAATCCGCCATAACATATCCTTAACAAGGATACATATTACAGAATTAGCAAATTAAGAAAAATATTTTTTAAATTTGTTTGCCTTTCCTCATGTCCATGCAATTTATATGCAAATAATTTATCACAATTTGCAATCATGTACCGTAAAAGATAAAAAAAATTTTTTTTAACGAAACTAAATGACGTTTAAGGGAGCATATAATTTAAAAATCATCATTAATTTTATTATAAAATATTATAATTCACTATGCATCAGCATTCAGCATATATTGTAAGACAATTCCAGCTCACCAACAAGAACTCACTAAAGCAACTTTTTTTCTCACTACTAATTTCTTGTTTTTAAATTCAGTTTTTTTCTTATTAACAAAATTGGATTTGCAGTTTATTTTAATGAGTTGCCGGTTGCCTGCTTGGCTTCCTTCTTTTTTTTTTTTTCTTTTTTTTTTGCTTAAAGCTTCTTTAACACAATTGCTATTAAATTACAAAATGAAAAAGTTGACCACACTGAATGTTAAACAGTTGAGATGGCTGGTTTTTTCAACTTCTTCTCTTCCTTTTTTTTTAAAAAAAAAAGAAAAAACAGTAACTGCTGTAGGCCACAGCGAGCCCCAAATGCGAAATGATTGTACATAAAAAACATTAACAAAATGTAAAATGCAAATAATAAACGATACAAAGTGTTTAAACCGCAAAATTCATAAACATCCTTTTCCTGTTCGCCAGCTTCCTTATTTATTTGTATAGTCACAACTCTCACTATCCGTCTCCTTCTTTTCCTTCTTTTTACAGCTATTTCACTTTATTCATTATTAGTTATTAGCTGCCGTTTCAAAAAGTTTTTAAACGTTGAAAATTTAAATTCAGAATTTTACTGCCTCATTTGCACTTTCAATTTCCAATGCTATTCGTTTAAGGAAGGGGGAAACAAAATAATGCATTGACTTCAAGCATAGAATTACCAATCCAGCTCAAATTTGTCTTTAACTGTAGCCTACGCATTATGTGCTTACAGGAGTAGCAAGTGCGTAAAGGATATTGGGTTCGATTCCTACAACTGACATTTACAAAAAAATAAAATTCCCTTTAACTTGTCGCATTTGCTTTAACATGAGAAGCGTTCATCTGTAGCAGCATTTCATCTATAGAAACGGTTAGACAAAAGCAAACAACTACAACTGATTGAAAAGGACTAGAGACATCGTTAAAAATGTAACTGGAGAACAACGGCGCTAATGGACAGCCTACTAAGTCGAAGGCCGTGGGTTCGATTCCTGCCTAGACCTTTGCAGACAAGGCGAAAGCTTTACTGGTTAAGTTGTTTACCAAAAAAAAATTACTTTACCGATAACTTTCTCGTTAAACGCTTTAGTGCTTCGCAATATACATAACCGCGATTTTCCTTTTTTGATTTTGCCAAGTACACGAATGTTTTTTGTCGAACCGTTTTATTTACACTACTTCGCGTGTGATTGTTATTAATATTATAATAACTTACCATTTTGCTGTTCCTGAGCCCAGAAATACTGAAAACTGAACAGTTTTATTAAATTAAATAAATATTTAAAAACAAGGCAAAAAGTCGCTCTGCATGGCCGCTGGTTGAAAAATAAAGTGCTGTTTGCTAAAAAAGAAATCATTTTACAGTGAAATTGAATATGTGATGCTGGCAGAAAACTACGAGCAGTGCATTTCTTAAATTAGTTTTACTAATAATTTTTTTTTATTTTTTTTATAAATATTAAAACAATTAGTAAATATATTTACACAGAAAGCTTTTTTTTTTAAAAAGATAACATTGACGAGGCAAAAAGTTTTTAAACAAAGTCGATAGTGTTACAAAAAAAAAATGACAAGTTAGAAATCATTTAAGCTTATGGAAGGCATTTAAATTAAAATTAAAAAGAAAAAGAAAAAATTAATAATAATTGTAATAATAAGGAAAACTGGTTTAATAATAAAATTGTAACAAGTGATTGTGCGTACTTCATATCAATTTTTTTTTAAGTAAATTAAATTTTTTTTCTTTTGTTGTTGTTGGTGCTTTAAGTCTGACTAGAGATCTTGAAATAGAAAGTAATTGTTTTTCTTGTATTTTTTTTTTTGTATGTTTGTGTTGTTTTTTTTTGTTCTCTTCTTTGTGGTTTTTAAATAAAAATATTAAGGACAGGCAATATGTATATATGTGCGTGTTTCTAAGTTCTCTTCTTGACTTTTCTCTTATTTTTATTTCAGCTGTTACCCAACAAGAGAAAAACTTTTTTTTCATTTTTTTGAAATAAAAAAAAAGAGAAATTTAAAAACAAACAAAAACAAGAAAAAAAAGAGATTTTTTTTTTTACATAAAATATGTTTGTGTGCTCTTGTTTTTACTGTGTGTTGTTGTTTCTGTAGTCTTGCGGTTTTGAAAATTATATTTAAAAGGCTTCTCAAAATTTTTCCTTTATTCTATTACAAATGTTGTCTGTTTATTTATTTCCAAGTTTTTGGTGTTTAAGTTGTGATAATTGTTTGGCTTTGGCCATATTTGTTGGAAATGAAAAGCAAAAAAAAGTATACACAAATTAAATAATATTTAATACTTTTTTTTTTTTTTTTTTTTTTTTTTGTATTTAAAATAGAATGCTTTTGAATTGTTTGAGTGTGACTAAAAGTGCTTTTACAACAAACATTAAGTGCTAAAGTTAAAAGGAGCTCAGGTGCAGGTGTTTAATGGTGAAGTCTCTATTTTATGTAGAATGATTTTATTTATAACAATTTTTTTTTGTGTTGGAAAACTTAACGCAAAGTTGATATCAATACGCTTTCGCAAGTAATTTAAATTGCTTTCAATATCTCATTTACTGCAATTTATTTTATTTTAACTTGACAACGAAATTATGGGTTTTGTTATTCAAACACTATACGTGAACGTTTAAAGGCAGTAATTCTTTTTCACAAGAAGAAAGAATTTTCGGAGCTCTTTATTGGACCATGACAAGCAAATAAAATAAACTCCTTTAGATATAAAAAACCAAATATCAATTTTATATCATGCGAAAGTTAAAAAGCAATAAATTTTCAGAGTTATTATTCAGGAGATCATATATCTTCTCTTAATTGTTGGCAGTCCCTATCATTGTTTATAAAAATATATGTATATATTTCTAGATATTATAGCTTATTCTTTTGTTTTCCATTATAATTTTGCTAGTTTTAGGAAATCGTAAATTATATTAAAACATGAAGCCATAATCGTCATTACAAGAACCGACAGAGGTGTTAAATCGCCTAATCGTTAATTTAAAAGACTGTAGTTGAGGTTACGCAAAGTTGTTGTCTTGTCAAATCGTTTGGAATTCATGAGTCTTAACTACACGTTAGCAACGATAATTGTGACTTTGGTCTGGCCCACCGCCTCGTCAAGAGGAATAACTAAAGCTTACATGGCACCCCCTCTCAAAAAATTGAGGGGTGCTGTTCAAAATTACCCGAATTTCCCTAGATGGCTCAAAAGCCATCTACGTATGTAAAAGGAATAGTTGCTGGGCTGTGATTTCATACTTAGCTGAATAATTCGGAAAAAAACAAGGATTCAAAAGGATTCATTTCTCAATAAAATTTCATTTCACAAAATATTTAGAAATTTAAAATTTTTTTTTTTCAATTTCCCTTCGAAGTTGTGGCTTTGAATTAGCGATCTGCTAATAATAAGTTTTCAATTCGTTAATTAATTTATATGAAAAGTTTTGAAAATTAGTTTGTTACTGCAGACACTAAGAAAAATAATTTCAAGACAAGATTTTTTTTTTAAAACTAAGTGGCTCGAATATAACTGAAAATAACTGATACTTATAAATAGCAACTCGAATTTAAATTATTTATAAAAGATATTAAAATGACAGTGCTGTAGGCAGGGCTTGGCTCAACATGAATGTATTTTTTTTAGGCAATTTCGTCTCACACATGCTGTACGTATCAAAGTAGAGGGAAAATTTTAATCTAAAGTGCTTTTTTGTTTTGTTTTGTAAATTTGAAATCCATATCATTTATCTGTTCGCTCTTCAAAAATTCTATAAAAACGTATTGAGAATCTTTCCTTTCCTTGAAAGCAGATATAATAGAGCGCACTCATTAAATCAGCTGATCGCGAGCTAGTAAGACTCACAGCTGAGCAATTTAAAAACGCTCTGGCAATTGATAGTTGGTAATGGAATATACTTACATTTTATAATTTTTAATAGCGACTGCGTAAGAACTCTATTTTCTTCTTGTGTTTCTCTGGCTTTTAATTTTCTTCTTTAAATTTAATACTCTGTAATAACTTATCAAATTTGCATTAAGCTTTCCATAAATATACAGACATAATGTCTTGTGTACATGATACATAATTTTTTAATTTGGTTTTGCTATAAAAATTAATGCTTAATTTTCAATCATTTATTTTTTATACTTTTTTTATTTTATTGCTGTACAATTTTTGGGACAAAAAATTTTATTTACACATTTCGATTTACCTTAAAAGGAATTAAAATAAACAAAAATTTTTTGTCTCTTTTAATCGCTGCTTTTGCAGTTTTAAACTCTCCATCAAAATAACTTTGTTAAATAAATGTGGCGGTACCATTTCAAATGTGCACCTTGAAAAAGTACCTTACAAAAATTCCCTTCGCACATGACGGGTTTTCTATACTATTGTCAAATTAAATGTAACTTTTTTTAAACACATTTAATAAAGACTGTTTAAAAACGTATAGTGGTACTTTTTTACAATGTAAAAAACTACTTGAAAGTACAATTGTTTAGAAAGTATCTTCATTAATAATTTCAATTTAAGGAAAAGTGAAATTTTACAAAAAAGTACTTTTAAAGAAGTTGAAATAATATACTTAAATACTTTTAAATGTTAAAATAGTTTTGCTTTATAAATATTTAATATCAAAAAGTACCTCTAAAAGTACTAAAACATTCCCTTTGCGATACATTTATATAAATTAAAATTTTACAACATTTTTTTTTATTACTTTTTACTGCTTTTCAACAATGAATCCTGTGAAAAGGCCATTATTAATGCAGGGGTTTATTTTAACCATTTTTCCCCCCTTTTAAAAGCCTCATTGCGTTTAATATTTATAAATAAATGGCTACCTTTAAGAAAGGTTGTTTTTTTTAAAAAAAAACCACCTAAAAAAACGTAATTTGCAATAAGTTGTATTTTTAAATCGTACAGTGTGTAACAAAAGTATTTTCACTAGTTTTTTTAAGTTTCTTTTAAGGAAGTCGTTTTAAACAAATTCCTGTAGTTCTTCCAAAGTACCACTAAAAAAAGTTTCCTTTTTTAATCAATTAAATATGGAAATTAGTTAAGACAGTTGTGGGTCTCCTTGATCCTTCGATTAGACAAATTTAAGCTTCAACTTAATTTTAATTTTTAAAACTTTATTTTTATGATTTCGGCTATCCTGGCATTCCAAAGTAGCGAGCAATACCAATGAAATGAATTTTCTTTTTTTTTTTTTTTTGTGTAATGGGTTTTATGTAATGACAGGACATCACTAGAAGCTCCACTACTGGAAGGACCAGAAAGGCTTTCTTTTGATTTCATTATTTGCTTGCTAATTTCTAATTCATAGAAATTTTGATGGAGCCTACAATCAACGGTTTTCAATGTGTGTTTAGGTTTAGGTTTAGGTTTTGAACTTTTTTTTTTTATTTTGATTCAATCATTAAAAAAATAAATGAATGAACTGAAAAAGCAAATCGATTAACTCCAAATGCTAAAATAACTTCTATTGTGTTTATCAGTTTTCAGTTTTATTTGCGTGTGCTTTCATTTTATTGATTGGATACAAACAAACCAAAGAAACTTTATTATTCTATACAAATTGGAAATATGAATAAATATTTAAAATGTAAAAGTTTTGTACACTGATTAAAACAGAAAGTGGAAAAGGAAACGTTTAAACGAAGATGAGGAAATCAAACAATACGTTTTCGAATTAAATTAAAAAAAAAAAAAAAACTCCAAACTTTTAGGAAAATCCACATTTGCCACATAACAAGTAATTTTCATTTCCATTTTCATTTTTTTTTTTTTTGTTTTCTTTTTCATATACGAGAATAAAAATATTAGAATTCGCAAAAATCACGTTCATACATCATCAGCAGTCACAAAAACAACGGCAGCAACTTCCGGCGTTCAGGTTAAATATTTTTATATGTATAGATTTATATAAATATATATATATATGTATGTATATATATGTATGCATATATGGATGTGTGTGTATGGGTGTGTATGTGTTTTTTTTAATATATAAAGAGATTCTTTTTTTAAATATGAGCATGGCTGGATTAAATATAAATTGAATAAATATTTGCTAAAAGTTAAATGAAAATTGTTTTTATACAAATTAAATGCTGAAAATTTTCATTAAATTATATATATTTTTGGTTTTAAACTGTTTTGTTTTGTATTGCATACGATCCAACAAATATTTAGGAAATTAAATATTTCACAATAAACAAAAAAAAAAAAAAAAAAAAAAATTATAAGTTACTTATGTAGGTAAAAATGATATTTTAATATATTCATATACGAGGGGCGCTCACCAAGTCCATAAAACTATTGAATAATAAATTCAAATAAAGTGTAATAAAAATCAACACAAAAATTTCCACAAATTTAAATAAAATATAAAGAAGAAGACGACATTTACTTGTTTGAAAAATAACCAAATGAAATTTAATTGAAAACACAAATTGTTTATTTTATTTTTTTCTTTTAAATATACTTTTCTTTTCACGATTCTTTGTATGTACATTCTCAGTTCAAAGGTGCTCTTGTCATTAAAGTTTAATAGAAAATAGCATTACATTGCGAATATATAATGTTTGTTTTATATATCATGTTAAAGTATTAAAGGAAAAAGTTGTTGCTGACCACATTTAGTTTTAAGTTGTTGTTTCGGGAGCAGACCATATCCACAACATTCCATTTTAGTTTTGCTTTAAAAAATGCTTAGAACAATCAATATCCACACAATAATCACAAGAAGGGGGAAATAATAAAATTCTAAAAAGGCTAGAAACGACTAGAATGGCAGCAATATGAAACGAAATAATAATAATAATTAACAGAAATAAGCCTGCAATAAAAACAAATAAGTAAAATGAATTTTAAATAAAATGGTTTTTTTCAAAAAAGCTCTTTTCTATAAAACAGTTTTTTTATACACTTTTTTTATGCACTTTTTTTATGCACTTTTGTATAAACTTTTTTTTAATAAGAAAGATGTGTGCCTAATTTATACACACTGTTTTTATAATTTAATATCCTTAAAAGCGTTCAAAGGCTAGCATTTTCATTTAGTAAGCTTTTAGTGAAAAGCTTTTTTTTTTTTTTTTAAAAAAAATTTTCTCTATTGCAAATGTTTTTTACAAAAACAATTTTTACCCAACGATACTTTTCTTCAGCAATCCTCTGAAAATGGACTTCTGAAATGGACTAAAAGATTGCAACGGGCAAAGCTTTTGCAAAAAAAATTTATATATACATATATGTATATATTACTGAAAAAAAAAATTTTTACAATAAAAGCTTTATGCCCAATAAAACTTTTTGGGCTACGCAACATTTTCTCATAAAGCTTTAAGGCAAACAAACAATTATTTATATATATGTTACTTTTCCATAATAAGATTAGTTTGCACAGTGGAATGCTTTACATTTTATTCAAAGAATACTGAAATTTAATTGCTAAACAATTAAGCTGGAATGCCATACTTGGTTTATGTCATATTGTTGCTCTTACAAAGACAGTTCCATTCCTGATATTTAGAAAATTATTTATTTCAATATAATTCTTTTATTAAAGAATTAAGGAAAAAGCTTTTTTCGCAAAAGCAATATTTTAAAAAGAAATCGATCCTACTGGAAGAATAAATTTAATGAACTGAATCATACAGAAAAAAAAACTATTTAAGCACCTTTTCTTAGATTGACTCTATGAATTCTCATTTAGTTTCGATTTACATTATTATATAAAAAAAGCTTTTTTATTATTTTTAAGAAAGCTTTTCAAATGTATTTTTAATAAAACATTTTTTACACATTTTTTATAATCGAACTGCTGCGATCAGTTAAGAATTATATAATTTTTCCTAAATACTTTATGGCTTTTGAAAAGTAGAAAATTATGTTCGCTACCTGCTGAAAGAAACTAAATGAAAAGAAAGCAAAATAGAAATAATAATAAATATTGTAATCATTCATGCTTCTCTAAAAGAGTGTCTAAACTTAAAGCTTTTAAAACTAATTTAAATTCCTGCTACATTTTTTTTTTTTATAAAAACAAAAAACAACATTTTTCATAAAAAAATAAATGCATTTTTTTTAATAAAATAATAGTAGACAACAACAAAAAATTCATTTCATTAATTTTTCAATAAAAAAGAAAAACGAACACAATATAAGTGATGTGCTTGAGTTGCTTAATAAATTTTTATTTTATTTTTTAAATAAATAATTAAAGTGCATCAATTGAATTTGATTGATTAGTTTTCTCTTCAATTCATTACAAGAAAGGTGCTCTTTGGTGAATACATGAAATAAATTTATTATTTAATTATTAATTAACACATTGATAAATGAAAACTTTGTATAGCAAGTTTTTTCTAGTAAATTAAGGAAAAAAAGAATTGCTGCCATTCCCATAAGGATTTTTAAAGAAAACATAACAAATTGAAATGAAAAAAAGTGGTTTTTAAAATTCTAATAAAAATTCGTTTCAAACAAACAGGAAGAGGAAGTTGAAATAAAAACACACAAACATACGCAACTAAACGTTGGTTCAATTATTTTTTTTTCATATTTTTTTCTCTTTTATTATTATTTATTATAAAGATGTTTTTTTTTTCAATTTTAGATTTGTTAATCTTCTTTAAATATTTTTTTTTTTTTTTTGGTTTTTATAATTTAATAATAATATAACATTAAATATTTTTTATATTTTTCATATAAATATAATTCTTTTTTGTGTTAATTAGTATTAATTTAATAAGTTCTGAATAAATTTGTTAGTGTTTTTATGTTAAAAAGAAATAAAAAAGGAAAAAATGGTGTTCAAAGAACTTGTAAGTTGTAATTTTACTATTTTTTTTTTTTTTTTTTGGGGGATCTAAAAAAAGATGAATATTTACAAAATAAATTCCTGTTTGAAAAAAATATCTTGAAAATCAAATTATAAATATTAAACTATATATTTTTTAGAATAATGCTGTACACACAACTAGGCAGTTTCATGTATTGTTTGGCTGAAATATCCTTAGAAATAAAACAAAAAAAAAAAAAAAAAATTAAAAACTTGTACGAGAGGCGGCGGGAAAAACATTCAAACTTACTATTTTGGTTACACTACAAAAAATCCTTTAAGCAGCTATAAAAACCAGAACTCAATCATAAGCTGGAAATACCCAGTTTTTTCTTAAACGAATCAACAGCCATGAAGTGAGCACTGGTCCATGCCGTGACTGTGCCCGTAGTACTAGAGTTTTTGTGGAAGGGAGATAAGCTGGGCGAATACAGTATATGGACAGTCGACATGGTTGCGATAAGGAAGGACTTACATGAAATTTCACGGCAATGCATTTTCTTCTGGATAAATGAAAACTGCGAATATATCCTTCGAGCTTCTAGTTAATGGAATGCTAATACCCATTAACTTTTGCACTATTATTTCCAGTTTTTTCTTAAATACATCTTAACTCGTTTCAAAACTAGTTTATCGCAGATTTTTTTTTTTTTGCTAATTTTTTCTTCGATTTCTTATATTTTGACTTTGAATAAGTAATTAAAAATGTTTGTATGAGTGGTATAAACCAAATGCGCCTAAAAATAGGCCACTCATTTTATAAACTAATTGCACTATTAAAGTAATAAAGGGAATGGTAAATGGCCGCTGAGAGTAGCCCTGTTCTTAATAAATGGATTGATAAAATTAACTTCAGGGGCAGAAAAGGTGATTCTAATCACACGTGCTCATATGAACGTCTGTATTGTTTCCCCCCAACCAAACAATTTATAATTTATGTTAAATTTAAACTAATGAATGTCATTAGCAAAGCATTTGTAATAAACAAAAATCGAATGTGGGTGTTTGTGTGTGGTTTGGTTTTCGAAATTCAAATTTATGCATTTTTTGTCTTCTATATAAAACAAATAAAGTTTAATTAAATTTTACATTAAACCTAAATGCATTTCATTAACAAGTTCCATATGCAAATGCTTAATTTGTTGTTCAACGTTTTATTTATATAGAAAAAAAAGCAAAATTAAATATATTTCATACAAATTAAAATGAAAATAAAATAAATGTAATCATCATCATTATAATTATAATATACATACATACATGGAAATTTAAATAAATGAGTTTTTAATATTATCGTTCATTATTTGCTTTGTTTCTTTTTTTTGTTTTTTTTTTTTATTTTTTTTTGCTGCAGAACATTTAGTTGTATTAGGTTAAATTGTAATTAATAGAAAATTAAAATAAATTAATTGAATACAGTTTGACACAAAACAATATTTAGATCAATTACGCACACACACAGTAATTAGGATAACATAAACGAAAAAAATAAAAATAAAAATAAAAAGATAAAAATAAAAAATAAATGGCCAACTAAAAGAAACCTGGCAAATAAATTTAGTTTTTCTTCATCACATTTTTGTTACAGGAAGAAGACTATAAAATTAAAAAAATTGTTAAATTTGTACGCATTTTGCATTTTTATGAATTTGCTTTCCAATAAATTTAAAATTGTTTAAAAGTGCTGAAAATTTGATTTAAAAAAAAAAATAAAAAATAAAAAAAAAGAAAATGGAAAAAAATAATTCTTTTTTTTAAATTTAATCAAATGAGATGATGAGAATTAAAAAAATATTTCCCTTTTGATAATAAAACATACAAAAATTCATTAGCAATGGAAAACATTTAAAAAGTATTTCCTTTTTGGTAAAACGAGTCCTTTTGTAATCCCCAAAATCCATTGTAAATACACTTCTTGTAAACTAAACTATTTTATGGCATAAAAAATAATTGTTGACTGTGAAAATATATATTGGAAAACTAATTGCAACAATATTTAATGTGAATGTGTAAATGTGGGAAATTTTATTAAAGAATTTGTGTAATAAATTTTTTTCTATTCAAACTGTTGCATCAAATTGCTTCGGAGGATGAAAATTAGAAGAAAAAGTCAGACGAACTGAATAGAATCACACTATGAATATCACAACCTTTAAAAAATTTCTATTAGTAAAATAGATATTTTGTATGCAGGAATTGAAACGAGAAAAAGAAGAAAATAGAAAATCCTGTTGCAAGCCACAACCTACTAAAAAAATCAATGTTATTTAAATTTCGGAAATTTTATAAAACCAAACTAAATCGCGCCCGTGTTTACAAACTTAAGCACATCGTATTCCCTAAGTTTGTTCTAATAAGGCAACTAGTTTATTCTGTAGACTTCATATATTTTTATTTAGTTAATCTAGAGGTCCTTGCTAAACTTACTTTGTTGCATAAAAACTGCAGATTTCCAAATTTGCTGAAAGTGAGAAGTCATAATAGCAAATAAAACTCCTGCGAACGGTTTCTTGTATTGCCATATATAGAGTTATTGTCTTACTTTGAATTTGTACACAAAATGATAATTTGAAAAAATTGTTAAACAATTATATATTTATGTGTGTTTGTCAGACTAAGTAAATGTTCCTTTAAGACAACAGTCGGATGTGCCTTGAAAGCCACTTGATAGAGCAATTGTCATTGAAAATCGTTAAATTCATAGAAGATTTAAGAAGCTGAATTGGTACTTAAGCTTATTTATAAGCTTTGTGACACATACTTCCGCGCTTGTTAAATATTTAAGACTTTAGCACATTGCATGAGTATCTCTATTATTACTTAATAACAAGTGTGTTTCACTATCTTACACAATCGTGCAATTCATTCTGATGAAAATGTGATAGTTGTTTATGAAAATTTTCATAAACTTTTGCTTATCATAAAAATCTGACATTTTTAGGTCACACTATCCTTTTTCAGCAGAGATGTCGTATTTCATAAATCGTAAGAGTGTTCGATCGTCTATCAGGACTTTGAACTAAATCAAAACCTCTTCTTCAATAATTGAATACAGTTTTATAACATTTCTATTTAAAAAATCATATTTTTAACCAATTTTTTCTCATTTTATTTTCAGGTAAGCAAAGCAGACATTTTGTAACTACTCGTATAGAGAAATATCACAAATATGTCTATTTTATTACAGATTTTTAAAGGTAAGTTGTGAAATTATTCTCAATTTTTTCTAATAATAATTAAAATGCAACTTTAAGAAAAACGAAATATAATAAATCTTTTTGTCGTTTGCTTTTGGTATTAAATAAGCAAGTAAAAAGGAAGTTATACTCGTATATTTAAACACAACATGTCAGGGATTATAAATGAAACAATAAAAATATATAAAGAAAAAATGAATGCATTTTAACGGAAATGCATATAAATTACGTTTTACAATGAGGTCTCTTGGTTACAATTACTTACTCAACATAAAAGAATATCCATATGATATTTTCATCACCGACTAAATATGTTAACCTACGCACATACACACTCTCCCATGCATGCAGGCAACCATACGGTAACAAGTGGTTGGTGTATTATTGGTTTCTTGTGTTTGTTTTTGTTTTTGTTTTGTTTTGTTTTTGCAAACAAGCTAATGTTTGAGTTTGTATTTCTACTCATACGCACTCCCACACTACAAATGCTGAGAGAAGATGAATTAAAAAGAATATTTGTGTGCATAAACATGTAGATGGGTGAAAGGATTGGGTGTGAGTAAAGACCATAATATAGTTATTCTCTTTAAACACGTACAGTAAGTGAGGTGTGTAAAGTGAGGTGAATATGGGCTCTTGTTTTTTTCTAATAGAAAGTGAGTGAGTGGCTGTATGGTGGATAATGTTTTCGCTCATATTTATTATTTGTTTGAGAGTTTATTGTATTTATATTTATTTATTGACTAGTGTATGTGTTGTATTTTATTTAATGCATTTTCTTATGCAACTGTATTTGCTGTGTTGTTCTTGTTTTTCTTTTATTTTGAAATTTAAATTATTGGTGCCTTTAATTTAAGTCTTTTGTAGATGAATACGTATACAGGATACAAATTTTATTAATATCTAATTGAAGGAAATCGTTTTAAGTTTCTAATTATGCAAAATAGAATTCTTTAAGTTTTCTCAAAAGCGCCATACAAAATTTTACTTTAACAAAAAGTTCTAAACAATGTCTTAATTCCCAACCACTAAAATCATTATTATATTTTAAAATAAATATTAACCAATTAAACTTTTTATGAAAATAAAAGAAAAAAAAATCTTGAGGAAAATAAATCATAATTTCGTGACAATAGATGTTTTAATATGTATAACTAAATTGTATGTTTATAAAAAGGAACCAAAGAAAATATTTAGTTATTACAAAAATTGGAATCTATATATATAAAATAAAAAATTTTAAATGCAAAATTACGTACTTTGGTTCTGGATTTTTTTTTTTATACTTAAACAAAACAAAACAAAACTAATGGAAATGAATGAAATAACACACTGCTTCAAACATGCCACATCTTGAAGTTACGCCCCTCATAACAAGTCACATTATATGCATATGTAAATCGAAAAAAGAGAAAAGGAATTGAAACCAATAATAAATAAGTCTTTTAGGTTTTCTTTTAAATAAGGGTTTTCATTTCAACATATAGATAATGAATTTTAATTCATACAAATGCCTTTTTACAATTGTTTTTTGATTTTAAATGAAAGAAAAACTTGAATATAAAGAAAAAAATTTAAAATGTATATAAATAAAAAAAAAAAATCAACTGGAATTAAGCTTCAAAAAAATAAAGAGATAAGTTTTTAAATAGAAAAACTAATATCGTAGTTTGAAATATTGAATTAACAACAAAAGAGAAATAAAAATATATTATTTAAAAAGCTTTTTCACATATAACAGATTAAAATGAAAATAGGTGTGGGTTGAGGGGAAAAAATATTTTTATTCGTGTAACTTAGGAAATTTTATAGAATTTTAAAAGCTTCTTAAATAGGTCGCGTGTGAAATATTCGCGAATTTCTTTATACAAAATCAAATAAAAAATTGATTGAATATAAACAAAAAAAAAAAAAAAAAAAAAAAAAAATATAAAATTATTTTTCTATTAGTTAAGGCCAAGCAGTTATTATACGGCCTTGGTTCTAAAAGGATATACATACGTATAAATGTTAAATCAAAATGAAAATAATTTCTTTGCTATAAATAATAAAGTATGTCATGGCAAATTACTAAAAACATTAAGAGAAAACTGAAGCATACGTTATGGCTGCTTTTAAAAAAAAGAATATTTAGAATAAATTTTAACATTTTTTAAACCAAAAATTCCTAAACAAGCATTTTTTCACAATTCATTTTTTAATTCAATTCAAATTAGTAGATAACGACACTGTTAGTAAAAATCATAATTATTCGAAAGAAAACAAGAAACTGTATACACTTCCAAGAAACAAAAAACGAAAATTTTAACACAAAATAACTTTTTTCCATCTAAAGGTTTCTTTTTTTTATATATATATATAAAACTCCTACAGTTTTTTTTTATAACTTTTTTTTGTTGCATTTTTAACACACTTACATAACCATATTAGCTTTCACTTTTTAAACAAATAAAATAAAGTTTTGGAAAATATATATAAAGGTATGTAGATACTTTTCTTTTAAGAAATTATAATAATACATATTTTACACAACACATCTAACAATCCTTTTTTGTTGATTAAATATAGATATTATGGAAATTGTTTTTGTTTAGTAGTGGAAGGATTTTTATATATATCAGGAAGATTTATTTTTGTTTATGCATAAAAATTTAAAAGAAAAAATTCTTTATCAATGAATAAAAAAAAAGATCATTCAGAAAAAAATTCATGGATTTCAAACAATTTCATTTCATAACTTGGTTAAACGTTCTTTTTTAAATTTGTTAAATTTTCAAGACAACAAAACCATTAAAAAACGTACACTGAAAAACAGGGCTTTGGAAAAAATCCTAAAATCAAAAGTTAGAATTTTCAAAACTTAAAAAGAAACTTCTCGTATCGAAAATGCACAAAATGCGTGAAAATTTAACAATTCCTTTTAAACAGAAATAATTGTAATGAAAAGAAAAATAATTCTAAAAGTTCAAAATATTAATTTAAAAACAATATGAATTATTATTTTTTTTTTGTTTTAAATAAAATACTTAAAAAAATTAGGCAATAAATTAAAATTTAATTTATATATTTTTTTCAATAAAAATCTTTAATTAGTATTAAATCTTAATTCATATAAGAACTACAAACGTCTCTTGACTACTGGTCGTTATGAGTAACATGAGTATGAGTATTTTGGTCTATTAAAAGTCCTGTAAATAAGTCCTCTTAAAATCAACTAAAACAAATATTTTTAATACTTAAGGACAGTTAAAAATTAATTCTCTTAAAGTGTCTTTAAACAGTCGTTAATTATTTGGTCTTAAACAGTGTTTTTGGTCTTAAAGTCCTGTAATAGTGTAATATTCAGAAGATTTTGTTAATATGGTGTAAATAAATAGCAGCAAATTTTCTTATATATTTTACATCTACACCTCTCTTCTTTTGTTAAAGTTTTATGCTTATAGTTTAAATTGGTGAAATGTTGAAATCTGAAATCTGAAATCTCGTCTAATTTATCTGTATTATATACAGTGGGGATCATATCATAAGCAAGTGAAATTTGCTATCCGGAAATGTTTTATAATTTTTTTATTTTAATTTAAAGATTATTTTACATTTTATTTTTTATTTTTATAATAAGTATTTTGTATTTTGCGCTCAATTTGATCGATAAAATCGATAAATCGGTAATCGCTTGGCCAAAAGAAATGCAACTCTGAAATAATTGAAAGATGCCGCTATTATAACTAACATCTCTTATCACATTTCAAATTTTTTGGTTTTATATTTATGGTTAGCTGAAGAAAACATACTTGTAATAGAACGACCACCTCAATCCCCCGATTTGAACCTTATCGAGAAAACTGTAAACTTTGGGAAATACTAAATCAGAGAATCTATCGCAATAACTTTCGAATAAACTTGGGGAAACTCTAAATCAGAGAATTTAACGTGATAACGTTCGCAATACATACGAGCAAGGATACTAAACAATTTAATAGAATCTATGCAATGTGGCTGGCTTTGTAACGAAGTATTAATATTTTTCACTTTGTAGCTTTTTTTCAAGATTTTTTAAAAAAAAAAATATATTTTAGTTATTTTAAAAATAACGTCTGTATTAAGTGGTTTTGTTAAATTTTATTTATAAATAAGTAGTCCTTGATTTTATTATTCACTGTAATTTTTCCTTTTATCCGGTATAAAGTTTTAGGTACTTTTGTTATAAACTAAATTTTAGTTGCATATGATATGACCACCACTGTATACCTACTGCATATTTCCTAATGGAGTCTTTGAGAATCTTTACTTAATGAAAAGCTTAATGTAGAAGCTTGCCATTGAAAAGACTTTTTTAAATATTACTCCTAAATAAACTTTTAAACGTAACGCTTTCGAAAGATCCACGAAATACTTTGTCATATTATTTTAAATACTCCAAGCTTTTAAGCGAAAATAAATACAATTTTTAAGGGCATAATAACTTAAACATGTTTTTAGAAATTCCTTCCTTTAAACCAATTGATTATATATTTTTATGGTTAACTATTTTTCAATTAGACTACAAAATTTTGTTGCATGCCTTGCGACTGCCTAAAGTCTTCGAAAAGCTTTCTTAGGCCATTTTGTTCAACATTTCGTATTAGATATGATGAAGTTTTAAAATCGGGAGTTTGTGCACTTAATTTCAGTTTAAATTGATTTCATTTTGCAGACTAGGACCGGAATAGTTTTTATTTAACCTTGAAATAGTATACAAAATTATTGCGATTTTTCCACCACATTAAAATAAAAAAATATACGAAAAGAGCTTTAAAATCGTTTCGATTCCTTGTATGAGTATTTTTGGATTTGCTTTTAAAAGACTGATTGATTGAAGTTTCTGAAAATATTTTACTTTAAGCATTCACTTCTTTTTTTGAAATATGGCAGAGCATAATTTTTAATTCCCTAATGTTTTGTTAGAAAACTTTTATGTATAATAATTTTAAGTTTAGTTGCAATCATTTTGTTTAATAGTATTCAAATTAAACTCCTTTTCTTCAAGAAATATTTTAAGTCACATATCAATAAATATGTAATAAAATAAAAACTTTTCAGATTTTTGAAACTGAAATAAAAACTTTTGTAAGCCATTCGGCAAGACTGCACTTTAATCGATTATAAATTTGCTGAAGAAGCTTTCTAAAGGCTTTCGCTTTATTTGCATAGAGAAAACTTTAAATGTGGATAATAAATGAAATACCTTATTAGTGTAGTAGAATTATGCACATTAAGGCCAAGTCACATAGAATGTGATACGTCGCACTCCAACCTCTTTGGGCTGACAGATGTGTATATGATTGCGTATCAGCTGTGCCTAGCAATTTTCCTAATATCAGCTGGTTTATTGCACGTGGTTGTTACTTGAAAAGTTCTTGCATATTTTGAGGCTAGTATATAAAAATTATGCACGCGCCTATTTTATTACACTTATTTTTAATAGCCTTAAATAATCTGATGTTTAATAGGAAATATTATAGAAATATAGAAAATTGAAGTAATTTTTTGTCTTAAGCTGTGCGATCAGGGCTGGCAAACATTTGACAAAATAAACACAATCAATAAACTTTCCTTCTTCATGCAACTGTTTATTAAAACTATTATATAATGATATTTTACTTAAATGCTTTATTCTGCTAAGCTACGAAATTGCTACATAGCAACTACTGCCTTTTGTCCTACTCTCAGCTTAAGTGATGTGGTTGCCTAAAAGTATGCTTTATAAGTTTTTTTTTTTTTAAATTTCTGTACGAAATGTATTGACCTAACAAGAACATTGTAGGTTGAAAGCTTTATTTCATCAAAGCAATGAATTCTCTAGATTGAAAAAAGATGTTGAAGAGTACACAGCGTTCGTAATAAGCTTTTCAAGTAGTGCTTATTAACAACTGCCACTAGTATGCAGTATATTATGTTAAATATATACATATATATATTTTTTTAATAAAACAATATTGGTTGCTTGCAATCAACCCGTCCAGATAATGGGATTTTATATATATTTTTAATGAAATTTTTATTTCATCAAATACCTTATTTTTACAAAAATATTTAAAACATGTTTTTCAAGCCAACGTATTTACTAAAATGACATGTAAGCTTTTATCTTTTGAGAAACACAAATTTATGAAATAAATAAAAATACTATTTAAATATACGGTTTGAAATCATGTTTGGCCAGTAACAGTAAAATCACTTTTTATTATTGACTGAAAGGGGCAAATATGGCTGGGGCTTGGTATGAAATACATCTGCAGGAGGCAGTGCACTGCATGTTGCAGTTGTGAAAATTGCATAAAGACAAACATGGCAAAATGATTAAAATCATTTCAATAACACAATGTAAACTACAAATTGAACAGAATTGTAAATATTTGATGACAATATTGAAAGAAAAAAGCCAAAGCAGAACACATCAAGGAGTAAAATATTACTATTTGAGTTGAAATTGGATGAAAAAATTGAATTAAAAAAATGTTAATCATAAATAGCTCTTTGCTGCTGAAAACAGATAAAAAAGCTTTTAAATTTTGAATGAAAATAATTTACGATGTTTTTAAAATCAATAAGTAATGAAACATATGCCAAAATGCTACTGCACATAATTATTGAGTAATTATTTAAAAGGAAAAGCAAAGTGCATACTGCCGAGCATAATAATTATTAAATTATTAAAGCATATGCTAAGGCTGAGTTAATGAGAAAACAAGCTATTGGCCAAAAACCATGAAACTTGAGTAAAAATCTTCAGGGTTTGAAGAAACATAAAGAACAATCAAAGTTTTCTTCTCTGAATTAAATATTTCGCATCTGCCAACATTTACATTTATCATAACAGTAAATTAACTTAAAAAACTGACTGCTTACAATGAAATACGAAACTTTTTTGGCTTTAAAAACCACCAGCCATAAACTGTGCTACAATTATTCTTTACAAATTTTTAATCTTCCTTCGGTTTCTCATATATTTGTCTATAAGCTCAGCAAGCACACAAGCAAGTTGGATTTTCAATAAGTAAAAGAGGGGCCGAGCAGACACTGAAGGAAATAGCAAAAGGCGCAAATGTGATAAACTATCGGCAAAAAAATTACTTCAGTATCTGAGAGTACAAAATGTACGCGTTTGCGGTGGTTTTACATATTAATGTATAATTACAAAAGTCCTAGTAGAGAGGTGACAGTGCTTGAGAACTCCTCATTTTCAGGATGTCGTCTTGTAAAGTTTTTTTTTTATAATTGCTTTACAACTTTTTCTTACAAAATGTAAGAAATCAGTTTGCAATATATTAATTTAATTTATTATTAAATTTCCGGAAATTTTGAATATACATATGTATTTATACGTATTTATATTTTGCTCTGAAAACAAAAGCTTTTTAAAAACACTGCGGAATGGTGGAAAAAGCTTTAGAAAATTTAAAAAAAGCTTAAAAGTGTATTATGGATAAGACTTTGAGGAAAGCTTTTAAAAAAACTTTTTAAGCCATTTCGAAAACGTTTGAGATGAGCTTTAAAGAAATTCTTGTTAAAGCTTTAGAGATTTTACTGTAAACTACGCTTTGTTTAGATTTTTGCGATTTTCGATTTATATTTTTTAATTGCGGTCTAGACAAAAAAAAAAAACTTTTGCGTTAATATTTAATTTCGATACACATCAGCAGTAAAAATATTTGAATTAACTTTGAATTTAGCTTTCAAGTATATAATTGTATATAATACTTGGATATTTAAAGTTTTTTTTTTTTATTTAAGCCACTGTAATGGAATGTAGTTGCCTTCCCTACTCATTACAAATATAAAAAAATCTTCATGTGCGGCCATTGCGGCAGGCAACCGCGTTAAGTAGTTTTCAATCGCACTTGCATGTGCAACTCTTTAAATTTTATGTGTATTTCGACTTTTCTTTACTTTATAACTTTCCTTAGCAATAGATGTTTCCTGCGAATGGGCACGCTTTTTCATGTGGATGGTGCTCACATACAAATATCCTCAAAGTGTACACCATCAACCCACATGCAACATAATCCAGCCTGATTGCATGCAGTACGCGGCTGAGCCATGAGCAAACAAATCAATAAGCCCAAAGGCATTACTACTATTATATGAACATTTTAAAGTAAGCGATACGTTCAAAACAAGTTCGTCCAACCTGGACTTTAGCATTTGAAACCTGATAATTATATAAATACTCATGTAAAATTTGGGAAATTATTAGTGCATAACTTTAGGCATAAAACTAAAGCGAACTTTATTCCTCACGTTGCCTTTAGATATTTTTTGCTAAAGCAAGCTTTAAAGGCAAATTGTTATAAAATCGCATATAATACATACACATTGAAAGTTATTTTATCATTTATGAGCTTTCAAACATTTTTTCTTAACACATTTCAAGGATGGACTTTTTAAAAAACAACAACATCTACAACATACACATAGTTAAATAAGACATTCCGAAAAAAATTTAAGAAAAAATAACAATTCTTGTAGTTGCAGCACTTACATAAATATATACATATACATATACATATACATATACAATTATAAAATTTTATGTTCTCTTTTCAAAAGTAATCCTTTTGTATAGATTTGTTTGCGGTTTCATTCTAATTGTTTGTAATTATTAATACGAAGTAAGCAAATTTGCTGCCGTTTCCCTCTAAACAAACAAAATAATTATTACTTTTGTTTGTCAAAAGGAATAATTGCTAATTAGAAATGATTTTAGTTGTCGTGCAATTTTTCAAATAATTTATAAAAGTTGAACTTGTCATGCTGGAAATACTATTGAATAACTCGTTTAATCTGTATAAAAGAACGCGTGTATAACATTGAACTGATTTGAATTTGATTTGAAAATACATCTGCCTTTAAAAATTTCATTGATTAGTTACACATACATACATACATACATGCATGCATACATTACTGTAAAACAATGGCTTGTTTGGGAATGAAACTCTGTCAGACAAATTTTGCCGTATTGCGAAGAGACAGAGAGAGAGAGAGAGAGAACGTGTTAAAATGCTTATGTGTTTTAGCAATATGTAAAAAGTAAAAACAATTTTTCAAATTTTGTTTTTGTTTTTGTTTTTCTAGTTTTTTTTTTGTTTTGTTTTTTGTTTTGTTTTTGTAAAAATTCACTACTGCGGCAAGTTTTGAACTAAAAACTCCTATTGCGATTTATAACATTTTACCTTTGACAAAAAAGTCTATTGGCCATTTCAATGAAATTTTATTACACAATAAAATGTAAAAATCCCTTTTTGGGGAATAAATCTCCCAACCTAGCAAGGAACCTCTAATCTAGTTTTAAACTGTCGCTTAATTTTTTTAATTTTTTTTTTAAATGTAATTTTTAGGTTGTTGCAATTGAGATACAATTTCCAAAAGTCTTCTAATGAAGGTTTTGGTTTTTAAAAAAATGTTGTAAATTGCATTAAAAACCGGCGGCAGCAAATTTGTGTACCCTAAACTTTTAAGCTCTTCTTTTTGTCTCATAACAATAAACCATCATTTTTTAACAATATCTGTTTTTTATGAGCACGTTATAAATGTTTGCAAATGAATAATTAAGCAAATCATTTAACCGATTAGCATCATGTCTGTCCCTGTAGCTCGTTATAATTTAATTTACAAAAACAACATTTTCTATAAAACTTAATTCAACATAATTACAAATGCAACGAGGAGTTTTAATCTTTAAATTGGTATTCTTGTTAATTGTGATGATAATAATTTTATAAAATATATTTAATATATTAATAATTTAATTTTTCTATATCAATACATATAAAAAAGAAAACAATTTCGTTTCACACTAATTAACTTGGCAAATTTATAAATTTCTCTTTTTTTTATTTATTTATTTATTTTCTCTTCGCTATGATTAGTTAATTCCTTGTGTCCGTAGACATTTAATTTTGTGGGCAACTGTAATTCCTATACGGCTTATTTTGTGGATGCGTGTGTGTGTGTGTGTGTGTGTGTTTCAAAGTTAATTATACTTTATCAATATCATCATAAATTTAATAATATTTATATGTTTTATACTTTTTTCATAATTTCATTTGTCAGGTTATACTTATATTTAGTTTTTGTTTTGTATTTTTTACTTAAATAGAACTATTTTTGTTTTCAACAATTGATTTTAAGTAGTTTTTCTTTTTTCTTTTTTTTCTTTTTTATTTTTTTTATGTTTGTAGTTAAATTTATAATTGAATCTCATTATTGTCAGAAAATTTCACAATTAATTTTATTTTTTATATTTTAAGTATTATTAAGTTTTTTTTGTGGTATTTTATTTTAATACCGCGTTTTAAATAATTTTTTAATATTAAATTTTTACATAATTATACATTAGAAATCCTTTTTTCAGTTATTTTAAATATTAAACTATAAATAAATATGGTTTTTATTTATAATGTTTTGAAGCAAAGTTTTTACAAACACACGCTCCCAACTTTATTAAAAGGATATTCTTTATTGTTTTTTTTTTCGAAAGCAAATCAAAAATGTTTTTAACTCTCTCAATATTATTTAAATGAATTCCACTTTATTTACACTTCTTTTTAATAACAATTAAGTTAAATTATGGAAATTTCTGGTTCCTGCATCCCGTTTTTTAAATATATTATTTTGAAGGGAATGAATTTGAAATGAACTCTGTTAAGAAGTACTTTAAAGTACAGTGACTTCCCCATAGAGGTACTTATGTGAAAAGGTACCTAGATATTTAAAAACGTATTATTTTAATAACGAGAGTGTTTTTTTTAAGAAGGTTTTTTTTCCAAAATTGAGATTCTATAAAAGGCTCTTATTTGAAAAAGTACCATTTAATAATGTACGCATTTTTTGCTTAGTATCTTTTTACAAAAATAATAGAAACTTTCTTAAAACTGCACTTGAAAATGGGCATATTTTTAAAAAAATTCTTTTGGCCCGTTTTCGAAAAAGTTATACATTTAAAAAGGTACCTTTTTGGAACATTTAATCATGTAAAGTATATTTATTTGAAAATTTACATATTTTTTTTTAAACATTACCGATTTACTGTGGAATATTTGAAAAAGTTATCCATTTAAAAAAGGTGCTTTTTGAATATGGTACTTTTGTGAAAGGTACTTTTTTGAAAAAAAAGGTTTTTTTTTTAAATCCCCGATTTAAAAAGTGTTGTCATTTTATGACAGAATAGAAGCTTTTACGGTGAACAGCTTTTCTACAATCAACTTTCATTAAATAAGTTTTATTTAAAACATACTTAATTGTGAATATCAGGAAAAGAAGGACAACTACCAATAATTTCCATAATTCTTGGCTTTCCAAGAACAGTAGCACACCAATGAGGAGATCAGCTGCCTTTTATAAAAGAATTTTGGGGAAGAGATGAATGGTGGACAATCCTCTAAATTCTAAAGCCTTAAAGGCACTAAAAACATTAGAAGCGAGTAATGTGTCTGTTGTTTGCTGCTGTCGCAGATTTGTAAATGCAGAGAAACGAATGCTGCAGGACGTCCGCAGCCCAATTGCTAACACTCATACTCCAATATAAATTTATCACGTTTCTCTTTATTATAGAGCAGCGATTGAGATACTGGTCCTGCCGCAATATTCGTTATAATAGTTGAGGAGGAAGTGTTCGATGATGAAGTGGTGGCATTTTGATTGTTGTAAAATTTTGTTAAATTTATTTGTGCTGCAGGACTGTTGGCGACAGCGGTGGCAGATGTCACACTGCTGCCAATGTGAGTGGAGGGCATAATTAAAGGATTTGTATGTGATGAAGATGTTGTCGAGTTGCTGGAGGAGTTGGAAAGTTTTGACGAATGATTCGAGGATGAGGACGAGGATTGTAGTTTGAAGGGTACGCTGTAGGTATCGTTGCTAGAAGAGACACCATAATAATTAAGAGCATTCATTTGGGGTTGTATGGGGGAGCGTTGTGTGTATTGCCCAAAAGAAGATCTTTTAGCAGGTATTTTTTGTGGGTACGAGCGTGTTGCTATAAAATTGTCAAAATTCTCTGTCGATGAAGTGGAATTTCTTTGGGATGGCAAATAGTGTGTATGGTGGTGTGTGTTACTGGATGAGTTGTGGTTGGTGGTCGGTGTGGGAATGGCAATGGTGCTGGTCTTGAGCGTACTCTGATTTATGAGTTTATATTTGTTCGATGTTTGCGTCAGTGCTTGATGCTGTTGGTGTATGGATGATGTAGAGGAAGAAGAATTGGATAGAGTGGCATTTTTTGCCAACGTTTGACCCTGATATGTTTTATATAGATTTTGTATTTGTTGAACATTTTCAGCTGCCGTCTGATAGTCCTGCACATGTACAGATTTAACATTCAGATGCTCTGCATTGGAATTTTGATAGTTGTATATGTGTGAGTTTGTTAGCCTACTGGAACCCTGAAGCGAAGAGGAGGATGAAATTAATTGTTTCTCATCTTCCGTTTCGGAATGAAAGGGATATAGTTCTGTGTTAATGTGATGCATGAAAGGATCAAAGTTTAACTGTTCGCTCTCCTCATACAATTGCTCCTGCTGCAGCTGCTCGTTTAGCGATTGATAGAAAGCCACCTCGGTTAAACTGTCGTTTTCCGATCTCTGCATATACCAATCGTCGTCGGCAGTTCTTTCAAAATCTTCGGAATTGTTTATTAAAATTCGTATGTTATTACTGGCCAATTCATCCTCTTCATTATCGGGTGAGTGCAAAGGAAAATCGTGTTCAAAATAATTGCTGTCTTTATTCTGGCAAATTCTCAGTAGTTCTTGTTTAAAAACCAGCTCATTCTCTTCTACCTCCCGCTCATCTTCAATTAAGGGATGCTGCTGATGTTGGTCTTCACTTTTAAGCTCTTCAGGCTTTTGCAGTTTCAGCTTAAGATTTTTACTATCGTACATAATAAATTCAGACATTTTAGGATGTTCGTAACGTAGATTGCTGCGGTTGCCTAAATCAGTCTTATCAGTTTTTTGTTGGCCAAGAGCGTCGTCGCCACAATTGGCTGAAAACACTGAGGCATAGTCGGAGCTGCTAAGTGAATCCGATTTGGTCAGTGGTAGGCTTTGTACATTTTCGTAATTGTTTTTGGTGAAATTCAATTTTTTTGGAGAGATGGTTGATTCCGTGGAAACTTGGGAATTGTGGCGCTTGTGCTTGTTTGTACTTTCGCTGAGCTGATGAAACGCTCGACGTATCTTCTGTCCCTGAGCTCGACCCACCGACTGTGCTGAGGTTTGCTGTTCAAAATTTTGATTTAAATAAGCTTCCAGATAATTTAGATTTTTCGATAAATCCAATTCGGATTTGTAGGACTTGTAGAGGGCACCTTGCTTTACCTTGTGGTCCTGATGATAGGCTGCCATGCAGCGTGTCTCATAGTTACGTATATTATCGCGATCGCTGATAAAGCGGAAGCTTTCTACCTTAGACATAGTTTTAAAAGTAGAAGAGCCATGGTGGCGGCCTAAATGAGAGCGTTGGGTGGTGGCGTAATTGAATTGTTTGCATTTGTCTTTGAGCTTTTGTAAGCCTTGACGAGTTTTGGCTTGCAGGCGTGAAAAGTACGTATTCTTGTTGTGTTGCGCTAAATTACTGGGTGCTGTTGTTAAGGGCTGGGTATGGTTAGGATAGGTGATCTTAAGTCTTTTCAGCTGAGGACCTGTCAAAGGCACGTGTATATTGGAAGAGGAGGCCGAAGCCGTTTTGGATATTTTTCTCAAAGCAATTTGTTTGAAAACGCTCGACGATGAGCTGGAGGTGGGCATTTTTGATTTCTTGTTACGACCATTGACATCTGCCATGGCTGGAAAGTCCTGTCGTTCGAATTTCTTTATAGGAACGCCATATAAATAATGATAGTTATTCAACTGCTGTTGGCTGGTAAAAGCTTTTGGCGTTTGTAGTGTAACAGAACCGGCCGAAGATGTTGATGATGAGTTGGTGCCTCCCGGTGGCTTCCGGGGCAGTCTACGGCTCGCCGAAGAGGCACAACGCAAGCGTTTGTCTACCGTCAGAGTCAAGTGAGTCTCATCATCGTGGAATATAGAAAAGGGATTTGTAATCACGGTACTGTTGTTAAAATCGTTGGGCTTCATCAGCATCTGAACCACTGTGGGTGGACTTGGGGCAGCACTATTACTATTACAATTATTATTTTGATGATTTTGAAGTTTGTTGAATTGTTGCCGGCTGAACTTAATATCTAGTTTTTGATTTCTCTTTACAGTTGTTGCATTATTATTTATACAATTATTTTTTTTACATTGATTGGCTACAACTACAATATTGTTTTTGTTATAAAAATTATTTATGTTATTTGTTGTTGTTGCAACTGTTGTTGTCAGTTTAGGGGCGTGACATAAATCCGTATCAGACTTAAATTTACGTATGCTTGTTAAAAAATCAAAGGACGTTGCTCTTCTGATTTGTATTTCACGAAACGAATTTGATTGTTTGTGAAATCTATAAAAAGGATTATTTATGGGCAGTTTCTGTAACAATTTGTAACTTTCCGCATCGAGTACGGTGGCCTCCCCTAATCGTGAGCTCTGAAACGATTTTACAAGCTCTACCGTACAAAGACTTTCTTTTACACCTAAATTATTAATCATCTCAGTTGATGCAGTTTGTTCTCTATCATTTATATTGATTAACTTTTCCTTATCGTCTACTGGCTCTAGATTGACTTTATTACTGCTTCCTAACTTATTTAAATCTAAATCTTGTTCTAAACTAACTAAATTATTATTTTCATTACAATTCCTAATCTTAGTGCTGCTATTTATTTTTAAACAACTTTGGTTTGTATCTTGAACACAATTTGCTGTTGAATTACCTGCAGGATTCGTAATGTCCTTAGGATCATTCGAGGCTGAATCGTTAGTCGCTTTGGACTCTGACTCAGTCTGCGCTTTAGCATTTTGGTTTATGTTGTTGTTGTCATTGTTATTTGTAATATTCGTTACTAAACTGTGTGTTGCAGTCTCTGTGTTTGTATCGGTACAAGTCGTTGTTGTTGTATTGGTATTAGTAGTTTTAATAGTATCTGTTGTTGTTGTTATTGTTGTTGTTGTCATATCTGTTATTGCCTGCTAGACCCTAGTGGGTGGCTGTAATATCATTGCAGCCATTCGTACCTTCATTGCTTCGGGGGATCCATGATGTCCATGATTGTTGGCAACAGCCGTAGCAGCAGATGCTGCTAATTGCTGATGATGTGGATGCATTTGCTGGTTGGCCTGCGCCTGAGCCTGCTGCTGTTGTTGCTGTTGATGATGAAAGCCAGCTGGGGTTGTATAAATCGAATCACCTGGCGGTCCACCACTGGTGCTATCAGATCGAGACTTCAAATCGGCCTTCTCACTAAAAAATATTAAAGGAAATTATTTGTAATACGATTTGGAAAATTTTTAATAAAAATAATTTTTATGCCTTAAATTACAAGAAAACCATCGCCTAATCGTTCGTAAAGCAGTTGCAGAATACGAATTCCAAATGACTAAGAAAAACTTCATTGATAATTTTGTTTCAACTAATGGCTGGCATTCTCTAGATTTAGAGTTCAATCCCTGAAATCCTTAAATGTTACTATTTAATGTGAAAAGAAATCATAATGAAAACAACTTCATTGCTTATTGGCATAAAACAAAGTAAGCCAAATTCATTTCTTCACAAAACATATAGAATATGTTGTGTTCATAATATTTATGAAAAAGTTCATTCGGTATATGAATTTTTTACTCCCTGTAAAAATGTTCTTTTCAATACCGTTACCTCTTAAACAGCTTGATTTTAATTTCTTAAATCCCAAATTGATTTTTGGGAAATACAATATATTCCTGCTTTTTTGAGAGAGATAGAGAGACTGAGATAATAGTAAACACAAGAGAGAGATCAAAAAATGGAAGAAAGCGGGAGTAACAAGAAACTTATTGCTACTTTGCTAAGTCTAGAAGAACTTTCCACTGTGTTTAACAAAATACTTTAATAGACATGGAACTCTCTTTAGGATCTCTCTCTCTCTCTCTTAAAATGCCGATATTGCATGCTCTTACAGAGACGAGTATTGAAATAAGGCTTTATCCTGCTTGTGATCATCTTAAACCATAAATGATTGCAATAAATATTTTTTAAATATCTTTTTTTCTACCAGCCACTCTATAAATTTAAAAAGTATGAGAGGAATACAAAAACATTTTTTTTTGCAACATTAAGCTCTGTTTATACGATTTATACATGTTTTTATATAAACAAATGAGAAACGGTCTAAAAAAGGATACACCGCAACACCAACAGTAAGGCCACATGAACACTCGCACTCTCCCGCTTATAAAAATTATATATATATATAAAAAAAAAATAGTTTTGCAAAAGTATAAAGCATTTATGGTAGCCGTTGTAGTCGTTCGTTAGCAACACCTGTTGCCAAGAGTTGAGGTCAGTCAGCTTTCAGGAGGTTGCAAAGCTGAAACAACTTGAACCAGCAATTTTTTATCTTTAAATTTTATTTATTTATTTTCTTGCTTTGCGAGATTACATTTCAAATATTTTGCAAGTGTTAGAAAAGTAAAATTTGCTTATGAAAATATATTTTGTTTGTTATTCACGGCGTACCATGTGTGTGTGTGTGTGGGTTTTCCATTTTCAATTTTGTTTTTAAACTCACCTGTCTTTATCTGATGATTTATAACTGCCGCTACCTGGAAAGGGTAAAAATATATTTGTTATTTCGCATTTACTTTTTCCAATGTAGATAAAATGGATAAAAATCTACAAACATTAGAAATAATTTTGTGCTTTTAAACTTAAGATAGAAAATATTTTTTAGTTTATGGTTTTGGTGTTTTTTTCCCCTCCAATAAAAATTTCATATTATACGCCACATGACTTGTGCTACCATGTCCTTTACTTCTCTTTTTTGCATAAATGATAAATGGTGGCAAGATTTGTATAAATGGTTGTCAAGTGACTTTTGCGAAAGGATTGCGAAAAGGAAAATACTGAAAACGAGATAAATATTTTGTTATGAAAAATTAAAAAGAAATTTTTCACTTGTTCGGAGTGGCATTCAGTTGCATTTACTTATCAGAAAGATTCATTCTTGATTTAGATAAATTTAAAAACTTCTCTCTCTCTCTGAGTTTCCTCTTTATTTGCAAAAGTGTTTTTATCTACAAACATTTTTTTTTTTTTGAAAGAAATCAAACCGAGTCTTTGTAGGGATTAAGAAATTTGTGCCCTAGTCAACAGGATAATACCGACAAAATGATATTTCAAATTAGAATAATAATAATAATAATAATAATAGTTTTTCTTTTAAATAGCGTGATTTAAAGTGATTGCAACACAATTTCATATTTTATATTAAATGTTGCAGCTTAAATAAAGGACATTACAATCCTTTTAGTCTTGTCAAAGCTATTTTAATAAATTGCGATTCTAAATTAAATGTGGGCGTGGTCTTACACTGTTACCGTTGCAATTAATATACTGTTTCAGCATAAGTTATTTTAATTAGTTTTGGCTTACAAATAAGTCTTGAATTTCTTTGCTGACATTAAGGACATCGCTAGGACATCGCTAGGACATCACCTAACAAAATGCTTTAAAGAGTATATATAGTAATTTTCGTAACATTTGTAATGTGAATTCACAACAAAATTTATTTTAACAATAAAGGATATATGGCGAACTGCGGAACTTCCGCCAGGATGGCTGTGAAACTTAGCACAAAGCTTGCGTACATAATTCTATAAATAATTTGAGATTTGTGTTGGCATCTTATCAGGATTGCATATCAAATGTAATATTTTATATTAAGGGTATGTGTGAGGTACATTTTTTCAGGCTGCGACTTCAAAAATCTTCTTCATGGAACTCAATAACCTAATTTCTGTAATTTAAAAATAAAGGATATATGGCAAGGTAGGCTTATTCCTGCAGCGATTGCTTTGATATTAGAGATATTCTTTACAAACACAATTTTATAAATAGCAAGAAGGAGTTGTTATGCATTCCATTCATAATTGCAGCTTGAATTTTTAATTTTTCATATTATGAATTTATTTTGTTGCAGGAACTGTAATATAAATTATTAAAAAGCTTTAAGTTTATTACATTATATGAGATGAGATGAACAAAAGAAGTGGACTTGGGCTGCTGGACATTCTACTGCTAGAATATCCTCCTTCTGCTTTAGAAAGGCAAATATCAAATTGAAAATTTTTTAATTGTTTGTTGAAATTGCTTGTGTGCGTTTAATAAAGAATCCTTTGAGGAAAATAATAACTTACGTACTATGTGGATCAAATATCATAATTCTAATTTAACTGGCGCCACAACTGGTAGCCTCACAATATTACAATATATTTTTTTTTTGTTTCATATGTTGTCAAGTGACGCAAATAGTGGGCGTAATAATAATTCTCGTATTCAATTTGCTGTACATGCTTGAAGATGTAATTAGACATTTGTGTTAATTATCCTTTCGTATACTTTTAAAGTTCATTTGCATTCCATTCGATAAAGGCAAATACTTTATTAATGACATTTCAGTTAAAATGTTTAGTTACTTAAATTAATATTTATTCTGTTCCATTTGAAGCAACCAAATATTAGGAAAAGGAGTAAATAAACTTTATACTCAATTGACACCTTTTGCATTTATGTTGTTTGCGAATTGAATTAAGGAATAAGGAATATAAGAAAATAAGAAAATAAAGCTGTCAGATTAATTTTGACATTTAATTTTTATTTTGTTATCGTTTACAATTTTTCTCACAACAACACGCACTTGAGTTTTCAAGTGCTACTCCACGGTTCTTCGTTTCGTATTTGTATTTGCTTTTATTTATTTATCCTTTAGCTTTGACATGAGTATGGTGAATAGTGCAATAAGTTGCCTTTTGAATACCTGACTGAATCTTTTGATTGAAAAAGGGAATATTGACTGAATGTCCACAAAATAGAGAAAGAGAAGCGCATAACAAGCTAAAGGTGTGGGCCATTTCGAAGATGTGGATTTTTTGTGTGCCATACATGTTTATTCTTGTAGTGTGTGATATGCTAGTGGTGTTAAAGTTATGACACTACAAGTTTTGTTTACTAAATTGACACATTGATTGACAGCTAAATTATACAACTTTCTAGACATGCATTTCGTGTTTGTAGTTCCAAACGTACGCGCTCACTTTCAGCCACCTGGTTTCGGTTGTATTTTGTTGGTTCCTCAAGTGATGGCGTTGTTGTTGGTGGCGCTGATGTTGCCATTAATAAACAACGGATAGTGTTTTTGATGTATATGCAGTTCCGGTTTCCGTTGAGTTTTCTTGTTTGTTTCTTCTTTCTCCTTTTATTATTGTTGTTATTGGGCCCCCTTTTCTCTATTTCTAGTTAATCAAAATAAAATTTCCATTTTTTCGCTGCAGCGGTTGCAAATCGGAAGCGACGTAAATCGTTTTTATCTTATTTATTTTTGCCTTGTTGCGGTTTTGCAATGAAGAAAATGTTAATTAAACTGACAACTTGAAAATTGATTGCCGTTTGTTATTGTTAGTGTACTTTCAATTTAAATATTGCAAAGGCGAATGGACCGATTATTCCGTATGACTAAAATTAATAAATCCGTTTTTATAAACCCGTTAAATTTGGATATTTTTTAAATTTTAAACCCGCGAGAGAAACCCGCTACAAGTAGGAAATTATTTCCTACATTCTAAGTATCAATAGAATATGTCTTAGAAAAAAGCCTCAGTTCATAGATTCAATGAACAAAATTTCAATGTATTTATGAACTGAATTACGGCGAATGACAGGGACGTAAATGAAATGAAACTGGTCACTTCATAGACGAATCATAATAATTTATATTTTCTTAATTATATTTTTTTATATTTGGAATGTTGTTGTTGCTGCTTTGAATACATGAAAATATTGCAAATTCTCTCTAAATTTATTAAATTTGCATTATGTAACAATATGCAATACGAGGACCCTAAATATTTTAATGCCTGCCTTAAATGAGTTTTATTTTTAGCCGCTATATAATGTATAACCAGATTAAGTACAGCAATCCCTTAATCCCTTAACTTTTTTTTATGAAATGCACTTGTTCACAGTATTAATGAAAATATTCATTGATATAATGTATAATATAATTCAAACCATGAATGCGGTTTCATATTTCCCCGCTGTATGGAACAAAATACGGTTTCTGTCGCCGTAACTTTCTTTCCATTTATTTAGATATTTTTAATAGCGCTCAACTTTAAAATGTTTGAAGGAGGCTCAGAGTGACAACAAGATAACTGTGCCTCTGACTTTGGCAATCCAATATACCGGCTGGCGTTAGAGATCAAAGCCATAACCACAGGCCTTCTTGGCCCGACGCTTTCTTTTTTCTTCCGTTATTGCTTTTACATAAATTATGGTGGAAATAATGTTTTAAGGAAAAATAACTATTTGCCACCAATTTTATATATTGTTTCAATTTAACGTTCTAACTTTTACTCCTTGAAATGTTTAAATTTCCTAAATATAATCATAATTAAGCAATCAACTGCTCTGCAAAGTTTTAATAAAAATATCTAAATAAGAGATAATTTAAGATGTGTTTTTTCCATTTTCGGTTTATTTTGATAACAAAAAAGAATCTAATGGCATCATGAATGCATTTGCTGGGAAGTGACTTTCTGTTTTTCTTTTTTTTTTTTGTTGCTGCTTAGCTGCCACTTTGTCCACTACCAGCACTTTGTTTAATTAAAACAATCTAAACAGGAAACGGATGTACGGCAAAAGGAACGGACGGCGGGTAAAATGCAAATGCAAATGAAATCTTTTGGCACAGACAGTCAGTCAGTTGCTTAATAATAATAACGTTTTGCTTTCTCTACTTCTTTTTTATTTCTCTGTATTTGCGAACGACTTCTGGCGTTTCGACAGTTCTAAAATTTTATAACTAAATATAGTTTTATTTTTTTTTTAAGACTAATTCTCGGCGTTTATTTGGCAGGTGCTAGTTTCCATAAAATTAATGGAAATGTAGCATTAATTCTGCCAGCAATTACATTTCAAAATCTATTATTTCTGTACATTTTGCAGAAACTTAAGATTCATTTCTGACAGATAGTGACAATCGAGAATTTAAAAACCTGCATACGACAGAGGCCAGAGCAGTTTCGAGATTAATATTTTGCGAATTCTTTTCATATAACTCTGATGAGCTTAAATAGAATTTTGGTCGATGTTAAAGTATGTATGTTTAAATCACAACTTCCGTTTCCGGTTTAGCTGAAAGATTATCTTGTCTGCGAAAACTTATTACATTTCCTTTTTTTCTTACATTCAGCTTTAATTTTAATTTTTATTAATTTAGTGTGTAAAATTTATGAAATGTGGCAACTTCAGCTTAACATTTTTTGGTGCTGGAACAAGAAGTTATTATTTTTGAGTGTGAAAGAGAACACTGTACTTTTAGCAGACCGTTCATCGATAATTTCGATCATTGCGATCATTGCGATCATCGCGATCGTGACCGCCACCACGATTTGATGAGCACATACTTTGGGATGACATCACAACAGGTGGTGGTGGCCCAGTTATAGAACGTGTGGGTTTTGTGATATATCGTTCCGTCATAACGGAATTTATATTTATTTATAATTTCAAGGAATTTATAAAGAAAAATTATCGAAATTGTTTCCTATCGCTCTCTCTCATTCTTACTTGCCGCTCTATCTTTCATCTCTCAGTCTTTATATGTCGATCTCGTTCTCCATCTACCTCTACCTCTCTCGGTCTTACTTATTTTTCTCTCTCCAGCTTTCCCTCTGCTTGCTAAAGTTTATAAAGCATACATTTATATTCAAACATTTATGTAATTAGCTAAATTTAGTATAAAAAAAAACTCTTTGGCCGCACTTAATTAATTTTTCGGCAATGCATACAAAAATTAAATTAACATTTTTAATTGAAAACATGAAAAATAATTAATTGAGTTGAATAAAAATTAAAAAAGCACAAATAGATGACGACAGTGCTATAATAGGAACCCAGTAACTAATTTAGTAAAAAGTTTCTTTTAGACCGCTAATTCATTATTTTCATATCTCTGACAGAGTCGTGGTATTTTTTATAACCAGACCAGAGATGGAAATATGACTTTATTTTTTAATGTTAGTAGTACAATTTTAAAGTGGTAACATTTGTATAAGAATCGATCCCAATGTTGCCACTTTGTGGATAAAAACACATAATATTTAATTTCTTTTAAATATTGTTGATGTGTTGTTAGTGAGCCAGTCAATTACAGAACTTAAAAGGAAGTATAAGTTGATCCACATGCAGCCACCACCTCCTTCAGTTTAATTGGTTTTCGATTAAGAATTGCTTGGTTATTTTTTTTAATTAAGTCTCTATATGAAATCTTATACCATTTAATGTTAAGATCAATTGATATTCAGTATAAAGTCACGCCTTTATTTTTTTCAGCCGTGTAATTAATTGATCTTAAGGCCTATTGCGATAAACACATAATATATAGACGAGTTACATTTTCCACATTTCGCTAGCGATCTGTTGACATGGGAAATTATAATATATTATTTCTAGGCGATCGTAAAAATATTTTAAAGTTGGTCGCTCTCAAACTATCATATTGCATACCTGTTGTCGGCCTGATTTCAATAAGCAAGTTGAATGAGTTTTAATGAAGAATTTACTGATAACTCTTATCAAACTATGTAGTAGAGTTTTGGAACATAATTTTTGCAATTATTAAATTGCAAATCATCAAATGAATCCGAAGATTTAAATTCGATGTTTCTTTTGTAACGAAATAGCAGAAAGTGAAATTACATTTGTATTAACTTTTCCAGCTCTGTTTTCAATAATTATTTCTATACGTTTTAATACACTAATAGATGTATGTGTGTGTATGCCTTATTTGTTTGTGTGTGGGTGTGTGATTGGTTGATTTCGTGCAAACTGCTTAATGAACAAATATTTATTTATTTGTTTTTTGGTTGGCTTAACTTATTATTGTTGTTCTTGTTGCCGTTGTTGGCGTTGTTGCCGCTGTTGTTGAAACCGAACGCATTGTTGTCCATTATAACAGCATCAAAAGGGAAATGAAAGCAAAAGGACTAAAGGAACATTAAAAAACAAAAACCAAACTCGACAACACAAGCAAGACAGGAAAGATTGTTTTCCTCCAAAAAGGCTAAAAAATTAATAAAATAAACAAAAATAATATCGAATTTTTCGTTTCTTTTTTTAAATTTATTTCTTTTTCATTTATTTGCATGGAGCTTTTGTTCTCATTATTACTGTTGGTCATTATAATTAAAATAAAAATAAAAATAAAAACAAAAAAAAAAAATACAATTATTTCCGAGGGTTAATTATAAAGGAAAAATAATGAGAAGTAAAAAATCCAAATTAAATATTGCCACTTGAAATTTGAAATATTTTGAATAAGAGCAGGAGGATGAGGAGCAGGAGGAGTTGATGCTGCAGTATGGCAAATGTAAAAAATTAAATAATTTATTCGTAGCCATCGTCATGTTACTTAGCAAATTTATTGCTACGAGACGACGCCAAATAATTACGCATTAAAATTGCTGACTTTGTAAAACGATTAAAGCAATAACAATGTATTAAAAAAGTCGCAGGATATTGAGCATTGCAATTGCACATGAGCCAATAGTCTTAAACGACGTTTGAAATTTTCTTGTTTATTGATTTCAACGCGTAATTGACTTCAAAACTGCTGTTTTTGGAGGTCCGCTAGGATTGCATCATAAGCATTCTTTAGCAAATGCGTGTCCTTATTTATTGAAAGCATGCCAGGAGGCTTCCATATGATCATTACGTCATAGCTTTTCATACTCCATATATACTATTTTAAACTGGCTTCTACAGAATCAATATATCCTGGATTTAAATTTTCATTATTCATATTTTAATTATTCCCATTTATTTATTTTTTTTTATATCTCGTTATAATATCTCGTTGTCTCGTGGTAACTATTTTGAAACCCTAAACTCATTTCTCTTACGGTTTTTTAGTTTTAAATTTTCTTATATTTGAATATATTAAATTCACAGTGAAAATATATGCTGACATTAAGAAAATGAAAATCAATATTTTATGAAAATAGCGAAGTTTTACTTAAAATAATGTTTTCTAGTTAAGGATATTTTCTATGTGAGCATATCCTTTAAATGATTCTATCAAATTCTGTGCAAAGTAAAGCAATATAAGATTAAAAATGATTTAAGGAGATTGGAATATTTCCAAGAAAAGATATGTGGGGAGGTGGTGTGTCCTTGTCCCACTGATTTCAGTAAAACTTGAACGCACAATTTCGCAGTACAGCGTTACATACAATTGGCGATTTTGAAGGCTGGAAAATTAATTTTTCAAATTTAGAATATATATAATGTTATAATTGTCCTTTTACTGCTTATAGATGTTCCCAGTATGATATTATGAATAGCTAGTTATGTTGTTCGCAACTGACGCAACTGTTTTCTAAAATTAAGGATATATATACAATAGATAGCAAATCCTTGTAGGGATAGGAAAATGTAAGTAGAAATGGCTACATTGAACTCTGGACTAGCAAGCAAAATAATAAATGTCGTAAATTTGATATAGTTATAATATAGTGAGTTTCTAGGAGAGATTAGCAATGGAAAGAGTATATATATAGATGACTGTTCCCGAAAATGGAAAAGGATTTTCCGAAAATAAAAAGCCGCTCAGGATTGAATTTATGCTATTTAGGTTGTTATGAATAGCTGCCAGTGGTCTCAAAAAATATCGGCTTTTCTGAAAAAATTTTGTATCTGTAAAACATGGGCGGTGTAAATTTTCAGTATTTCTTTAATTGTTTTTGTATATGAAATAAGTTTTTGGTTTATCAGTAGTAGCTCAAAACTGGCAATAATTTCAGAGAAATATCACTATTTAAAAAAAAAATATTATATAGTGTGAACCGTGACTAAATAGCATTACGCTCCTCTACGGAATTATTTGCCACCCAATTTTTTACTAAACACAAAATTAAAGACTGCCAACTATTTCTTTCCCCCTCTTGCAAGGTACCTTTTATTTTAAATTATCCTTAATGCCATTGAAAATATCGCATGCTCACATATAAATATCAATTAGAATGTAAAATAATTTTAACTATACATGTCATGTATTATTTTCAAATGTATTTAAACAATTTATCTTTCTGCAGAACGCAACGCATCATATTTACTGCAACAATGTGAATGTCATTTTTTTTCACTACTCCCCAGTTTATTTTTTCTTGCGGCCCAGCTATTTGTCCTCATTATTTTTTAACAAAATGCATTCATATGCAAATAAAATTTTTTACGCAACAATAAACGTAATGCAACAACTGATGTATATACATACATATATGAAATAATAACGACGTACATCAGGAAAAGAACAGTAATAAAAATGAAATATTAAATGCACACTGGGGACGGTTATTGCAAAATAATTTGAAGAGTAAAGGGGCACGGTGGCAACCTCTTTAAACGTATATATAGAGGCATTACGTAATATTGCGTAATCATTTGCGTGGAATAATTCCTTGTAAATAAAAACCTTTTAGTGTTTTTAATACAATTATTGCTGAACATTTTATTTTTGCGGATGTTTTCAAGGACTCGCATGTTGACGGATAATGCATACAAACAATAACCCTTATCAGCCGCCATGCGGACTCATTTGGCTCTTTTTAGACCTTTTTCAATGGTTAGCAATATTCAAAGTAACTTTCCTGATAGCAATAAACCACAAGTTGCCTACCAGTGATTCCTTAAGGACATTTTCGGTTACTTGTACGTCTCGGATATGCGATAAGTAAACGGATCACTTTGTATAGTCAGTAGTTTCTCTAAAGCCAACAATTTGCAATGCAAACCATCTCAATTGAGTTTTACATGAGATGCTTAAAAAAAAGGGGAAATAGAGGATGCTTTTGTCGCCGCAACAATTGCTCTTGAAGGCACAATTTCTCGTTTAGCTGTTAGAAATGGCATTAAATAATATTTTAAGATATTTTGCTCGTAGAAAGATCATAGAATAATTTCTTGAATAACTATAAATTTTAAAGGCATTTTATTTATAATTAATTCCTATAATAATTATCTTAAATTAAGGATATTTGGCAAGTAGCAACATTCTGAAAGAGATTCTAATAAATTTTCTCATTACTTTGCAAATAATTGCTTATAGTTTTAGCTAGAAGGGAATTTGTAAAATAAACGATATATAGAAAGCCGACATATCCTTGCACCAATATTAATAGTTTTTATGGCAAGCAAATAGTTAGAGATTTTAAGTGTATTCTGCTTATAATTTCTGTTTAAATATCTTTTGTTGTACCTAAAGATGTGTTAGAGGTGGCAATATCCTTACACTAAAAGGAGCAGTAATATCTATAGCAACTGTTTGCGTAATATTAAAATTAATTAAAAACGATTTCGTATACCATGTAGTAGTATCAATTTTTAAATACTTTTAAATTTGTTGCGGCACTGCCACAGTGAATGTAGATGAAAAGTTATTTAGTAAATTAAGGATATATGGGAGGAAGCTATATCCTTGCATTGATTTTTACAGAAATTTACACAACGCTTTACAACATAACTCTATAAATAGTAAACAATATTTGGGGCTTGCATTTTTTATTTTTATAATATTATTAAATTAGTTTATAAGAACGGCTCCACAGTGTTTAGCATTAAAATAAATGCACTTTAAAATGACGGAATGCTGAAATGCGCGAATGAATGCTGCAAGCAAAATATATTATCTTATTTTAACCATGAAAAATATGCAATTAATAATTCCTGCTTGTTGTGCAACCACAAAAAAGTAGAAAAAAGTTATAAAATTTCTTTCCTTTTTATACGATCTTTTTTTCTTTTTGGAATTATTTTAATATTTAATCAACCTTTAAGATCTTTAAAAAAAATTAATTATCTTCTATCTCTTCGATATTTCTTTACAATTGGTGTAAGCGATATGTAGGTTACATTAATAAATTGAATAAAATTATAAAGTATTATTTATATTTCTTGTTAATGTTTATTTCTTTTTAAAGGTTTTTTGTTATGGAAAAATTTTTTATTCTGTTTAAATAATAAAATTATACAAAAGAATTTATACTTTTTTTTTAAAAAAGGTTTGGGCGTAGGGATAAAAAATATTTAATAATAGTTTTGGAAAATAAAAAAAATTTTAATAGTAAAAAGGCTTTAACACTGCTTGTCATTAAAATAATAACAGGAAAAATATGAATAAAAAATAAAATTAATTTCAACAACTATTTTTTTATTTATTTCAACTCACCTTTAAAGCAGCATTTTTTTATACGTATGGCATAAAAGCACAGACAAATTAAAATAAACAAGGCCGCCAAACAGCCACCAGCAATACCCAGTAAATAACTCATCTCCAGAGGTTCTTTATTGTAAAATGACAACCGAGTTAAAGTCAAGCATGTAAAGTGTTGCATATCAGCAGGCATTAAAATAATTCCACATTTTATATAACCATAATGATGGATTTTTCGGGTCACAATTCCACAAGTGGGGGTGCATTAATGCGTGTGATCATTAGCGATAATTTGTAGGAAGAGAAGAGGAATAACAATATATATATATATAATTTTTTGTTTATTTAATAGTATTTTTTTGTCTGTTTAGTTTTTCTTAGACACCAATACACAGAAACATTAATAACACCAAATTTAAAAAATATATAATAGTTATGTAAATTAATTTGTATTATCCTGTTTACACAGTAGTAGTTTAAAATAATATTATTTTATACATGCCTTTTTAAATATATACACACGCACGCACACTCTCTTAAATAAAAGTTATTTTATAACAAAAAAGTTCATATTAAAAAGGGAAGTTTCATACAGTGCTGTTAGTACTTTTCTATAATATAAATAATTTTTCTGCTTCTCCAAAAGCAAACTTGAAACGTTAAATATCCTGCAGTAGGAAGTTTTTAAAGGATTATCAAGTATGCCACTATTGATAAACAAGTATTTACAAGATAATGGGGTGTAAGTAGTACGGCAGCTATTGCAAATGATATACATGTTATAAAAATTGAAACGCCTCTTTTTTCTGTCTCTTTTCTTGTTTTCTGCTGGGTGCTTACAATACTAGGTTTTGCCTTGCTTGCACCTCACCACCTCTAAAATCTCAGTTTACTATCTGTTTTAAAATATTTTGTATTCTGGTGTAGAGTGATAGACAGATGCCACAATCAAACCAGTCTGCTTTGCTCCTTATTTAGGCTGTAGTGAGTAATCTTATATTTTTCGTTTCCCTTAAAGTTATTTATTTTAGCTGTTATTAAGGATATTTTTTTCAATATTTCAGGTTTCAGTTTTCTACTCAAAAAGCTACAAAGTTCAAAATTAAGGATATTTTTTTCAATATTTCAAGTTTCAGTTTTCTACTCGAATAGCTGCAAAATTCAGAGATTTTTTATTTATAATTGATGCTTAAAATAATTTTCTTAATTAAAGGACATTTGGCAGATAGAAAGATCTTGGAAGTGATTGTTACTTTGCAAAGAGTAGCTTAATTACACTTTTGCTAGAATATGTATGGCTTTTGCGATTAAGAATATATATGGAAAAACGTTATCCTTTTCCTTGTGCCGATCATAATAACATTTGAAGCACAATTTGGCAATGCAAAGATTGCTGTTAAAGTAAAATTCGTAAAAAATTAAGGACATATTAGAGATAGAAATATCCTTGCACTGATTATAGCACAAGGAACTGATTTAACATACTGATAGGAGTCAGCTAATAATCCTTAAATCCAAACAAATTTATTTTATATATTCAAATAAAGAATAAAATTATTCTAGTGAATATTCAGTGAACTTTTGTAAATTTAAGAAAACAATTTCTTTTCTTCGAGTTGCATATGAGTAAATCAAAAACAATTAAAGTCGCTGTGTTTTATGGCCTTGTAAATTTCCGAGGGTATTCGGAATTCTGTACGGAAATACATAGCTCATGAAAATGTATAAAACTCTGTAAAAAAAAATTATACAAACTAAAGAAATCAGCTGTTAGAATAATAATTTTTGGGATTCGTCAGCATACACCGCATCAGCAAAAAACATAAAATTCTCATTTGATTGCTAAAATTTAGTAAATAATTTAATAATTTAATAACTATAACTGCCAAAGAAAAAGTAAAAAAAAAAATATTTTGTTGCCTGGTGTTGTCGCCGTCATGAAACGTATTGATTATCCTTTTTTTTTAAAAAAAAGCATATTATGGGAAAATTAAAGAACCATTATTTCGTTGAATTTTTATTTTGGCAATACCTTAATTATATTTCCTTATCTGATTTCTAAAATATATAAAATAACTGCTAAAGATAGATTTTTTTGTTGCCTGGTGCAAATGCTTACAATTGAAAATTTTGAATAAATCTAAAGCGAAATTTTTGTGAAATAATGAAATCACAAAATATTTTCATAATTTAAATGTGGAGTCCATCTGTCCCCATTAATCGCATTTATTAAATTTTACATAAAATCGTACAGCCTTGTTTTGTTTAATTTTAAAAGTTTTCTTTTTTAAATAAAAATGCTTTAAATGCTTTAAATGCATTAAATGTTAATATGAAAAGAAAATGTAATTGACAGCAATGACGTATGAGCAACGATAACCACTCATACGTAACCATACACAGTCTAAACCTCCCCCAATATCGTTCTTTCTCTCTCTCATACACTACCCCCTACACACAAACTCATTGCTGCATGTGCTAATATTAACTAAATTCTCCTCTAATGTTTCACATTTAATAAAACATATTTTACACATTTACTTCCAACAGATGAATCTAAATCATGCGAAATGTGTGCGGTATTAAATAGCAGATTAGCGAAATCCATAAAGCTGCAGATTTTTCTATATATTGAAAACATGGGAATTATGTGAGATTAAGCGTGAAGCCTGTATATTTCGCTCATAATTTTCGTTTTTCTTCTTCTTTTTTTTATGTTGTAACATAAATTTTAATGTGATGCAATAATTCGTATATGGATTGAAAACAAGTGTATAAACCGCTGGGTAATTTGCGCTGCTAGCAACAACATGCAGAGGCAGATTTTTATCGCAACCTTAGACTTCGGAATTCTTCTGAAAAAGTTATTTTTTGTTATTTGATTCCCATATGGTTGCAATTATAATCGCTATTGTGTAAAGTTTTGACTCTCGTGGGCGTTAAATGGGCGGAGAAATGTTTCCTCACCACGCCATGTGCTATGTTTAGTTGGGAAAAATTTTACCCCACAGCCAATTCAGCATAATTATGAAGTTCTCTATTTATAAGAATCGAAAATATTATTTTGAAGATTGTAATTAATTGCAGGCTTTGACGAATTAAGCTCTCGGTTTAGTTTTTTTTTTTTTTTGCGTTATTTGCATAAAATTGCATATCTGTTCTGAATAAAAGTCTAGTCTTTTGGACAAAAGAACTTCCTTGAAAGAGTTCTTTGTATAATTGTTTTTACGGTTACTCCGAAATAAATGGAAGCTATTAAAAGAGTGTTGTACACACTGTTCAGTTGAAAACCATATTAGCAGTGCAATTTAAAAATTATTGTTTCGAAAAGTTACTCCGAAATTAATGGAAACGTTTAAATAAGTCTTGAAAACACCCATACCTTGGAAATCATAAAATTTGGCACTGAAATTTGAAACTGCACAACACTCCGAAAATTTACTCCGAAATAAATAGAAATTGTTAAACGAGTGTTGTACACACTGTTCATTTGACAACCATAATTTAGCAGTGAAATTTATAAATTGCTGTTACTCCGAAAAGTTACTCCGAAATAAATAGAAACTCTTAAATAAGTCTTGAAGACACTGTTTCCTTGAAAACTATAAAATTTGCCACTACAATTTGAAATTGGACAACACTCCGAAAAGTTACTCCGAAATAAATAGAAATTGTTAAACGAGTGTTGTACACACTGTTCATTTGAGAACCATAATTTAGCAGTGAAATTTATAAATTGTTGTTACTCCGAAAAGTTACACCGAAATAAATAGAAATTCTTAAACGAGTCTAGCGGACAGAGTTTCCAGACATTTTACTCTGGAATACGCAATTTTAGAATGAATGAATAAAAATATTTGAGTAAAACTGAATAATGCATGCATGAATTAATATTGCCGATTTAATTCATACGTGTGTTTTAATTATTTACTATTTTTCTTCTTGAATATTAAAACTAAACTGGAAGTTTTTTGTATTATATACACGTATCGTCGTCGTACATAAATAGTTCGTAATTTGATAAAATAGACACCGACTAAATGTTATTTGTTAGTCACACCAAACGAATAAAATTCAAACAAAATTACAAGGAAGAGAAGGAAATCATGATTTTTCTGCACCTGTAAACGTACCCTCCACATTCAATTGAATGGCATGTCGATCAGTACCGCGTTCATTTTCCACAACCAAATAGTACGGACGTGCATCGTGTTCGCTGGTATGATGGATGTGTAATGTGGAAAGGTAGCAGTCCTCGCGTGCATCCTGTAATAAGTCGTCGGCACGAAAGCGATCTAATTAAGAGAAAATATAAGAACATTGCCAACAGCATGACAGGCGTCATTAGTAATCAGTTCCAGCATGTAACATCAGTAAAATAAATTAGATTAGATACGGTAGTGGTTGCGGTTGGTGCGGCAAGGAGCGCAATATAAAGAAAACAGAAAATTCGGTTGAAAAAAAAAAAATTTTTTTTTAAATAATTATTTTAAATAAAAAAAATATTTAAGAAACTGATTTTATTTTTGGTATGTTTATTCGTTTTATTTTCTCATTTTCGCCAAAAGCTTAAAAGGAAATGATGCTTTTGAACAGCATCAACGTATGAAGTTAATAAAACGTGAGCGTTTACAATAATTAAACACTATTATAATTCTCACATGTGGACCAACCATTAGCAAAATGTTGGTTCATGTAAATAACATCACGGTGTATGGATTTTCAACGCCACAAAAAGGACATTTGAATTTTGAATGCAACATTACATGAGCGAGTCATGCATTAAGTTTTGCACACAGTCAGTCAATCATCAGCCAATTTTATTAGTTCATTGTAAGCCGAACGCTTTCAAATAAAATTATAAATAATTCTTTTAGGTGGGAAAATATGATGGTTGAATTTGTGCAGAATAAAATTAATTAATTAAAAATAAAAATTATTTAATTTTAAATAATTGAGATGTATAAATATGCACACCATCATGAATGAATTTGCACATTTTATGGCAAAATCTTTTAAACCTAGTTGTCATCGAAAGTTTGGTAATGAGAAATGGGTTGATCAGGATCATGTACGAGCTGTGTCATACTTTCTAGTTAGTCATCAGTGAAAAAAAGGAAAATAAAGGTTTAAGAAAGAAAGAAATAAAGAAAGAAAGAAAGAGAGAAAGAAAGAGAGAATATCCCACCTGTGGCAGAACCAGCATCCAGTCTTAATGAACCCCACTCCCAGGCTACACGGTGTGGCCGTGGATCCGCGCAGACCACCAACGTTAAAGAGGCTGGATCTCCTCTCTTGACCAAAACAGTATGCATAGAAGGATGCAAGCGCAAAACTTGAGGCGCACCTGCAATAAAAATTTGTAGCATTTAAGGATATCAACTAATTCGCACCCACATACACATATCACGCAACATTAAAGCGATTCACTACAATTACAACTTTAGCAATTGTTTTCCAATTACATTTTTGAACAAAAGAACTCAAGTCCGTATTATTTAAACTTATTTTTTTAAATATTTTTTTGCTTCTATTGCTGCTTGGCAAAATTTTTAGTGCTCCTCCCAACACATTACCAGTTCTAATATTCATTGCAATAAATCGTTAGCAATTTACGTTACTTTAGACACAAAGAAATATTTATTATTATTATTTTGCTTTTTTAAAAACAAGCGAGAAATTCAAATTCAAATTGTTTGTACTGTGACAGGAACTGTTCTTGGGAATTTATGACAGTTTTAATTTTGCTGTGAAAACAGGATGGATATCTCCTTTCATGTATTTTATTTAATTTTTTTTCTTTGCTTTTTTTTAATGGAATTTCAATAGTTTGCCAGAAGTGTCAAACAAATGGAATCGAAATGGGAATCCTTAAAACGGACGCACTATTTCGAACCTAAAAATAGCGGTCATGTAGGCAACATTATTTTCCATATTTTCTAATCTGTTTTTAAAAAGCTTTTTTTTAATGCATTAACGATTTATTATTGAGCGTGGTAAGTTTTAGAATACATTGAACGTAACAAATTTACAAACTAATTTCCAGCTTCCCTCAATAAACCAAAGTGAGAAAATACTGCGATGCGAACTCATGCTCTTTGAGTTAGGAAACAGTTTCTTCGCAATCGCTTTTTTTTTAAAAAAACCGATTCAATTCCCAGAAGAAGAATAAGAAAATATTTGGAATTTTGTAATATTCCACTTACCAACAACTTGCAGTGATATCGGGTCCGAAATGGCCACTCGCTCTTGACCATTTATGTAATTTGTGGCACGACATTCATATTCACCCTGATAATCGTATGTTACATTATCAATCACTAGACGAGGCTCATTGCCACGTTCCACATACTTGGAGCCATGAGAAATTCTGCAAAAAAAAAAACAATAAAATGAAAAATTAAAAAGTTAAAGTTACTGCAAGTCTTCTAAAAAGACCTGCATGTTGTGTGGAGGAACTTTCAAAAGTACTACCCAAAACTGCCATAACTGGAATTATCCTTTGCAATTCTTTTTTTCCTTAGAATTGTGCAGATACAGCTCACGTCTGTGTGCCAATGACAAGTGAAAAGTTGTTAGCAGATGAGTGGAAAGTAACAAATAACAATAATAATGAGACGAATTGTTGAAAGCAATTCCACAAGTAATGTGGAAGTTTGCAAATGTTGCAGTTACTTTTACCGATTCCTTTTCTTCTTCTCTCCTCTTTTTTTTTTTGTCTTTTTTTTTTTTGAGTATAAAACATGACTTAAATTGGCCCACATGTACAATGAATGAAGCATAGAAATGCACTTGAAAGTTGAAAGCATATATCTGCACTCTGTATACGCGCATACAAATGCATACATGAACACATGCACACGCACACATTCTCACAACCATTTAGACTCAACCATTTCCGCTTAGGACTCATGTAGTTCTTGCCAGCTTAACCAGCCAAAGAGAAGATAAAGCGAAAACACACCCAGCAACACCTCTTAACAAAACAAACAACACCAACGATATATATATATATATATATATATATATATATATATATATATTTATATATATTTATATATATAAAAAAGAAAGTAAAAAGGAATTTTCTACACGATATTAAATTTGTTGAAGCTTAAAAAATTGCTCGATTTCTAGTTAATTTAAAATTGAAAAGTAGCAAATTGTTACAACAGCCAGCAAATGTTGAAAGGTGGGGTGGCGTTCTTGGCAGGCCAGCGCAGCGTATTGCATTCCTTGTTTCCTCTGCTACGCTCAAAGTGTTTCCTGCTCTTTTAACGGCAAATTTTCTTTCTTACATGTGTTTTGCCAGTATTCTTGCGTCTGTTATCAAGAGATTTCTGCTTGATGTTCAAATGCCAAATATGATTGTGTACCATCCCCTCCAGCTTCGCCTACCCTAAATACTTCTCTAATACTTAATATGCATGATACATGGTGTTACAGGAAAACAACTACACACTCCCTTTAGAATAATATGTTTTTAATATTTATGCCAGGGACGAGCCACTCTCAAGCCAACCTAAGACGTCCTTTTTTGTTTTTAATTTTTTCCTTGTATGTAAAACAACAAAACGTGCCATAAATTTTTATACTCTCCTTATTCTCCAGCATTCACTAGACGTGCAAGTATGTGAAGGATGTAAAAGAAAGAAGGACTTGGCCGGTTGTATGTTTTTCGACTGGTTCTTTGAATACTTTTTGATGCCACTGCTCGTGTACGTAAAGCGATAAATTGTTCTCGTAACTGTTATCACTTTTTGCATCAATTGCTCTTTTGAATGTTCAGCTGCCGTGGTTTCTTCCAACTTGGAAAAGCACAAGTTGTTTACTTGATGTACTCAAAAGTTATGCGTCTTTTCTTGAAGTTTTTTCAATATTTTTTTTTTTATGATTCAATTTTTGCATTTTAAATTATATGTAATTTTTATTTGTTAATGCAGCCACTGCCAAAAGGCGCAAAAAAAAAATTATTAAACAATAACGGGTGATGCCATGGCACCAACACTTCTTCGCCTAAAAAGTTTCGCGATCATGCGATTTCGCAGCAATCTTTTGATTTACCATTTTTAATTTTTTTTTGTTGTTGCGCTTTTATTAGCTTTTGGAATCTTTCATCTATTCATTTGAATTTTTCCCATATTGTGATTTTTTTTATTTTTTATTTTTTTTTGTTTCTTATTATGTTTTTTTTTAATTTTTTATTATTGGTTTTTATTTTTTATTATTGGTTTTTATTTTTTATTATTGTTTTTTATTTATTTTTTTTTATTATTTTTTATTTCTTTTATATTTTATTTTATTATTTTTTTTAAATTTTTTTTGTTGCGCTTTTATTAATTTTTGGAATTTTTCAATCTGACAACTTTATTCTGGCGGTTGGTCATCTATTCATTTCGATTTTTTCCCATATTGTGATTTTTTTAATTTTTTTTTTGTTTGTTTTTTATTTATTCTATTAATTTTTGGACTCTCGTCTCTTCATTTGAATTTTTCCTATATTGTGTTTTTTTTTATTTTTTAATATATTTTTTTATTATATTTTTTATTTTTTATTATTATTTTTTATTTTTTTGTTATTGGTTTTTATTTTTTATTATTGTTTTTTATTTATATTTTTTTATTATTTTTTATTTTTTTTTATATTTTATTTTATTATTTTTTTTAAATTTTTTTTGTTGCGCTTTTATTAATTTTTGGAGTTTTTCAATCTGACAACTTCATTCTGGCGGTTGGTCATCTATTCATTTCGATTTTTTCCCATATTGTGATATTTTTAATTTTTTTTTGTTTGTTTTTTATTTATTCTATTAATTTTTGGACTCTGTCTCTTCATTTAAATTTTTCCTATATTGTGATTTTTTTTTATTTTTTAATATTTTTTTTTATTATATTTTTTATTTTTTATTATTTTTTTTATTTTTTTGTTATTGGTTTTTATTTTTTATTATTGTTTTTTATTTATATTTTTTTATTATTTTTTATATTTTTTTTTATATTTTATGTTATTATTTTTTTTAAATTTTTTTTGTTGGGCTTTTATTAATTTTTGGAATTTTTCAATCTGACAACTTTATTCTGGCGGTTGGTCATCTATTCATTTCGATTTTTTCCCATATAGTGATTTTTTTAATTTTTTTTTGTTTGTTTTTTATTTATTCTATTAATTTTTGGACTCTCGTCTCTTCATTTGAATTTTTCCTATATTGTGTTTTTTTTTATTTTTTAATATTTTTTTTTATTATATTTTTTATTATTATTTTTTTTATTTTTTATTATTATTTTTTTTATTTTTTAATTGCGCTTTTATTAATTTTTGGAATCTTTCAATCTGACAACTTCATTCTGGCGGTTGGTCGTCTATTCATTTCGATTTTTTCCCATATTGTGATATTTTTTATTTTTTTTTTGTTTGTTTTTTATTTATTCTATTAATTTTTGGACTCTGTCTCTTCATTAGAATTTTTCCTATATTTTTTGAATATTTTTTTTATTATATTTTTTATTTTTTGTTATTTTTTTTTTATTATATTTTTTATTTTTTGTTATTTTTTTTTATTGTTTTTCTTTTTTTAATTTTTTTCTATTTTTTGGTATTTTTTACCATTTTTTTTTATTTTTTATTATTGTTTTTTATTTTTAAAAATTTTTTTTTTGTATTATATTTTCTATTTTTTATTATTTTTTTATTTTTTTATTGCGCTTTTATTAATTTTTGGAATTTTTCAATCTGACAACTTCATTCTGGCGGTTGGTCGTCTATTCATTTCGATTTTTTCCCATAATGAGATTTTTTTTTTATATATATTTTTTTATATTTTTTATTTCGAATATATTTTTTTTTATTTGTTATTTTTTAATATGAATTGTTTTTATGTAATTCGTGACTTTTTTAATTTTTGGAAATCAGTGGCATTTTTATTACCTTCATTATTTGTTTTTACAACTTGCAAGTAAATCTTTGTTTTTATATGAATAAGGAATGAGCCGGGGTTTTTTTTTTCAAACTTTTTTCTCTTCAATATCTCATTACAAACTTTTTTAATATATTGATAATAAAACGTTTATTTCATATGAGTTGGAAATGTAAAGCTCTTGCAAGGAATTTTAAATACCAAATTAATAAGGCCGCGTACGTTGTGCTCCCCTTGAAAAAGTTTTGTGAACAACAGCAACATGTTGTTAATTTATCACGATGACTTCGAGTACATTCCGACAGTGCGCTTCTAAGCAAATCCTAAATATAATTAATATATATTAAAACATAAGTTGAACATGAAGAAGAGAAATCTCTTGTCAGTTTTTATGCCTTCGCATTGAACCAGCCGAAAGCTAATAAAAGTTGGCATTTAATTTCCTGATAAACACGTACTTTATTAAGTCAACACTTACATATGCCTTTTGAATTATAATGTGTTTCTTGTTTTGTTATTAAACTTTCTCCCCCCTCGCCTAATATTTAAGACAACAACTTTCTAGTGCTAGTCGGTCGTCCTATAAAACGCTTCTGGCGGAGGAAAAAATCCTGCGAAGCACACAAACAAAATGTTCATTCTCACTTGTTTTGTAAAAAGTTTTAATGAAGAATGTTGCACTTGAATATTATTAAGAAGCTTTTATCGCACCAAAATGAAATATAACTCGAGTAAATATTTAGAAACGGCCTAATAGAGATAAACAAGTAAAGGAATAAAAAAACCATTAAACAATTTTAATTATTGTCGTCTGCGAAATTTCTCTTATTCACGCACTTGCACGTGACAAATTCTTGTTAGAATCGAAGAGGAAAGACGCAGAGGAACAGCAAATGCCAAAAGCAATATTTTTAATAATTTCGGTGAAGTAGTTGTGGCACTCCTCCATAGAAGAGAAACTAAGAAACAGGCACACATATGGACAATTGCAGCTCCAAGCGGTGGAGAAATTTCTAATTCATTTCTAGAGACATGCGTGTCCTTAAAATACTAATCAGGTGGCGCATGATTGTGAACATTTAATTTAAAATATCGAAAGCAAGTCCCAAACAGTTTAACTGTATGTCCTTTAGACAGCAGCGAGGAAAGATAATTGCTTACCACGTTGTTATTCATTCTTTTTCTCAATTACAGTGCAGAACATAAATGATCGCAAACTACGTTGTTATTCATTCTTTTTCTCAATTACAGTGCAGAACATAAATGATGATCGTGCTAAGAATACATTTTACATAAAAGTTTTTTGACTAAAAGAACGTAATAAAATGAAAATGTAACGAAAAATTTAAAAATTTCTTTTCATTTATACAGTTTTATTTTCTTCGAGCATTGCGTTTACTTTTTCGTGTCACTGTACTTCTGCATTCTACGACTGCAAAATATTTTTACGCATCTGCTTTTCAAAACTAAACATTCAACCAGCAGTGCTTGCTTATTTATAAAAGCAAATGCTGACTTTTTTTCGTGTGCTTACTTTCTCGTGTCACTGTACTGCTGAACTCTATTGCCAATACCGCTGGAAAATATTTGTGCGCTTCAGTTTTTAAATCTCAAAGCTAAACCTGCTAAAGCTAAACAATGGTTATTTAAGATTGCTGAGTTTTTTTTTTAATACGTTTACTTTTTGCTGCCACTTCCATTCAAAATTCTTTTTTCTATACAAAACAAAAGTAGGTATCCTTGATTTTATTATTTAAACATTATTAAACATAATTTTCTCCCACGAAAGGATTTCAATAAATGTCGGTGTGTGTGTGAGCCGTAGTAAGAGCATTACTGAGCTCGGCATTTTAATTAAGCGTGTTATTATTGTAAAATATGCGGAATATAATACATGATATCATTATCCTGATACACTCGCAGGCTACCAGTATTAAAAAAATTAATACTTAAGCCGGATATTGCAGACATAAGCTTTCAATTTTTATCTCTTCCATACAAAGGCAGTTTTGCATTATTGCTAAATGTGTAAAACGTGGCGAGAAAAAATATATAAAGTAAAATTGAAAGTATAATCCGGCTTGTAACTTGTTACAACAGACGTTGCCAGTATAAAGATGTGAATGAGATTCCTTTGTACGATCCTTAGCAGACACCAACCTGGCGTACAAGTTTGCTTTCCTTTTTACTGCTATTTTCCTAATTAAACTGACAGAACAATGAAAGGATTATGTTTAACTGAGCAGAATAAACAATAAGATAAATATAACATAAAAATATCCTTTCTATTTAATACATCCATCAATCGACTTCTATATATAATCTAATATCTCATTTTTAGTATCCACTAATTTCATTGAATGTATGAAGTATTTAGATTCCATTCATGTATATATTTACTTGAATTAAAATTTAAAACTTGATCGCCATTTATGACAAGAGCAAAGTTAAAGTGTAATAGTGCCTTCAAATGTTTTTCAATCATATAAAAAAAAAAATTTTGGCACCACCTTTTTAAGGACTTTATTTGTCTTTGATTTCGGTGACCCCATATTAAGCATAGTGTGCACACCATTTCACTTTTTAATGTTGTCCTGCTGATTGCACAAGAATGGAGAGGTAAAAATTAATTTGGCTTTAAGTAAATGCCATTGATGTCCTTAATTTTTGACTTGCTGAAATTGTCATAAAATTTACAAATGAAAATTCAATTATTCTTTTAAGAGCTGGAATTCATAGCATTACCTGAACGAAAAAAACACATTTAACTTGTGAAACTTTTCCTTAGTAGTCATAAGTTATTTTATTTCAATTAACAAGTGAAGTACTAGTGAATTTTAGTTAAAGTTAAAGTTCCTTCATACAATGCAAAAGTTCATTATCCTAATGAAATGTTTGACTTCGAAGCTGCTAAATCTTGTTACACTAGCGAGGGAATAGAGAGCTGGCAGGTATTTGTAAGTATGGCCGAAAACTGTAATGGGCTCTTGCAACAGTTGCATCATATATATATATATGTGTTTCTATATTTATATTATATGTGGCAGATGGCAGATCTTTATAGGAAAATCGAATATATACGAGTATGCCATGTTGTTAATGATTTATGACTTAAAGGCGACTAAGAAATATTTAACTATTTCTCTGAATTTTATGCACTTCTACATGGAACGTGAGCAGTTTCTGTAGGAAATTCCAAGAAGAATATGAAGAATTTAACAAAGTGGAGGATTTTCTATGGAAATACCCATACCAGATGTGATGAACAAATATGCATGGATATATGGAGAAAAACATAACTTACCTTTGTACCCATTTAAAAGATGGCATTGGATTGCCATCGGCTACACATTCAAATGCAGCTGGAGTAAATAGTGGCGCCGTGGTTAGACGATCAGGGCCAGCCGATAATATTTTCGGTGGATCTAAAATGCAAATAATCCGCTCTAACCTCAACACAATAATAACTTTTGAAATAAATTTAAGACTGTACTTACATTTAACATCTAATTGTACGGACAATTGCTCGGAGGTGCCGACAGAATTTTGTGCTTGGCAGGTGTAAAGACCAGCATCTCGACGGCCAACAGGGCGTAACTGTAATGTTTCCTTTAAAAATTGCCAATTGAAAGGACATGCACAATAGTGAAAAGTAGGCAGGAGAAAGAAAATGAAAATAATCGTTAATAAAATAATGTAAAATGCCAAAGAGGTTGTAAAAATTTTAAATAAAATTGGCTTCGAAAAGCAAAAAAAAAAAAGGACAGAACAAGTGTGTAATAGGATTTTCGTTTGTTAGAATTACAAAATATTCTACAAATAATCCTGCTACACAGTTAACAAGAAACTTATTACATAAAAGCTGTTGTTACTTTTTGTCATTAAAGTTACCTGTAGACTGGCAATTTCTGAACGTCCTGCACGACGCCATACAATACTCGCTGGTGGATTGGCATCCGCTACACAGCGCAATATTAGCGCATCTTTATCCTCCTCCAAGTCGATTTCCGGTGATCCAATTAAACGTATTGTTGGTGCGTCTGTAAACACAGAAAGAAAAAAGTTTCCAGCAGGATAAAAACTAGAACAGCTGCAGATACGGAGTCGGTCCTAAAATTACTTTAGAATAATATAAAACTTCTGCCTCTTGTCAAAAGCAGAAAGCGAAAAAAAATAGAATTTACTTTCATCCGGTCTATTATTTAGTTTTTTTTTTATTTGCTACAAAAAATAAACTACGAAACAGTTTCCTTCTAAAGCTGATAATTGAATTTTAAGCCTGATTTCGTCAAGAAAAGTTTGTACATTTTCTTGGAAAACTTGAAAAGCATATTGAAGGAAAATTGCAGTTAATTTAATTGATTTAGCAAAATTGGCAACAGCCATAACACACTGTAAATATTTGTACGAATGGCATACTGTGCCATTAAGGACTGCAAAGCTCTGCTTGTTGTCTGGATTTGAGGCATAAACTTTCATTCCTTTTACTTTATTGGTGTTGTTTTATTTTAAAAAGCCAGCCAAGACTGTAACGGATTTCGCAAAATTTTGACTTGTTGCCAAATTAAATTTTTTTTCTGGCTCAAGCAAGTTAAGAATTACGCTCGTAGTTTTTTATTTGAGTTTTGTGTGTTTTCAAACGAGAAATGCAGAAAGGATTTTAGCTTTGAGAGAGAGAGAGAGAGAGAGTAAATGCAGTCAGTCAAATAATAGAATGGAAAATTGGCTTGGCGTATTTTTTCTCCTCTAAGTGAACATTTTACACAGAATAACACTACAGTTTTTCGATGGTGGGTGATGCACAGTGGGCAGTTTTTGCTGTAAATTAGTTTAACAAATCTGAATAGTAGTACAAAATTAGGTTTGTTTGAGAGTAATTTCACTCGCTCCTTTGAGATCACTTTATTTATTGTTATTTGTATATGCAAAATATATATATACATACTATATTTTTTTTTTTAAATAAATAAGTTTTATTTATATCAAACTTCTTTATAAAACATTTAGGTCCTTTTCCTTTATGCACTTATTGAATTTCTAGCATTAAAAGTGCCCTCTCTGCAAGTTACTTTATAACAATATTTGCCAGTTGAAAATTTATATGTTTTTTTGTGATACAAGCCCACTGTGCGGTAACTAATTTAGCCCTAATTTTATTATTTGCTTTCCAAATATAATAAAAATTGAATTTGCTTTTGTTTGTCACAACCTGAGGAAATGGAGGTATTCAAAATTAGTTAATTAGTTTGGAATTGTTAAATGACTGCAGTAAAAAAAAGCTTCGTTATAAAAAATTTACTCAAATTTATTTATAATTTCACTAATTGCTGCAACTGACAGCCCGCACAAATTTAAAACTAATTAAAAATGCCAAAAAATTATATTTTCTAAAAAGGTAAAATATTATTAGAAAAAAATAGTTATTTTAAAAAATTTTTTACTTTTTTTTAAAAAGTACCTTCTGAAGAGAGCACTATTCCATAGAAATATATTTTATATAAAATGTGCTTTTGAAAACAATTTTTCTTATAAAAATAACTTCCTTAGAAAATGTAATCTTTAGCATTTCTCTGGAAAAAAATATTTTATAAGAAATATATTTAATTTCTTTTTTTTTAAATTACTTTGTAGAAAAAAGCATTATTTTTATAAAAGTGGATCTCTTATTGGAATTAACTTTTTATTTACATTCGTTTGAAATATTTTGTCAAAAATTTTTAATTGTATGTTTTTATAAGAAAGTTTCTGTTATAAGAACGTACTTTTCATCATAAAGTTGTGTTTGAATAAAAAGTATAGAAATATATATTTTATATTTATATTTTATATATATTTATAACAAATATATATGAAAGTATATAAAATAAAATTTTCTAATAACCGTTTTTTAAAACAGTACTTTTTGGAAGTGTTTTATAAAAAGTGCCTTTTAAGAAAACCTTTCCTCATTCAATTATATTTTGTAAAAGGTACTTTGTATAAAAAGTAACTTTTGTGAAAATCGAATTTCTGTAAAAAGTATGTTTTGCATAATATTTTTTTTTTTTTATAGAGTATCCTTCTAAGAAAAATCCATTTTATAAAAATGTACTTGCGAAACATGTTTCAAAACATATTTCTTATAAAAAAGTATCTTTTACAAAAATATATGTTTTATAAAAAGAGTACTAATACGAAAAAGTATGTTTTATGAAAAAGTACCTTTTATTAAAATGTACAATTTATGAAACCGTAGCTTTTATGAAAAAATAGCTTTTATGGAAAAGTAGCTTTTATGAAAAAGTAGCTTTTATGAAAAAGTATCTTTTATGAAAAAGTAGATTTTATGAAAAAGTAGCTCTTATGAAAATAGCTCTTATGAAAAAGTACCTTTTATGAAAAATTAGCTTTTATGAAAAAGTAATTTTTATCAAAAAGTATCTTGTATCAAAAAGTTACTCTTATGGAAAAGTACCTGTTATGAAAAATTATCTTTTATCAAAAAGTACCTTTGATGGAAAAGTATCTATTATCAAAAAGTACTTATAAACTATTTTAGTTATTTTCGCTTTTATAAAAATTAAGCTCTTTTTTCAGTATTTTTTTTTATCTTTTTAGCTTTTCTTTTTTTACAAAGAGATTTTTAGAGGAAAATTATTGCATAAAAAAAAACTTGCTTCTAAAGAATTAAACTTTCTTTTAGAAAAGTGTGTCTTATCTGTAGCAAAAAGTACCTTTATAAAAAAATTAAAAATTCTATAAAAAATCTACTCTTTCTTTAAACCAATTTCTTTTTTTATTAACAGGTGCAATTTATAAAAAGGTACTTTTGAAAAAAAGTAGCTTTTAACTATTTAAGAAAAAAAAAAATAGATTATTCCTTTAAATTTATTGCTTTGAAATGTAATGCAACTTTAAAAGCAATTTTTGGCGGGTTTTTAAAAGTTTTTTATTTTGCTATTCAAGTCACAAATTTCTCTTGGGAAAGAAAAAGCTTTGGATAATTTCTAATGTCTTTTCTCTTCATTTCCTTTAACAAATCCTTATAATATATAGTAACCTTTGAAGGACACGTATAGAAAATATGTGTAAAATTTATTTCTTACATTTAACGTCTAATCTGGCTTCCACTGGCACTGTCTTTGCCGTATACGATTCGTGATAAGCCAAACACCGTAGAATATCACCATGTCTTTCACGCATTGCTGTCAATTGCACCACTGAGGTGGCCGACCAAGTACGTGGATTATCTGGTTCGGTGGCATTTGTTTGCGGATGAATTGGTTCAATTTCTTGGTCACCTTAAAGCAAAAACGAACAAAATAATAAATATAAAACAGTAGAACATTTAGAGAAAATGTATGTGCGTATAAGCAGTTGTGCTTTATTGGAATATAAAATGCAGTACGAGAAGACTATTAAAGAAAAAGCCATTTAAAATGGGAAGCCAAAAAGAAGATTAAGCTAAAGGAGGAATTCATTTGATATTCAACGAACTGTACAGGGTTCGCTATACGCCAATGCCACTGTACTTTTACGTCCTGAAGCAGAACGACGTTTAATATTTAAGAAAGGCTGGAGCAAAATATGATGGCATAAACGGAATCGTAACTTTAGCAGTTCTGCAATTAACTTACTTTTAACGATTTCATTGGGTCATAGAGAGGCTTGAGGGGAACTGGTTTCTAGTAACGATTTTGTGACTCTCTAACGTCTTTTTAGCAACGCTGTTTGCGTTTTACGTCATTTTTAGGTTTTTTTTTTAAAGATAAACTTTTCCTTTTATGGATTTTAAGCAAAATATAAAACGAAATATCTAAATACAGTTGAACCTCTATTATGCGGTTGCATTTATTAACCGGCTTGTAGCTGGTGTTACTTCAGTTTTATGTCTCTATAACCACGCTTTATGTTTATTTTATAGTGCTGGTTGCGCGAAATTCGAGCCTTTAACTTGTCTTTAAGTTGTTTAGTTTATCTTTAGCAACAACAGCCGAAAAAGGTCTGGCAATTACAGACAAAATTGTTTTGATTGGTGAGGTTAAAACTCTACAAACTTATTAAAGTGTGGAAAATATGATATTGTTAATCACAATTTATGTAATTAAATTAAGAACTAATTTTCTTTAAGGTTCTGAAAATCCGAATTTGTGCCCAGGCTTTTTGGATACCAGTGCCCTTGGAGCCTTATAATCGAGTTTCCATTGTAGAGTTATATATAACTGCAAAAGCTTTAATAATTATCGAATTTTAAACGATAGCAAATAGCGTTAAAAAACTTAAATTCTGGTGCTAAATATTTTAACGATACGCTTAGCGTAGTTTAATAAATGTATTCTAATAGAAAAGGCAAATATTTCCATTTGCTTAGAAAAGGATTTCTCTGTATCCTTTAACCTTTTTTTTTTTTTTTTTTTTTTTTTATTATAGGGTACTTTATATATTAAATTACTGGCAAAATAACATGTCTTAACGTAAAATAATTACAGATAATCATACAATTGAAATATATTTTCCTTGAAACAAACAAGAAAAAAAATAAAGAAAAGAAAGCGGAGATAACTAAAAGATATAAAAGGGCAGGAAAACAAACAAAAGTAAATATAGAGAAAAAAAAAAAGTAAAATAAAATTGAAAAGAGTCAGGCATTCATTCACTTACCAAGAAACCACTTAAGAGTGGCCGGTGGATTGCCGTAGTGGGATACACACTTAACCGTAGCCAAGGAGCCAGAGTCTACAGTAATATTATGGCCAGGTGGCACATGAGCTCCCTCATACTCTAAGCGGGGCCGTTGCGGAGCAACTGTAAAAAAGTACCAGAAAAAAAAATCGAAACAAGTATATTCATTAGTGGTTGCAATTTAAACTTAAACAAGGGAAAAATTACTATAAATGTGCTCCTTATTTTCTTAGTTTTTCCTCTCTATTCTATTACGTTTACGACTATTTTCATCATTTTTTATTTTTTTTTTTCTTGTAAAATTTTAAACCAAACAGGAAATTTTTTTTTAAGTGTTCACAATGTGTATGTATGTGTGTAATTGAGTGCGGTTGTGTATTAGAATTGATGTCATGCACTTCCTGCTTCCTCTGGACGTGCGTTTTATTATATAAATATTGTTGTACAGTTTATTTTGTATAAACGAACTTTTCTGCCCCCCTTTTCTGAAGCTGCCGCTGCTGTTTTTTTTAATTTTTAATTTTTATTTTAATTCAAGAATAATGTGTACAGGATCTATTTTAACTAATATTTTATTTAAAGTTGTCTTTAGACTGAACATAACACTTGCTTTGAATACTAATTAGTATACTCGTCTATATCTAAATATCGTCGTATGGAATGCAAAATGACACATTATAGAAAAAAAAAAAATTATAATATTTTGTTCTTTTGCATTTCATATGACGATATGTTTAGTGAGCATATACTCTCGCAAGCCAGTTCTAACCAGCAGTATTAACGAAGCAACAAACAAAAACCTACAAACAATTTTACACATTTCTGTTAGAAACAAGTCGTCCTTTACTCGTGTGTTTTATCCTGGCAAGGATAATACTCAATGCATTGTCGGCTTCTAACACACTATCCCAAAATATTTCTAAGTCGAATAATCAAGCCAAAGGAATTTCGAAAGCACTTTCACAGCACCGAGCACGGAATTAACAATAATTGTTGGCTGGAAACAGTAATCAGTTCGGCTCCCTGGCAGCGAAGGCGGTACTAACTGACCAAAACAACCAGTTCCGTATTATTAAATTTCAGATGTCTGAATTGAATGGTTTTTAATTTTAAAATCATAAAAGTGGTACTTGCTGACTTTTAATGTTTCTAACAAGCGTTTATATTGTCTACAGCTATAGTGGCTCAAAGTGACTCTTTACAGCCGCCCTCGAACTAATTTCATTTGACAATAAGAGCTTTGACAAATAAGCTTTGCTATAAATTGGCGAAAGCTCAAAGAAGGCTGACCAAAAAAACCAAAAAAAAAAAAAAAATAATAATAATAACAGTAGAAAGTACTAAATACTGATTTTAAGTACTAAAAGGTAAATATGATCTCTGAATAATATTGTTTATATAGTAGTTTGTTCTTATTCCTAAACGATAAATAAATAGCTTATTCACAAAAAATAAATATTCTCCACCACACCATCGTTGAAAAATAAAAACAAAATTAGCTGTTCGTAAATAAAAAATTAAAACTATTTCGGTGTCGATGCCTTTTAACGAATTCTTTACATTTCACTTCTATTGGAAACAATAAACTCCTTTTGACTGCTAAATACAACTGCAATGCGACGTACTCATGCGGTGGCAGTAATAGAATTATCCTGCAATAGAAATTGCTTTGTGTGAGCAATAGATCTTGCAAGGTTATGCAATTTGTTAACATTATCTTGTCGTTGGTAAAATTTAAGTATTCTTTTAACAAGTAAATGTATGCAGGATATGCTTTTTAGATGTATATTTTGTTTTAGTCGCGATGAAAAAGGCAACACACTGAAAGCCTAATCAGAATGTAGAGGTTTCAAGTTAATTACAAGTAGCAGTAAGTACAAGTGGCACGTACACACCCATCTGCATGCAATACAAGACACTCAACCACACACGTATACAAATACACAAATGGTTGTGTGCATTTTCTTAGTATGGCTTTATGGTCAAATATGCAAGACAGAATGGTTTCTTTTGTTGTGTTACATGTCTAAGACTTTCTCGCATACGCTTCATGGCTTTATAACAGCTTTATAACTCCCCAGCACATCCGGACTAGCTCCTTGAAAGCAATTGCGTATCAAGCTAAAAGTCCTTTAAAACATGACTGAATAAATGTAATTGCTGTTGCTACACGAACAATATTTAATTTACAGGATATCCTTTAAAACAATATGAGTATCTGATTACTGCTGGCAGAAGCAAGAGCATGTGCTAAAATGCACAGTGGTATCGCAGGTATAAATACGAGCTTGAATTTGAATTTCATAGCAAGTAGCTGGGCATTCGTTATGCAAAGTCAGGCTCAGCAAACCACTGTGCTGCGGTTAAACTACTAATGATATCCTTTCGCCTCTAAAACCAAGTGACTGACAAGAGCAGCACTAGATTTGGCATCATCTGTTCCATTTCAAGAATGTGTATTTAAGAGTTGCAGAAGCGTTTATTGCAATTATTCTGTCACTATTTGTATGAATGTATGTGTGTACTTGATTTTTTGTCCGCTCAAATGTGTGTGTGTGTGTGTATTTATTTCCCATTTTGTGAGAGTTGCATTAAAAAGGAAATGTAATGACTGCTGTCATGGTATTTGCGGCTTGCATTGCACTACATTAAGTTTGAGATTTAGAAAATTAATTAAGATCGTTTTTTTTTCTCTGCTGTTTTCTTTTCGTTTTGTCTTTTAATTTCTTTCCTTTTGCTTTAATTTTTGCAATAGCCCAAGATAAAACACATACACCATAATAAAATGAAATATGCCTGTATGTGTACAAGACATTTAAAAATGAGATTGAATTCTTCAGACTTTATTTTAGGGATATCGTATGTACGATATTGTGTAAATCTTCATTGTTAGCAACGGCAATCCAAAACAAATTCCTTTTCATTTTATCTTGTTAGATTTTGCATTAAAAACTACTGCTGTTATTTTCATTATAATCTTCTTTGGATAACAGCGAAAAGCTGCTTAAAATGCTACAGAGCCTTTTGTTCCACGGGAATCGTGCTTTGATTTCTGAATGCAAACAGGGCCTCGCCGTAATGTTGAATTCAGCCGCAAGTCATTCAATCGAGCAATCACCTTTGGCAAATCAGATTCTTGGAAAGCTTTATTGCTGTGCTTGCGTAAACAAGTTTTTGTATTCATCACAATGCCAATTGGACGAAACTCGTTAAACAAAACTTTTCGCGATTTTAGTGCAAGCAATCAGTGTTGAACCTTTAAAGGGCACAAATAAATTACAAAAGGAAATATTATTTTCAAAAGATACTTTTTCCACTTTTCTCTTTTGGGTTTTTTTTATGAGTTACTTTTTTACAAATGGAATTTTTTTAAAAGTTACTTTCTTGTGACAAAATACTTTTTTTTTGCAAATTAGTTTTGCAAGATGGGAATTTCTTAAGGGATACTTTCTGCGAATGTATTTTTTTTTTTAAAAAAGTCTTTTTGAAATATATTTTTGTATAAAGGACTTTTTCAAGAAATTGTTTTTGTAATTATTTTTGTGCTGCATTTTCCTCAAGTATAGCATATGTATATAGTATATATAAAAAAAAAGTACATTCCATACGCAAAAAAGTACTTTTTTAAGATAATTTATTGCAGTATGCTTTTATAGAAAGGACATGTTTTACATTATACTTTTCTCTAAAGCACTTTCTTGAAATGTAGTTCGCCGAAAGTAAGATTTATTAAAAGGGGAATTTCTGAAAATGTAGGTTTGCAAAAGCTTGTGCTGCTTAGAAGTTGTTTATTGTATGACAATGTACTTTTTTAAAAACGTATTTTCTGAAAATTTACTTTTATAAAGTTTTCTTCTATTAAAGGCACCTGTTCAAAAAGTACTTGTTTAAAAGGTTTTTTTTGGCTGATACTTTCTTGCAACCTACTTTAGATTTATTTAAATGTAAATAAAATATCAAAAGGTACTTTTTTAAATGGTATTATTTCGAAATACCTCGTATTGAGTGATAGTTGGCAGAAGCTGTTTATTCTTTTTTAAAAAGTCATTTTGAACTTTTTTTTATTACTTTTCCATGCATGTACTTTTCAAAATGCCAGTTTTAACAGATCCTTTTGTAATAGTACTTTTTAATTGCTAAAAATTTACATTTTTTTTAAAAGGTGCTCCAACGAAAGGTGCCTGAATGAAGCTTTTAAAATTGTAGGTTTACTAAGACAATTCATGTTATGTTATTGTTTTTAAAAGTACTTTTTTACTTAAATTGTTTTGTGGCCTTATTTTTTTGGTATAAGTACTTTTTAAAACATACCCTTTAATGAGGTACTTATTAGAATGCATTCATTTTAAAAATATTTCCTTGAACATTTTATTAAAAAAATTTTATTTTTTTAAATAGATGTTTTTACAAGGTACCATTTTACAATTTGTTTTAATTTAAGGTACTTTTTTAAAAGTGTGTAAAGAGATGCTTTAAAATAATATATTTTTTTATTACAAACTTTTATTCCTAGAAATGTGCTTTAAAATATTTATTTATTTAATATTTATTTATCCTTATTAATTAGGGATAATAAAGATCCTGTTTGAGTAAATTCTAGGAATGGTTCCTTTTCTAAACGTACCATTAAGTACTTTTTTTTTTTTTTTGTAATCTATTCGCCTAACTTGCCGAATGTTTGACATTAACTCGGTATGAGCCAAATGTCACTTTAGCTTTGATTTTGCAATTTTCTTGACCTCAATTGCTGGTGAGATGATGCGTTACTTTTTTTTTTTGTCGTTTCTGCTGTATTTACATTTTGACCGATCACATACTTACCACGTACAACTAAGCGCACTGGTTGACTGGTTAAAGCATCCTGTGTTGTGAAATCACTTGCTGTCACCTGACATTCCCACAGGCCATCATCAAAATCCAATGTGGCTGAGCGAATCCACAAAGAACAGTCTCCACCAATTTGCATCGGTGGTGGATGCAAATCTAAATGCAGCCCACCATTATTTGACGACGATGAAGAGGGTCGTGCTGCCCACTCATATTTCTTGGCATAAATGCCTACCGGCTGTAAATAGAGGAAAAAATTGAAAAGTTTATTAGAAAGAAAGAACAAAAGCTGGCTACGGAAAATTGTTGTTCAGAGCTCGCTCTTGTAGTTTTGGGAATTAGTGTGTGTGACAAGGATATTGAATGGGAGGTTTTGGATATGTACTTAAGTCTGTATCTGCATGCCGTGTTTGGTTCAAATGCCTTTTGGGCTGCTTTGTTTCAAAACTAAAAACCTTATGAGAAATGTAAGCCAAGTAATTAGTTTACAAATGTGCGTTCCTTTACTTTATAGCTTTTTCAATAGTGCGTGATGCTCAATAAGGTACTTTTCGGGGGAAGAAATTGTTTCAGTTGTTGTTGTCTGGCATTAGTTAGTTATGCTTCTTCATGTAGGCTTTTGTTTTGATTGCCAACTCTATTAATTTATTTTCTGTGCTTGAACATTTTCCTTTCAGTCGTATATGGTTCGTAATGCTCTTAATTAAGAATCAGCGAGCCAACGTTCTTGTAAGCTGATCACTGAGAGTACCAAAATAAAGGCCTTTGTCATTAGGAATTTTTGTGTTGCAAGAAGGTCCTGCTTAAGCTCTCTAATTTCATGACAAACTCGTGGTAGTAATTACTGTTCATATGATGTCAGTTCAATATCAATAGGAATTTGCCTTGAAGCTTTTGTTCAACCTTCTGGTGATAAAGTTCGCTCTTGAATCGATATTGAAACAGCCTTAGAAGTTTGAGCAAAATAGCAACGAATCAATTTGATTGTTTTGAATAGTTTTCCAAAATATTTGAAAACTTCAAGTCCAAATTTTAATTTAAAGTCTATGAATGTGGTAAAAGGTGCGTAAACGTGATGAAACTTTTGGAAAACCAAAATAACTTTGGAAAGGCTGAAAGCGTGTTTTCGAATGTGGCTAAAAGTTTATCATATTTTTTTGCTGTCGGCTTTGGTTTTGCCCACTTTCTACATGTCCTAGTATTTCAGAATTCAATTTAACAATTATAAAAAAAAAGCTTTTAAATAACTTAAATTTTTTCTTTTTTTAAAGTAAGAAAGCACATACGCTCAAGCTTGTACACTTGAAGCAAAATGAGCTTTTGTGAGTCATTTGGATATATTGCAAAACAATCATATGGGAGTCATTTGCAAGTGATTGTTAAAGACAGTAACTTTTAAGACTGGACCAGAGGAGAGGGGCAGCGGATCAACTCATTCCATTCTTTCATACCAGTATGATGTTTTGTTACAGTTCTGTTAAAATCAATTTCGTTAGAGGTCTGCGCGCTTGTACTTGCCACTGAAAAATATCCGTAAAATGTACAGACGAGATTCTTGTTTAATTTTTACTATTTTAAATTAATATATATTTTTTTTTGATTATTAAATTTAAAAAAAATTTATATTTTTGTCATTCTTTATATTTTAAAAAGTGGATGTGTTCAAGATTCTCGTGCTTTCCTAACAATACGACTTTTATTCACGCTGCACTCAATGCCGAGTAAAGTTCCACTTTCTTTTGAAAACATAAGCAAGAATGGAACCAATCCAGATGGTGTACCATGTTGGTATAGGAATTTCTGAGAGGCCTACTTCCAGCAAGAGGAACTGATGTTCGAAAAAGAGAAAAGGATGAGCCTAAGAATTTTCTCTTATTTATACTCGTCTTTACATTTTGTATTTACTTACAGGATTCTTAGTATTTAGGATTTACATATATGTTTTAAATGTGTTTCTTGAGTATAATTGTTTAGCTGGAAATATGTAATTGATATAAAGGTGCAGACAGGGTTGTCTTGTCCCTTAATTGATATTTAATGTTTCTGAACCCTAATATAATTATTCTCGTAACTAGAAATACTTAAACATAAATATGCATACAAGCTTGCCTTGTTAATTATTATTATCTTATTCATGAGTGTGACGTTTTTCTCGTATAGACGTCATTAACTTATATACATATGTATGGATGTGTATAGCGGGCCATTTTTCATTTTATATTGCTTGAATATAATATATAATTATATATAATTTTACAAATTGTAATTGTAATTAATCTCCCTCTAATAAGTCAGTGGCCAAGGCATTGCTGTCAACATATTCTTTGCTAAATCTATTAACTTCGTCCTTGGCAAAGGACATTTTTAAATTTCAAAGAATGCTGCTATTAGTCATGTGCCAAGGAGCTTTCGTTGTCATTTGTATCTCCGCAATTATCTCATTCTACGTGAGTGAACAAACTATATTTTTATTTCAACAAAATATTAAAACTGGAACCAAAAATTAAAATAAATTTAGTAAAAATATTAGAAAAAGAAATTTGTACTTAAACAGGTTTTTTTATGATCGCGATTGGTTTTATGCACTCCTCTTACATGCAGTTCAAGCTTTCCTTTAATTTAAAGAATTCTTTTGGCTGTTCGTTTTAAAAACATTAAAATATTTTTAAAGTCCTTTTTAAGTGCATGGAAAGGGTGGGGCTTCACTAAAGGTGGCCTTTTCACTGTTGCTGTTATACGGCCTAATATTTTCTGCAACTTAAGAGAAAATAATTGGTTTCTTTGCCAAATTACACTATTGTCACAGATAGTTGAACTTGTAAACTTTAAACTGCAGCTCATCCTTACCTGAACATGTTTACGCATGCACAAGGATATGTTTGCAATTTATTTTACTATTATTGTAGTTTCTGTAGGTGGCCTTTTTATTCCATATAATCATGTATGAATAAGTTTTAAAGCAGTTAAGCCAGCACACAATTTCTTTACCGCACACATTCTTTTCTCTTGGAAGAATAAAAATTTGTCTACTTTTGGAAAAATTATTTTTTCGCCCTAATGACATTTAGTGTTAGTCTGAAGCGGTTGCAAACAGAACTACAGCTCTTCTATCACAGCCTTAAGCAAAACAAAATATTTTAAAGGCTTTAAAATATTTAAAATAAAAAATGAACTTTTCTTTACTTAAAGTTTCAATAAATTTAAATTAATTCTTACAGTTAATATTCTTAAGCATTCAAAGGAAAAGTGTTAAATATCAAAAAAAATAAAATAAAAAAAATTAATCGTAATTGAAAATTTTTTCCTATTTGCAGTTTAATCTATGGCATTTCTTTTACTAAAAATAAAATTCTATTTTATTCAAACTTTGCGATCGATTAGTTTGATAAAAATCGTATTTAGAAAGAAAGCAAAAAAAAAAATATTCTAGAAAGCATTTTTTTTCTTCAGCTGCAATAAATTCTTTATTTCAAATAAAATTCAGTTTCTTTTTTAGAGCGTCTACATTACTTAAGCCCATATAACATTAATAATTCTCGTATGGCAACTCTTAAAAATCTTTTCACAAAAAACAAAATACTTAGCTTTTGTCGCTCAAGATCAGTGTTTGTGTCACTGTAAAGTTAATAATTCTCGTATTATGAGATAAATGCTTACTAATATGAATTAAGGAAATTAAATTTAGTGTTTTCTGCTTAAAATGAAAAAAAAAAATAATACAATTAGCCAGCCAATGCAGCCAATGGCAATACACAATGTTTGCTGGGAGTACTTCTATTTGCCTTTCTTGTTAACTTGTGTACGCATATATGTGTGTTTGTGTACGTGTGCGTGTGTGTGCATCTATTTCTGTTCTTAAGTTTATTTACTAATTGCAAATTAAATTACAATTAGTGCTCAGAGTTAAAGTTCAAAATTAGTAGTTTATACGTTCCATTGCTACTAAACTTATGTTGCTTCTCTTTCTATTGTTATGCTTCTGTTTCGTTTACTCGTATGCTTCACAACTGTAATGCGCATAAGTATTGGGCGTTGTAGGCAAATTGTTACATGTTGTTATTTTATTTGTCTTGTTTTTGCTTATTGTAGGTTGTAACCGAAAGTTTCTTACTTTTTAGTTATTGCCTTTTGATTGCCCTGCTCCTACACGGCTGTGTCTTGCTTGCTTGCACAGTCCTTTTGTGTACAGACTTTTGTAACTGTCCCAATGGCAAATCTTATCATTTCTAGTGTCAAGTAAATATTTGGAATACTCACTCTTAATGTCGGTAGTAAAACGGATCCCAGCAATTGTCCTTAAATTAAAACAATAAGTTGAAAGTAAACAGGGACACAAAACCAGCAACAAACACACTAGCAATACAAGCAAATACTTAATGAACAGAAAAGAAATCACAAAAAAATAAAAAAAATAAAAAAAATAAAAAAAAAATGTAAAAATCGTAGACCAATTTGTGGGCAATTTATTTCTCCTTGCAAGGATGTGTAGAAGGCCTGCACGGCAGGGTGAGCAAGTAATTAAAGCAGCAAGTGTAATTGCTATTTTGGAGGTTCGGGTGGTCGCAAGAATGGGCAATTTGTTCTTGTGTTTATTACACGCCCTCCCCATCATCATGCTTCGCTTAATCATGTAATAAAAGCGTTGATTAGACAGCCATCATTTGCTACTGCTGTTGATCTAATTATGCCAAATAATTGAATGCTTGAGCGTTTTTCTAAAAGCGAGATGAGGGTTTAAAATAACGCCAATAATTGAATTCTATTAAATTATAATGGGCTTCCGACAGAAACTACACTTTTGTCATAATTTAAATTATAATGATGGCCATCTTCAAAGAATAAAATAAACAATTGGGCCGTTGTGGTTGGAAGTGTCATAAAACCATTATGAAGAAAAGAAAAATAATTGCTGCTGAAATAACTTTCTTTTCTTTTGATAATCAGTATTATTTTAATACGAGTGTATGAGTGTAAATATTTTTTTTTTTATATCCACTGATTTTAAAAGTGGGCCAAGTCCACTTTTAATCCCATTTTTCTATTGTATAGCAATTGAAAAGAATTTAGTATATATATTCTGCAGCTACCACTCATTATAAGTAGTGAAAAGTTATTTTTTCAAAGTAAAACTTATTGAAATTAATATTAATAAATAAAATAAATTTTCTTAATTTTTTTTTTTTTTTTTTTTTTTTTTTTTTTTTTTTTTTTTTTTTTTTTTTTTTTTTTTTTTTTTTTGAAAATGAGTCAATTTATTTTATGCAAAACCAAGATCATATGCCAATTAATAATGGAGTTTAATTAACTCAAGTGGAGTTAAGCCTTTTTCAAAATAAATGGGTGGGCCATTTAATGAATAAACATTTTCTATTTTCTTTAAAGTTTTAACATGGTTATCTGCAAAAATGTTTTAGTGTAGTTATTACTTTTACCTGCAGAATGGTAGTAAAGGTTTCTTTAAAGAAGCCTCTGACAGAAATAATATTTAGCGATTTTTGCTGCCAGTAGCGTTTTTCAAATTAAGCACGGACATTCAAAGCAAAAGCCTAAAGCTTCAACAAGAGATTGACATGAGTCTCGTCAATATGTATATGACCATGAGATACACCATACACATAGCCAGATGCATATGTAGATGTACATACATACATCTATAATATATTTTATATATATTACATATTTACTTGTACCGACATGAAACGTTTGGCATACAATATTTGACTTATAATTCTCATTTAGTTAATAGTGATAAGCGGTCAAGTTTGCCTACGAAACTTATAAACAAATTTAAATTATATTGTTTTCTTTTGTCCTCATATTTAGATTTTTAATTTATTTTATTTAAATTGTAGTTAACTGATAAAAACACAACCATGTACTGGTAAAGGGCTTGCCTTCGTTACAAGGCTCATGCTGGCAATGAGCAGACTGAATGAATACATCAATACTACAAGTATACACTCGATATTATTAACTGTACTTTTTTTCTGTCCCACTGTCCTAGCACAGTTTGACTTAATGGCAATTATTCTTAATACTTGTCACAATTTGTCAAAAGCAATAAATAATTAAATATGAACTTTTTTATTTGCAAAATATCAAAATGAGCAAAATTTCAAACAATTTGAAATATGTAACAGTGCATGGCAACAGGATAATTTTCGATTTGAAATGTACTCACAGTTTTTTGTTTTTTTTTTTGAAATGTTCCACTCACACGATTTGTTTATTCTGTTGATTTCTTGTATGTATTTTAATAAATAAACAAAAATGCCATTTAATACTACGATTATCCTTTTATGAGCCTTTGGAAATTTTAATCCTATTTTATGCATTTGTCTTCCAATTTTTATTTATTTATTTATTGTTTTTTATTTCTTTTTATGTTTTTATTTTTTTTTATTTTTATTTTTTTTTTTTATTTTTTTTTTTTTTTTTTTGTATTTTTATAATGTAGTTTTTAACAAGCAATTATTTATCACTGTGCCATAAATTTACTGTACCAGTACCGACCGGCAGGATTTTTATTTTATTTTATTTCATTTTATTTTTTATTATTTATTTTATTTTTTATTTTTTGTTAATGTTATCTTTTGCCATTAATCTTGTAACAATTACATGACAACATGTAGTTTTTCTTCTTGTTGCTTTTTTTTATTTACTTTTTTTTTGTTATTTAATTTAAATGCATATAATTTTTTATGTATAAAAGTGAATGCACTTTTGCCACTGAAAGTTTGTGTATGCGGCAGTTTTTTCGTGCTGTTTGTTATATGGGAATGCCAGAGAATGCTTATCAACCTATTAATTTGTTTAAAATACATTTGAACGGAAGCAGTTTTTTTTTTTTTTTTTTTGGTTGGTTTTGCAACAGAAAGTTGTTTATTGTGAAAATGTGATGTTCTGGTGCGCCCGAAAGAGATTGATGGCAGGAAATTAGTGACACATATTTGTATTTAATTTAAGCTGAAGAGGAAAAGAGTAAATTAATGAATTCAAAAGGATACCATTTAATTTGAGCGGGTTTGAAAGCATTTCATAATTCTATTTATTAGTTGTGTCCTTTTTACTTTTTTTTTTTCCTTTTTTTTCCTTTTTTCTCCGAGGTTGAGACCATGAAAGCACGTGTTTATGGGACGTTTATTAGGAAGTTGTTTCGGTAATTAAAAAAGGCTAAAGTTGTGTGGGACTTTGCCCATTTGCTTTAATATCTCCCGTATTAATTTTTATTACTGAGCAGCACTTGATAGCTAATGATGGCGGAACTGGTTTCCTGGCAATTTCTTCACCAACTGCTGAGTACTACTGGGCTTTAGAAAAATAAAATATAATAATAATAATAAATTCCATCATTTTGCGGTAATTTAACCTCAAAAATGTTCCACGAGTAAGTTAGAAAAGGCTCAATAATTTTTTCCTTTCAGGCTCTCTCTGTCTAGCGCGTAATTGTGAAATAAGTGGCATGAATATTTTCAATTGCCCCCAAAGGACTTTCCCCCTAACAGATTTATCTTAATGTTCTTCATACCGCCTCCCTAAATTGCAGTTTGGAAAAAAAATCCATGACAAACAAACATTGTAAAATATGAATGTTTCACTATCCTGCTAACTGCATCAGTAAGGATACGTTTTTACAATGCTGGTTGTAAAGCAATTAAAATCAAATTGCATTTTTCTTTTTTTTTGTTTTTGTTTGCTCCCTCAAAGAATTGAGAAAATAGTAACTAAATAAAAATGCGAATGAGGTCAGTGATTAATGGAACACTTTATACAGTAACGACGTGGGAGTTTTTAACTTGAACTGCTTCATTTTGTTTTATTTCATTATATTTTATTTAATTTTAATTTATTTTCATAGAACTTCATCATCAACATCAATCATTTGCTTAATGGCACTCTGAGGTGCATGATTAAAATATTGATTGTGGCTTATAAGATATTTTTAAAATTCAAAATATGTTGTTGAATTGATGGCCGGATTGATGATAAATAAAAAATATCCTTTAAGGCAAATAATTAAATTACTTGAATCTCGATATAGAATTATTTGTTAATTCTTTTTTCTGTCACTTAAAAATATTTTTACAAAATTTCCCAAAAAAAAAAGCTTTTATTTACTTTCAAAAGTCCTTTTCATTTGAGGTTTTAGAAGACAATCAATTAATTCCTTCAATTATATTATTAGTCATTTTCCATTAGGGGTTTCCCAATTTTTAATTGAAAAGTTAAATTAAATGAAATGAAACCGAAATTGGTCATGTGTTGTCTTTTATAGATTGTAATTGGAGACGGATTTATTACGAAAATAAATCTCTAAACCGAATTATTAAAATTGGAGAACCTTTACTTTTCGTTTATTTACTCATTTCTATTAGACAAGCGAATAATTTATTAATTGGATTTATTTAATGGTTTTAGTTTAGTGCAGGACTTACTTACAGTTGAATGAGTCTAATGTACGTGCCAAAGCGAAAAGTTAATTGAATATTTTTGGGTATTAGTAAAGCAAAGCAATGCCTCAAAAAGGACTAAAGTAATATACTTGCATTGCCCAACCTAAAGCATATCGATTATTTTAAGATATACAACAAAAGCTGTCAGTTGCACGATAAAATGTTTATTAGCCAAAAAGGATATATTTGATTTAAAGTTTTGCAACTTAAAGTAAATAATGCTTCAAGCGAATAACTTTCCAATTGCCTTGATACACAAACCCAAATGTGACAGGAATTTTAAAATGTAAATTTTCTCTTTATCCATTTCAAATCAAAGGTCGTCTCCTGGCGTAGCTGCAAGTACATGTAAAGAGCTTTACTATTTAGTGTGCGAGCGTATAAAGCTTTATGTTTAAATTGTTCTTTCTTCTCATTGTTGGAGGCAATAACGGTATAAAATAAAGGTCAGCAGCTTTGCTTGTACCTGCAAGTACTTAAGGGAACTGTAGGTTGCTCTGCAAATCGTGCAATAAAACCAAATAGGAAAAACCTCATTACAATTTAAAACTGCTTGTGACAGGTAGCAGGACACGAATTTGCAAAAGCTCACAGCATCGATGCAGGCAGGCATCAAGTATGTCTTCTTTGAAGGATGTGCCAAGCCACACTTCCATTGTTATATGAGCCATAATGTATGCTTTTGTATGAACCTTATCGTAATGGCCATCCATGGCTACGCATGTTGCATTTATTATGAGCTGCTGCTACAAATAATACTCGTATGCAAATTTTAAATTATTCTTCCTCAGAGCTAAACGACTAGAACAGTAAATTTTTCCTGCTTGTTTGTAAATGCATAAACAAATATAATGTGTACATGATAGTTTTTCCCTGCCACTGGCACTGTTGGGAATTATTACATACTTGAAGCGACCTTTTCAACTGTAGCACTTCGATTTTGTAGGCTGACTAAATGTAGCACACGTTCAATGGTAAAATCTAATGGGGCAGAAACTAAAAAACCGACAGCTTGTATTATGAAATTGTATTTAATAATATTTCTCTTGCAACAAAAGTCATCACTTTAGTATAGCATTAAATAGCATTTGATTATCCTAAATCGGTTCTACAAACTAGGAGTGAACTAGAATTCTGATTAGTAGAGTTGCATTTGCGAATGTCGTAACCTCTACCTTTGATGATGAGCATTGACCAACACTATCATATCTACCGTTGTTTTAACTTTGTCTACTCGAAAAAGTAGAGTCTACTTCAAAGAGCTTATTCTCGTGAAGCCGAAAGGTAGAGTTGCTCACTGGAAATTATGGCAAGAAGGAAGGATGACTCTAAATTCCAATGTTGGCCTCTTGTTCAATATAATTTCTTCTACTTAAAGATTAAAAGTATCGTGCACGTGACCGCCGAAAGGATTACAAAAAAAGGTCCTTATACATTCTTGTTATAAATTAGTTACTGCTGGAGATCATTATTCAAAGGCGTCCTTGACTAAACCTCAGGTTGTAGGTGCGATCAGGGTTTTACTAGCAAACAGCCATTATTTGAGAATCTAAATAACAAAAAGTTACAACAGAATGTCCTTATATATCCTTGTTATAAATTTGTTAGTTCTGCTGAACGTTTACCAAAAATTATTTGGCATGCATTCTTATTTGAATATTTTGCAAACAAAAAATTTTTTAATTATAAAAAAAAAATTGCAACAAAATTCCAATAAACTTTTTCAATTTCAATAATTCTCGTTTGCCTACTCCAGAAGATTTCCTTTCATCAAATGGGCCCAGTTTTGTAAATGCAGCTTGAAATGACACAAAAATTAATGAATTCTTTCCATGAACTGATTGAACTGAATAGGAAAAACTGTTTATTTTTCCTGAATTTTTCATTGGTAATTTTAAACACAATTAAAAAACGATTAAATGCAAATAAGGGGAAGAACACACTCGTAACATGACATTTTAGTAAATTGGAAGAGTGACCACAGTGGAGCAATCAAAATGCCACCTAAAGGTATCAGTGTTGTTGGTTGTTACGACGGCTGAGTTTCTCTCCTTTCAAATTACAAATTAAAATGAAATGGAAATTTAGTTTTTCTCTATAAATTATAATTTAATTGGATGAAAAAAGAAACGATGATGAATATTTAATATGGAATATTGTTTTATTCATGAATAATAATTTTGGTTTATTAAAGGCAAAATGAAATTCATAAAAATCGTTTTGTTTTATATTAAGGATTGTTTAAATATGCGGCATTTTAATCCACAAGTTAATAACAAAACTAAATTATTTCCATTTAATTCTTTTATTTTCAGAACTGATGTGTTGGCAAACAGCGCAATATCGTGTAAGTAGTGGAATATTTTTAAATTAAAAACAAAAATTATTATGCAACAAATTAGGTTAATAATTGACAATCAATTGATGGTTTTGGCTTTTGTTATTACAAATTTTTTTTTTTTTTTTGCAAAAATTTTTAAATATAAAATTTTGCTTTTCCGCCAATGTTTGCTCACAAATTCAGTAATGAAAGAAATGGTTTGTGGCAACAAGTACAGGTAGCATTAATAACGGGTGTTCTTTTAGCAAACTAACTGGGACCGGTCCACGTTGCTGGCTCCAAATTTTTCTTTTATTTTGAACTGCCTCTCGGAAAACAAACAAATCAGTGATCAGCTGATTAAGAATCCAACGCCTGCACCGAAACACAGCATGGGCTTATCCCGCAAATAGAGATTAAAAGTTAGATATATTTATTTTCTTTTTTAAGTTTATTTTTTAATAAATTTTTTTCACGAAAATAGTTCAGGTATGTCAAGTATCGGCTATGGGCTAATTAAAGTGGCTATAAAGCATTTAAGAGCCCAATGCTTTCAGCGAAACAGAATATAGTGTTATCGCCCTAATCTCTATCGGAAGAAAGACAAAAAAACTAGGTATTGCGCCATCTGTTGGACAAATTTCAAACTGTACAAAAATACTCTTCACGGCCCATAGAACATGCATATAAAATTTGATCAAAATCGGTCCAGTAGTTTTTGACTTAGACATCACGAACATACACGTAATTTTTCTATATATAAAGAGATATATATAACCTATTCCATCAGTCCAATTCGTAAGTGTTTTTTTTTAATAAATCTGGCCGCAGTGGTGACTGCCATGGCTTAAAATGTGGCTGGTTTGCTACCAACTTGATTTTTCAATATATTGTTTGTTAAGCACCCTGTACGGCAATTTTGTTTATCGACTTTCCAAATTATGTTGACCGTAAAATGGACGAACAGGCTTATTTTGCTTTCAATAAAATTTCCACATGTTGGAAACGGCGAGCGGAAAGAAAATAATTCAGTATCGAATTAATTTATCTTTATTGCAGATGTGTGGTGCGGGTTTTGGAATTTTAAAACTAGTGTGGGAAATAAATGATTTAGGCCCTTCTTAAATGAGGCCATTTACCCATTAGAGGTTGCGTTAATCGATTCATGATAATTTTCCGGAACTTTCTGAATATTTTGAGTGGATACTGATCGTTCCAATCCAATTCTTTTAATATAATATTGTAAAAGTGTTCGTGTGGCAATTACTGTAATCGCTATTTCTTTTACAAACTATTATTTTTGATAGTTTAGAAAGTTTGTGTAAAAATTATAAGCCGCAAGTATGCAGAAGTTTATCATATTTCAGCAAAAATTAAAGCCAAATAAAATGTTTTTAATTTAACTATCGTACGCTGTTTAAAATTTAGTGAAAAATATTTAAAAAAAAAAAAAAATTATAGAAATAAATATAAAAATTTTTTTTGTACGAAATATTTGTTAAATAATGTTGCCAAACTTGTACTTGTAGGAAGAGTGGAAACATTTGTCGGGCAACATGTTTCCCTTTTGCAAAATGTTTCTGGCAACATTTGTGTGCCATCATCAGTCGGATTCGGTTAGCTCGCATTGGTTGATTCACTTGCAACAACTACTGCGATATTTAAATGGATTTCGTTGTCAACTCTGTCTGCTTCTTTGTTCGTGAAGGCGAATTCATTTGTCTCAGAGCTACTGCTTTCACATGAAATTGTAATGAATAGCTGGCAACTTTTTGTACGTGATAAGGATTGGTGGGCGACTCTATCAGGTTTAGAAAAAACTCAATATGTGAGAATACAAATATAGTAAATTGGTTAGATCTGGAGAATATGAGCAATTTATTTAAAGGCGTCCTTGACTAAACTTCAGCTTGTAGGTTCTATCAGATTTGTCGTAGCAGACAGCCATGAGCATGCGAATAGTATACAAAAATATGTCCTTGCACATTCTTGTTAGAAATTTGTTAGTTCTGAAGAACATTAGCAGCTTATTCAAAGGCGTGGTTGACTAAACCTCAGGTTGTAGCTGCGATCAGATTTGTCACAGCCAACAGCCATTTTTTGAAAATGTAAATATCGTACACATGAGCATGCGGAAAGTCTACAAAAATATGTCCTTGCACATCCTTGTTAGAAATTTGTTAGTTCTGAAGAACATTAGCAGCTTATTCAAAGGCGTGGTTGACTAAACCTCAGGTTGTAGCTTCGATCAGATTTGTCACAGCCAACAGCCATTTTTTGAAAATGTAAATATCGTACACATGAGCATGCGGAAAGTCTACAAAAATATGTCCTTGCACATCCTTGTTAGAAATTTGTTAGTTCTGAAGAACATTAGCAGTGTATTTAAAGGTGCCGTTGGCTAAACCTCACGTTGTAGGTGCGATCAGGGTTTTACTAGCAAACAGCCATTATTTGAGAATCTAAATAACAAAAATGTTACAAAAAATGTCCTTACACATCCTTGCTATAAATTTGTTAGTTCTGCTGAACGTTTACCAAACATTTTTTGGCATGCATCCTTATTTGAATATTTTGCAAACAAAAAATATTTTAATTATAAAAAAAAAATAGCCATTATTTGAGAATGTGAATATTGTACACGTGATCACCGAAAAGGTTACAAAAATATGTCCTTGCACATTCTGCCGTAGTCTAAAGCTCACTGGACCAGCCCACAATTAATATCGGTAGGCACGTACATCCTCTGAACACCAGAGGCGCAGCAAAACTGCCTTATTCAACTACTTCTTCATCAGGTGAGTTGCATGAGTAACGGGCATGACGTAAGTGCTGCCAATAGCCGCCAATTACTTGTAATTACGCAAAACAAATTAAATGCCTAAAGCAGATTTCTATATAATCAGCAGTTTTAAGGACAATAATAAAATAAATTTTTTGCTGACTATTAAAGGAATTTGATTTGCTTTAAATATGCTAAAATATCTTGTGACAACTTTCCACATAAGTACCTGCAGTCCATGACACAACTACGTTATTAATTATCCATAAATTCATTTTGGAAAAATGTTAAAAGTTATATAAATAGTTTTAATGCAAAGCAAAACAAAATAAAAAAAAACATCTTTTGCCAAACAAGGCAACAACTTTTCATTTACTAAAGATCTCCACAGGACTTTTAATGATAATAGAATTATATTGTTGATTAAGTAAGTTTTTTTCGGTTTGAAAGAAATGCAACAACAACCAGAATTAAAAGAACAACAACGACGATTATACAATTTATTATCATTGTGAGTAGTATTTGGGTTTGTGGTTGTAATGTTTTGCAAGTTTAAAAGTTTTAATAAATGAACAAATAGGAAAAGTTGTTATTGCTACTAAACGTTGTACATCTAGTTTGGAAAATCTTCAAATAATTATAATTAAATATTAATTTAAAATACTTCCAAGAGTTTCCGGCATGTGCAATTTTCTTACATTCTTCATTCCTCTATCACACGCATGCATACGCACACACACGCACACACACACACATACACAAATCTGTGTATACATTTTGTAAACAATTAAATTGAAGCTAAACTTGAATGTTACACAGCAGACAATTTTCTATGTTTTAGTTTCAGTTATCCAGAAACTATTCTTGTAACATTTATTACATATTTCCGTTTCCTTTTAAACCCTTTTTTCTTTGCGGCTTTGAATGTTATACAGTTATCTTTCATTTCCTTTCTATTTTATGTGCTTTGAAAGGGAGCCTTTTACACTTCATCACGAATTTGGTGGGCATTTCAGTAGATTCACTTTTACAATTTTCGAAATTTACATTCACTGCAGCGATAAATTTAAATTGATAGTGTTTTTATAGAGTAGAGTAAAATCAGGATAAATAATTAATTGGCCCAATGAAATATATTTCCTAAGAATTTTTAATTTCATTTTAAAGAGCAGCTTGTTGGTATGTAAGTAGACTTTTGTGATGGACTACTTAGCAATCTGGATAGAGTTATTTTGTGTACGAAAAATACCAGAAAAATAAATCCATTTTTTAGATTTTTTTTGCAACCATTTTAAATTTTTGACTACTACTTTTGCTTAAATATTATCCTCTTCCATTCGCCTTAAATAACTGAGTACCAAAAACAAACCTTTTTGTATCCCTTATATGTTTCCTTACAAGTTCTCGAATAAAAATGCGGTTTTCAATTGTAGCTTAGAAATATTTAATTTAAGCTTTAGGTAAGCTTTTCAATTATTATTGAGGTAATATTAGATATTATTAAAAGCTCAAAGTTTTAATTGAAGACTTTTAAAACACACACATATCAAGGAGGAAGGACATCAAGCGTTAAGGAAACGCTAAATCCTTTCGATAATTTTCCTTCTTGCCTTAAAAAACAATTTAGTTCAAGCCATTATACATGCTTATAAATAGACTTTTATTTTGTAAGGTTTGCCTATAAGTATTTCCAGGAAAACAATTGACCTGAAATGAAGCCATCAGCAAGAAGGAACTCCTAAAATTGAATACCTACAAGTTTGATAAGTTGCAAATAACGAGCACTCATGTTAGAATTTTATATTTGTTATTTAATTTTCCTTGAAAAAGAAAATGTGGGCTCTCTTCCCCACAAGTTGCTTGTTTAAATAAATATAAAAGAAGAGGAAAGGGGCGAATAAGGAGAAATAAATAAATAGTGTTGTTTGAAATTCTGGAGAAATTGTTTTAAAATGCAAATGCAAATGCAAATAGTTTTTTTAGAGTTTTTTCCTTTCACTTGTTATTTTTGTATAATAACAATTAAATGACTCTCGCCTGCTTACTTACCTTATTATCCTTTTGCCACGAACATGTGCCACGTTTATCGATTACTTTACATGTTAATAAAGCGTCCTGACCTGGATTCACTTCCGTATATTTTGGCTGTTCGGCGAATCTTTGAAAGCAATTAATTTCTGAAATTGAAACAGAAAATTGGAAAAAAAAAGTTAAAAAGGACAGAATTCATCAAAATATTGCATTTGCGGGAAAAATTATTTGCTTTTAATGAATATTCTTCACACGCCATCATTGAAATAAATTAATTGAGAAAATATCAATACACCACTGCCTGGTCACCAAACTGTGGCTCTTCCAGTTCTTTATTTCCATTTTGTTGGCGCTTTTTAAAGGACTTTAATGATTGTTATTTTAAAAACAAAAAAAAAAATGTTAATATTTTTTTTAACTCTTTTAGTACCAGGTGATGCAGACGGTAAGCGATCTGTAGAGGTATGTATATAAAAATATTTACCTACCGAAATTTAAATTGCTTTAGTTCTTTATAATTTATTATTTGCTAATGTTGTAGAAACGTTCCACTGAAAATGATGGCAAACAAAATTTATAATTTCTTTTCAGTGTAGAAGATTTTTGTAGGACAGATTTAAAATTTTATAAATTTTTTTCTAATATTTTTTTTTGAGTTATTCATTCTATTTAAATGGCTGACTGGGAAGAAAAGGACAAAGTATTTTAAAATATGCTTTTAAGGCAAAAGTATGCAAAAATATACACTAACAAAACGGCAACAAAATGCTTCCAAGTTTCTGCAAAGCATAAGTAACTCATTACTGTCTCTGCACCATCCACGTGCAAAAACATACAATTAAATATTTGAGCTTTTTTTTTTGCCCACTTTAACTTTTCCAATTTGTCAACTCTTCTTTATTTCTTAAATATGCAATTTCAACTGAACGCTGTAATTACGTTAATGTTTGTTTAAAACTTTTCCACGAGAAACAACATTAAATTTATTGTAATTTTTGTTTGAATAAAAAAAAACCCCACACACTGAAAAAAAGAAAAAAAAAAATAATAAAAAATCCTGCTGCTGCCACATGCTTGCCTATCCCTGCGTACTACTGTATACTATATTTTTTTGGGACTTTTATCTGTCTGCAAAGTCGCTGGAAAAAACAACTGGAATAACAACTGGTGAATAAAAAACACATTGTTGTAAAGCAGAAAACATTATTATGGGAAAGGAGGAAAAAATATTTGTTTGCATGAGCATAAAAAAATTAAAAATATTAAAAACCACATGTAACAGATGAGAACAACAGCAAACAAAAGACATTTATAAATTGTATATTCTTTTTAAATATATTTTATTGTAACAGAAAGCAATAATTATAACACAAACAAGAACAAATTAAGTGCAAAAGCGTCAACACGCCGCATAAATTCCGGCTAAAGTGTGACCAGAGAGGAAACAAGATTCGGTAGTTTTTTTCTTTTTTTTTCTAGCAATAATAATAGAGAATAGAATAATGAATAGAGAAAATTGTTTGGCTTGGAGTGTGACGCGAGACCGAGAGACACGGCATCCGTCATACATACAACGATTTCTACAACTCATGAGAAAGAGATAGTGATAGAGATGATAGAGCTGAAAAAGCAAAAGTTATATATTGTATATCGCATATATATCAGATATATATTATCGTCAGAGCAAATTGTTTCCTGGGAAATGAGTAATCACCAGTGACTATGCCTTCGCCACTTGACTATTTTAAAAGCTTTTTTATCGCTTTTATATATCGCAGATATATCAGATATATATTATCGTCAGTGCAAATTGTTTCCTGGGAAATAAGTAATCACCAGTGACTATGCCTTCGCCACTTGAGTATTTTAAATGAATTTTTATCGCTTTTATATATCGCAGATATATCAGATATATATATTATCCTCAGTGCAAATTGTTTCCTGGGAAATGAGTAATCACCAGTGACTATGCCTTCGCCACTTGATTATTTTAGAAGCTTTTTTATCGCTTTTGTATATCGCAGATATATCAGATATATATTATCGTCAGTGGAAATTGTTTCCTGGGAAATGAGTAATCACCAGTGACTATGCCTTCGCCACTTGAGTATTTTAAAAGCTTTTAAGACATAAGGCGTTACACTACGGAATTACTTTTTATTTTATAACTGCCGGCAGTAGGGTTCAAAACCACGATCTTAGCAATTTGTTGCTTAAGACCCGCTAAGGTTATTATAACCTTTTCCACCAACAAGGAAAGCTGTTATATCTGAGTGATTATTTCTGCAATATTCTTTTATTTATTAACCGATTTTGATTTCAAGGAAAGGCAGACGGGCAAAGCTCAGTCAACTTCACTTCTTACATACATATACATATATAAAGCCATATTATATATGCATATAGTAAAGTAATGAACCCTACATACATACCTATGTACGTGTATACCTCCAGATATACATATGTACATATAAGCCTATACGTATACATACATATATATTATTATAAAACTTAGTATAAGAGAAATTAGAGTAAGTTCACGGGAGTAGTTTAAGTAAACTTGTATAATATTATGCAATAAAAATATAAATCAGTTCTTTTCGAGCCACTGAAGAGAGAGCTGTTTAATTAAAGAACATACATAACTATATGCATTATAGGGTCACAGCCATACCCCGATATAACGCTGTATATTTTGAAGATTTTTATCTGTCCGTAAAGTTATTTAAAAAATATTATGTAAATCCCAGGTGGTATATTCGGCAGAGCCGAATCTTTTATACCCTTCTTCAAGAACATTTTTTTACGCTACAATTGCAATGGATTTCTTTTACATTTCTTTTATTTATTAAGCGATTTTGATTTGAAGCAACATTGAAGATCATTTTAAACCCCAAAAAGATGGTACACACTATCACGGACAGACAGACCGACAAATCTCCATCAACTTCCCTTATCAACCATATCGAACTCGATGCAGAAGGGTGTAAAAACATTTTATTGCTATTTCAACAATTTCGCCCTAATAAAGCACTGGCAACGCTGTTTAGTACAAAAAAGGACTTTCAAGCTTGTCCTGTTCATATTTAATGCTGCCTGTTGTTACGTTGTTTTTTTAACGGAAATGTCTTGCATGCTTTAATGTTGTTTTACTACTGTAGGCGAATGCATGGGCAGATGCAAACATACAAGTTACTGAAAAATTTATAACTATTTTTGCTACATTAAAATGCTCCTGCCAATTTTGTTGTTCTTCTTGTTTTCCCAATAGTGTGACTTGGAAAAAGTTCACCAGTGGCAGAAAGGGAACATTAAGAAGAAGTACCGACTAGCAAAAGGTAACGGTAAAGCTTCATGCTAAATTATTTTTTGCGTGGAGCATTTGCAATTGCCTACAATATGCTTGCTTGCCTGCATTGCTTCCACTCTCTGAAACCCTTTTCTCTGTGCCTCGAAAAGTTTTCTCTCTGTCTGGCTGTGTGTTTGTGTATGAGTGTGTGTGTGGTGCTTTTTTACAGTGTAGAAGCAGCCAAAGTTATATTTCGCATTACATTTTTTTACAACACGTTTGTGTACGAATTTTATTTAAGTTCTTGTTGCCGAGTGTTTTACTTTTTATTATTATTTTTTTTTTAATTAATGAATGTTGTTTCTTTTTCTGCGGCTTATTTGTTTTATGTTTCGGCTTTTAAACACGCACAGCTATTTTATTTTTATTTAATGTGTCAACACCAGCCACACCCGGCATGCTTTCCTATCGCTATTAATCTATAATAAATTAGACATTTATAAATTAAAGTATTTAATTATGTTTTTATTTATTATCTTTTTTTTTTTTTTCTTTAAATAACTAGCCGCTCCTTTGCGGCCACTTAATCTACTCCACCGCACGTCACATCTACATATGTATCCTGAATTTAAATTTCACAACGTTTCAAAACATTAATCTGAAGCATAATAATTATTTTTGCACCAATTTTTGCTTTTTAAAGATTTTTTAATTTTCTTTTTACGGTGCATTTTCATTTTTAGTACTATTTGCAATTTTTGCACATTTTTGCACACTTTCAAGGACATTTTGTAGTTTTTCATATCCCCTTTTTCATTTTTCAGTTTTATTATTAATTATTATTAAATATTATATTTTAATTTTTTTTTTGGTATTAAATAATTTATAATTTAAATTATGTTTCTTATTCCTTTTTTTATATTTCGGTTCAATATTTCAAAACGTTTGACCTTCTGCCAAAAAGTAGGCAATGAAAGTTAAAAATTTCCCAAGAAGATGCCGAAAAAGCATTTTTATTTAAAAAAATAAAAAAAAGTAAAAAAGAATAAATAAAATAAAAATAAAAAAAAAATAAAAAAAAAATAAAAAAAAAATAAAAAAAAAATAAAAAAAAAATAAAAAAAAAAATAAAAAAAATAAAAAAAATAAAAAAAAAAAAAATAAAAATAAAAAAAAATAAAAAAAAAAAATAAAAAAAAAAATAAAAAAGAATAAAAAAAATAAAAAAAATAAAAAAAAAAAAAGTTACAAAAGCAAAAACGAGCGTTATAAAATCGCTCATACTAAAAGTATTGAGCAACAAAAATTAAAAAAATAACGCAATTGTTTAAATAGAAGCCGAAAAAACAAAAAATTTTCTGAATCAGAGCCTAAACAAATCATTACATCTATAACTTTTTTAAACTTTTTTTTTTTTTTTTTTTTTTTTTTTTTTTTTTTTTTAAGCAAAGTTTTGCTTTAAAATAATATTTTTAAACTCTCCTGATATTTTTTAAATTTTTCTTTCTCAATTCTTTTAATTTTAGCGATAAAAGCTTTTTTCTTTTGTAGATTTTTTGAGGACAATATATTTTTTAGTCAGACACTTTTTCTTTTAACATGTTTTTGTTTTAGTTAGTTAGTTATTTATTTATTGAGGCTTCTTTTTCTCATTTTACATAGAATTTTTTTTTAACAAATATTTATTTTTTTCTTGAAAACTTAAAACTATTATGTATTATTTTAATTACATTACTAGTTCTTCTCTTTTAACATGTGTTCTTGGCTTCTTAGGAAAGTTTGAATTTTTATTGCCTACTTCTTGGCGTTTTTTGTTAACTTCTCCCGATTAGTTTTAATATTTGGGGAATTTAACTTTTTAAGCTTGCTGGTTGTTCTTAACTTTCAAGTGTTTTTTGCTATTTTGGCGTTTTTTTATTTGCTCACGATTTCTTTTAATTTGAGCGATTTTATATCGTGTAAAGTGTACATTGTATGCACATGTATTTTGCCTCTGATTTTTAGCAGATCGTATATTTTTTAGTGAGACATTTCTTTTTGAAATGTTTTTTTCCGCTTCTTCTTAGGAAATCTTAAGTATCTATTGCCTACTTTTTGGCGTTTCTTTTTGATATTTTTGTTTCGGCTTTTTCTTCTTAAGAAATTGTAAATTTTTGCAATGTTCTGTATAGTTTTGAGTGTTTGCGCATTGAAGTTTTCCACACCGTTAATTATTAATTTTTCAAATGATTTTTTTCTATTCCTTTTAATTATTGAAATGTTTCTGGGTGCACTATTTGACTACTGTATGTTTGCCTGGCTATCTGAAATAAAATTGGCTTCCTAAAGTCTTGCTTTTTAGTACTAATTTTATTGGTGTAATAAAACTTTATTGAGCATGTTAATTGTTGCATTACTTATTCATGAGACATGTGCAATTTTTTCAAGTGTTGCTTCTATTCAATTCGTAGTGTTGCATTTAAGATGACGAGTTAATTATCTTTTCCATTTAATGGCCGAAATAGGTGAATTGTTTGCAATTATAAAGGAAACATTCTGCGTTGACAGTTCTCATTGTATAAAAAACAATTAAAACGATTTTTTTCTTAAAGGATAATTATATTCTTCAGTGAGTACAGCGCTCATCAAATTCATGAAATTTAAATCTTTTAAGTGCGTGTCAGCGAACGTTGTGCTTTAATTCAAATGCGAGTAAGAAGACGAAATCCTGTTTGAAAGAAGATGAAATCAATTTTTTTTTTATTTCTGGGATTAATTTTTTTTTTGGCGATTTTTTGGTGGTTTCTGTTAAAGTTGAATTTAAAAATATTTCTGGTGGAAGACATTATTCATGTTTTAATTTTTTAATTTGGCTGAATATTTTCGACAATGCCATTTTAGCGATTTTTTATTTTGAACCTTTTTTCATTTTAGCGTTTATTATTCTGATAAGAATTTTAAGAGTTACAAGTAGAAGAAGTTGAGGTAAATTCCACTCTTAAATGAAGTTATTACTATGAGAAGATTTTATGGTAAGTATTTCCGAGTTATCCAGAGCAGCAAATTGCTGTTTAAACTTAATAAGAAGAATATGGTTGGAAATATTTTCCAATGCAATGAATGCCAGAGGACATCTGAGACCGCTTAGCTGAACTCACGCATTGCAGCTACGTAGGAATAGTTAAATCAAACATGATTATACCTGAACAATGTCTGAAAGTAGCGAAGCAATTGCTATACATTGCGGCCATTTTGAAAAGTACATCCCCTGAGTTTTTGGAAATGCCATTGACCATTAAATAAATCGTTTAGTTTACTCTGTATGCCAATTTTTTATTCGTCATTTAGCTTTGGAAAATCGGATTGTTAGTCGAACTATATCACTCAAGACTCCAAACTTTGGTTGCAAGCAAACTAGACTTCACTTTAGTAAAAGAAGAGTTTTTATCTTAAAGCTCTAGAGCACGGTGGTGTTGGTTCAAATTTTTTCGTAGGCGGTGGAAATATGGTGTGATTTAGTGAGCGGGACATATAAAGATGATGGAAACAAAATGTCTTTTGTCACTAGCGAACCAAGCCGATAATGCATTTTCTTTGAGAACACGATATTTTCGGAGGCAATGGGGAAAATTATTTATTATTACTAAGATCCTGGGTTCGATTCCTACTATTGACAGTTGAAAAAAAATTTCTCAGCAACTTTTCTTAAGCGCTTTAATAACTCACGTTGTACTTGAAGGCATAGTCACTTGCCGCTTAGCTTTAACTAGCAAGTAATGTAAAGCATTCTTATGTACGAAGTAAAGCAATTGATAAAATGGCGGAGGCTGGTTCACAGTCAAGAACCACTCTGTCCTCTTTAACGGTATATCCCATCCATCAATTCCTTCATTTGTTCGTCTCATTCCTGGGCTATTTGGGGCCGAAATGTGAGTAGTTTCGGCTACGAAGTTTACCGGACACAATATCTGGTGCCGCGGGAGTCAGGAGCCAGTGGAACCTATTTGGTTTCAGCCTGACAATTGGTGTTGGACTCGCGGTGGCTGTGGTTGACGCCCACATCGCGGGCAGAGCATTCGCTCGGTGTGGAGTTGCATTGCAACCGGGTGCCGTGACCCAAAGATCGGAAGGGGTGTTAGACAGGCTCTAACCAAGGGGGAAAACTTATGTCCAAATGCATAACTTTCCGCTGGTACTCACACTTATGTGTGGGGACGCTGGTCGACGCATTATATTTACCCAGTGTTAAGAGCACCGTGAAGTAAAGCTATATTAGCAGGCATTCACGTTACCCTGTAACACACATATCTGATGTCTGGCAACGGTATTTGTTTATTCTTTTGTTACTAATTTTGTTTTGTTTATCCTTAATGTAGGCTAAAGTTCGGAACTTAGAAATTTACCTCTACATGTCATTGCAATTTCTTCACACTCGTTATCTCAGATAACATTCTTATTACTAAATTCTTTATTTAAGATAAAATCTGACAATTATAACAAATTTGAATAAGTGTTATTTATGCCAGCAAATCATTTTGTTTCCGTCCACCCTTTTTTTTAATATATAAATTCAATCCTACTCAAATATTATTTTTTTTTTCTTTTCAAACACTTTCTTTTGGGGCAAATAGTTTTCCTTTGTATTTTATCGCCGTAGTGAAAAATGAGATTGAATTAAGTAAATTACCAGCACATTGAATTTAACAAGCTACAGGAGTTTTTTTTTTGGGGGGCGGTTTTTTGTATTTACTTTCCTTTTTTTACGTCGAAATGCATGAGTGTGAACAATATTTTTCACTTTCTTTTATGGACGTGTTTATTAAATTGGCATATGAATCATAAGTGGGGTTGTGTGCGGTGTTGTGAGTGGGGCGATTTTATTTTATTATTTCCTTTTTGGAATTGGGCTTTTTGTTTATCTACATGAAATTGTTATAAATAAATTTAATATTTCATTTTATATTTAAGATTTTTCTTTTTGTTTTTCTTTTTGTTTTTTTTTTGTTTTTTTTTTTTGTGTAGCAATAAAATTTAAATAAAACATTTGCTTTGCCTCTCAGTGTACAAATTTAAACACCATATTTTATGGGTTTTAAGCACACTGACTGACACACTTACCCACTTTCATAAGCATTCATGTTTTAAAAACCTTTACCATTATTTATTGTAAATAATATTTGCTTGTGTGTGTGTTCGTATGTAAAATAGAATGTGAATGAAAACAATAAAAGATGAATGAACGATTTTATCTACAAAATGGTTTTCTATCAGTTTCATTTCTAATATTCTATTTTGTTGTTGAGGTTGTTGATGATGTTGTTTTTACACTCTTCAAATCTCTGAACAACTTTTTGCTTTTAATAATCGTCTAAAGGCAAAAGCGTTTGAATTTGTTATTTATTATAAATATTAAAATGATATGCATGATAGAATACTGTTACGCACACATACATGCACAACCATTTGTATGATGGCATTTGGGTTTGTGTGCTTGATGGCATTGCAAAAACAAGATAAGGACACAAACACACACACACACACACATACACAAAACCAAAAATACCACTAAGGAGCAGCAAGGATATGTATTATGTGCCTGTATGTGACCATGTGTGTGCGTTTGTATAAAATAAACCATACAAGAGGCATAATAAATGCTTCGAAATTTATCAATTTGCGAAATCTGTTGAATATCGATGATTTGTATTTTATAGCCAGAAATATTTTTATATTTGTTTCATTTATTTTTACAACACCCAAATGTATTCATTAATAATGTCTATTATAGATAAAATAGAAAATAATCGTATATTTGTACACTTGTATTTGTACTATGTGTATTTGTGTGTGTGTGCGTGTGGGTTTGTGTAGTGATAAATATTTATGGGTCCGTGAAAACGATTTTCGGCAAATGAGCGAAAATGAGGACTATTTGTTAAATGTTATTAAATTTATTTATTTTTTCTGGTGTAGCTGATTAAATAAATTTATAGTTACTTCGAATTTGGAGCGGCTGGTGTTCTGTATCCTTCCCTTCTATATCTTTTGTATTGCTATTCAACAACACATTTGGAGTCTTTTTATTGTTCTAATTTATTTTTTATTATTTTTTTTTATATCTCACAGTTCCAACGAACTACCAATACAATTATTAATATTGCTAAACAATTTAAAATGATTTTTATTTCCCCAATGAAATTAAAGAAAATAATTTAATCCACAAACTCTCAAGCGCTGTTCTAATACCTCTCTTAAAAAAAACTATTGGGGGGATTTTTCTACACTTACAATTTGATTTGTTTTAGTGTCTAACTAATCTGAAAACTAATTTCAAAATTTGAATAAAAAAATTTTTTATTCATGAAAATTTTCTTAAAAAGCTTAAAAATTTTGCTAAAACTGCGAATTTCAATTTGAAATTGAATGAGAATTCAGATAACGCGAGTTTTTAGAAACCCAAACTTAAAAAAAATAAATTATTAAAAAAAATTGTTAAATGCATTTATTCGAATAAAATTATTCGAATAAATTATTATAATTTTTATACTATTAGTTAATTTGATTGAAAGCAAATTAGAAGATTAAACTACGAATGGGAATTTTTCAACACAAAATTCTCCAAATAAAAAGTATAAAAAATATCATAAATTACGTGTGTGAAGATAAATTCAAAAAGTTAAATTCATTTTTGAAAACATCGCACGAGGTGTTTATTTCGCCGCAAGTATAAATTGTATGGAATTTGTATAGAATTTCACCACTTTTTTTGGAAACTTCTTCACTGCATCTAAACCATTCTTCCTCGCTGGATCAAACCTAGGTGGAACAGAAGCAAACACCTAAGGCTATAAAACTGCGTTTATAGAATATTTGAGAAATCGTTTTCACATTTTTTAGAAACTGTTGAAAATGGGGCTTAGTGCAAAATGCTCAATACAGATGACTTCTGGGAGGGATATGGCCACTGTGGCCAAACCATTCTTCCTCGCTGGATCAAACCTATGTGGAACAGAAGCAAACACCTAAGGCTATAAAACTGCGTTTATAGAATATTTGAGAAATCGTTTTCACATTTTTTAGAAACCGTTGAAATGGGACTTAGTGCAAAATGCTCATATGCACATGACTTCTGGGAGGGATATGGCCAATGTGGCCAAACCATTCTTCCTCGCTGGATCAAACCTATGTGGAACAGAAGCAAACACCTAAGGCTATAAAACTGCGTTTATAGAATATTTGAGAAATCGTTTTCACATTTTTTAGAAACTGCTGAAAATGGCACTTAGTGCAAAATGCTCATATGGACATGACTTCTGGGAGGGATATGGCCAATGTGGCCAAACCATTCTTCCTCACGGGATCAAACCTATGTGGAACAGAAGCAAACACCTAAGGCTATAAAACTGCGTTTATAGAATATTTGAGAAATCGTTTTCACATTTTTTAGAAACTGCTGAAAATGGCACTTAGTGCAAAATGCTCATATGGACATGACTTCTGGGAGGGATATGGCCAATGTGGCCAAACCATTCTTCCTCGCGGGATCAAACCTATGTGGAACAGAAGCAAATACCTAAGGCTATAAAACTGCGTTTATAGAATATTTGAGAAATCGTTTTCACATTTTTTAGAAACTGCTGAAAATGGCACTTAGTGCAAAATGCTCATATGGACATGACTTCTGGGAGGGATATGGCCACTGTGGCCAAACCATTCTTCCTCGCTGGATCAAACCTATGTGGAACAGAAGCAAACACCTAAGGCTATAAAACTGCGTTTATAGAATATTTGAGAAATCGTTTTCACATTTTTTAGAAACTGTTGAAAATGGGGCTTAGTGCAAAATGCTCATATACAGATGACTTCTGGGAGGGATATGGCCACTGTGGCCAAACCATTCTTCCTCGCTGGATCAAACCTATGTGGAACAGAAGCAAACACCTAAGGCTATAAAACTGCGTTTATAGAATATTTGAGAAATCGTTTTCACATTTTTTAGAAACTGCTGAAAATGGCACTTAGTGCAAAATGCTCATATGGACATGACTTCTGGGAGGGATATGGCCACTGTGGCCAAACCATTCTTCCTCGCTGGATCAAACCTATGTGGAACAGAAGCAAACACCTAAGGCTATAAAACTGCGTTTATAGAATATTTGAGAAATCGTTTTCACATTTTTTAGAAACTGTTGAAAATGGGGCTTAGTGCAAAATGCTCATATACAGATGACTTCTGGGAGGGATATGGCCACTGTGGCCAAACCATTCTTCCTCGCTGGATCAAACCTATGTGGAACAGAAGCAAACACCTAAGGCTATAAAACTGCGTTTATAGAATATTTGAGAAATCGTTTTCACATTTTTTAGAAACTGCTGAAAATGGCACTTAGTGCAAAATGCTCATATGGACATGACTTCTGGGAGGGATATGGCCACTGTGGCCAAACCATTCTTCCTCGCTGGATCAAACCTATGTGGAACAGAAGCAAACACCTAAGGCTATAAAACTGCGTTTATAGAATATTTGAGAAATCGTTTTCACATTTTTTAGAAACTGCTGAAAATGGCACTTAGTGCAAAATGCTCATATGGACATGACTTCTGGGAGGGATATGGCCAATGTGGCCAAACCATTCTTCCTCGCGGGATCAAACCTATGTGGAACAGAAGCAAACACCTAAGGCTATAAAACTGCGTTTATAGAATATTTGAGAAATCGTTTTCACATTTTTTAGAAACTGCTGAAAATGGCACTTAGTGCAAAATGCTCATATGGACATGACTTCTGGGAGGGATATGGCCACTGTGGCCAAACCATTCTTCCTCGCTGGATCAAACCTATGTGGAACAGAAGCAAACACCTAAGGCTATAAAACTGCGTTTATAGAATATTTGAGAAATCGTTTTCACATTTTTTAGAAACTGTTGAAAATGGGGCTTAGTGCAAAATGCTCATATACAGATGACTTCTGGGAGGGATATGGCCACTGTGGCCAAACCATTCTTCCTCGCTGGATCAAACCTATGTGGAACAGAAGCAAACACCTAAGGCTATAAAACTGCGTTTATAGAATATTTGAGAAATCGTTTTCACATTTTTTAGAAACTGCTGAAAATGGCACTTAGTGCAAAATGCTCATATGGACATGACTTCTGGGAGGGATATGGCCACTGTGGCCAAACCATTCTTCCTCGCTGGATCAAACCTATGTGGAACAGAAGCAAACACCTAAGGCTATAAAACTGCGTTTATAGAATATTTGAGAAATCGTTTTCACATTTTTTAGAAACTGTTGAAAATGGGGCTTAGTGCAAAATGCTCATATACAGATGACTTCTGGGAGGGATATGGCCACTGTGGCCAAACCATTCTTCCTCGCTGGATCAAACCTATGTGGAACAGAAGCAAACACCTAAGGCTATATAACTGCGTTTATAGAATATTTGAGAAATCGTTTTCACATTTTTTAGAAACCGTTGAAATGGGACTTAGTGCAAAATGCTCGTATGCACATGACTTCTGGGAGGGATATGGCCACTGTGGCCAAACCATTCTTCCTCGCGGGATCAAACCTATGTGGAACAGAAGCAAATACCTAAGGCTATAAAACTGCGTTTATAGAATATTTGAGAAATCGTTTTCACATTTTTTAGAAACTGCTGAAAATGGCACTTAGTGCAAAATGCTCATATGGACATGACTTCTGGGAGGGATATGGCCACTGTGGCCAAACCATTCTTCCTCGCTGGATCAAACCTATGTGGAACAGAAGCAAACACCTAAGGCTATAAAACTGCGTTTATAGAATATTTGAGAAATCGTTTTCACATTTTTTAGAAACTGCTGAAAGTGGCACTCAGTGCAAAATGCTCATATGCACATGACTTCTGCGAAAATTCAAAAAGTTAAATTCATTTTTGAAAACTTCGAATGCGGCAATTTTATTGAAGCAAAAAAGCATGCGATGTTTCAGTTCTTTAAAATTTGCCTCTTAGCACAGACACAAACACAGGCAAAGGTTTGTGGCTGAAGCGGTTTTGTAAAAATGTTTTTGAAGTTGAATCAGCAATTCCAGCATTAATTAAAGTGATAAATGTACTTGTATGCAAATATATGTACATACATATATATGTAGGTACATATTTACATGCGTACATGTTCATACGTAGCGTTGAAAACATTTACTCACAATGTATATATGTATATATGTTTGTGTAGCCTTTTGTATTATACATATATATGTACATACATTGTATTTTTTTGCTAGATACTTGCCGAATATACAGTGAAACCTTCCAAAAGTGCAGAGTGCCTCTGGTGCACACCTCCCTTCAATGTGCAATTATCACTATACAAAGCTTTAAAATCGAAATTCCACGCAAGTAAACCTCTCATGAGTGGACACTCTCATATACGGACATGGACATCATTTTGAGCGTTATCTGGTTCGAAAAACATCTAATATGTGAACATGGTTTTGATGGCGACTTTTACAATACCCTTGAGTTTGACAACGAAGATTATATCCCCTTAATAGACTTCCAAATGACTGCATAACTATTGATATTGACAATACGGACAGTAAAATAGAACCTAATAAAGTAACAATACCTAATAAAGTACCTAATAAAGTAACAAACGTTACACTAGCATTTTAAACTACCTGCACAATTTAAAACAATTTTTGCAAACAGAGGCTTTTAACTATGAAAAAATTTAGAAAGTCAAAGTACAAGGTCGCCTAATTTTTGAAAACAAGCAAAATTGCGTCAAAAGAGTATCAACAATTTTTTTTCAAAAAGTAACTAATGTACAATGAATGTTCTTGTTTTATCACAGCTTTTTTTTTACTCTTTTTAAAGTATAATTTTTGATCTCAGAATGAATCAAATTAGTTTCTTTGCGTTTATTAAAAATAAAAGATTTTTTATTTCACCTCCAACAAGTGGACACCTCCCTACAATGGACAAAAAGGACCGACCATGGCTGTCCACTATTGGGAGGTTTCACTGTACTCCTAAAGACTCTAAGAACACTCGTGCATACATACACTTCTTCTCACTCAATTAAGTACCTCAACATAGGGTTGCCATCCGCCGTTTTTGAACAAGTTTGCATGTTGCCCGGCTTTTTACAGCTTCCTTAAAGCTTCTTTTGATTTGCATTTAAACTTTAAATCCTATGTCATAAAATGTATAAAAAAAAGATTTACTCAAGTTTTGAAAAAGTACAATACAATTTTAAAATTCCTCTTTGTACAAAATTAGTTGTATCATCCCTGATTTTGGTATTTTTCGAAGTGGCTTATTGGTTATTATTTTTAAAAACTTTTTGACACTTCAATAGTTAAATGGCTAAAAATGTACGGTGGTGATAATTTATGCAATGAATTTTGTTTTTGGTTTTAAGTTTTTGTTTTGTACCACTAAATCAGAATAATTTGTAGCGTTTTGTTAAGTTTTTTTTTGTAAAATCAAATTAATTACTTATTATTTTTATGATGTCATTAATTGTACGAAAATAAGGTGTATTAAAAAGTTCTCCTCTTTTCTCCAGGAAATATCCCACATTTTTTAAACTGGCATTCTATTGACTCAAAACAGAAATGGCAAGCCTACATGCATAAGTTCTTTACGGGACTTTCCCTTTTTAAAAGTATACACTTTCTTAACTAAGTACTTCTGCATACATTCATACACACATGCACTTAATCCTGCTTGTACACGGTACATATGTATGTACGTTCCAGAGAACAAGTTGTAAAAAAATATGGGGAAAAATATTACAGGTACTCGATTTGTTCAATCTTGAAAGTATTAATATTTTTAGATTATTTAATTAGATAATTAAATTAGATAATTTTGAAAGATTATTTTTTTTTTTGTTAACCATGTTATTTCAAAATTGTAAAAAGAGCATCGTGTAAAAACAGGATTGGGTGTATTTAAGTAAGCGTGTATGGTGATTTCACTTTTTAAAATTTTGGACATTTATAATAAATGTACTCTCGTACATACATACATACATAGATATACATATGCACATTGGCATTCATATACATACCTATATACATACATATGTATATGTATATACAGTCTGGCAATAATCAGGTTGAAAATAGAAAACTAACACGGTAGGCATTTTTCAAACTTTAAATATAGTAAACTATCTGGGCCCGGTCCGCGTTGCTGGCCCCAAATTTTGCTTTTATTTTCAGAAAAAAGATCCAACTATAATTTTATTATAACAATATTTTTTTAGTGATTCCAATTGATACATACATACATATGTACATATGTCTGTTCATCCATATATGTACATACATATATAATATTCTTCTAAAAATCTTACAGACAAGAAAAAAGTTTAAAGACCTCCTCAAACTTTGGGCATTTAGACAATTTGTAAAAGAAAACTTAAAAATGTTAAAGCTTATAATAAGCCTACAAATTTTTTTTTTATAAAATAAAAAAGTACTTCATTAGTATTGCTAATTTAATAATAAAAAAAACATTAAAAACTAATAAGCACTTTTTTTGTAATTACTACTTTTTTTGTGATTACTACATTCTAACGGAATCGGTATCGGTTCCCTACCTACCAACTTCATTCAATGGCGTTTTCTTTTCTCCAAAAAAATTCAACACTACCCGCAGGGAGGGCAATTTTGTGTTCTTTTCTCGAAAATGTGTTGCCCTGTGAAAGGGTTGCGTGTTCTTTTCTAAAAAATGTTGCCCTTTCGCAGTGCAAAAGGCATTGCACTTTTGCCCTGAACAAATCAACAGGGCAGAAATTGCCTTGTAAAACACATGGTTTTTATTCTTGCACAGCGTTACCAGAAAATGTTCAAAAAAAGTCTTTTGAGTTGAAAGAGTGAGAAAATTAGATTTTAATAATTATTTTTATATTTTTTATCCTATAAAACAAACAAAAGACCACTATGCGGCTGTTTATTTGTATGAGATAAAAAAAATTTTTGTTTGTTTTCTCAAGCAGATGAATTAGCAATCTGGCAACTGATCATTTTTGTATACAAAAATGTATAAAAAATGGCACTTTCACAGGACGGGCAAAACATTTTAAAAAGGCACCTTTTCACAAGGCAACATTTTTAATGTAGAAAAGAAAACGCCATTAAATGTGTATACTTTTGTCTATTACTTAATTATTTAAATATGTATGTACATACAATGTATATGAATTTCAATTTGGATGCATTTTACCAACATGTTTTTTGATTTCCAGTTGAGGGTCATTAAAAATAACTATTAAAAATTACAAATCGTTCGAAAAATGGAATTATTCCGGTGTCTCCGCTAACTTTTTTTAAGTCGTTTATTTGCTGTTTTGGGGGAGTTTAAAAAATTTTAAATCACTTTTCCGAATATATTGAAACATATCCCATTTATAAAAACTTTTATTGCTGCACCTATAATTTGGCCAACGAAACTCAATGCAAAATCATTTATAAGGAAATCGCATTTGTTATTCAGGCAGAAAAATTTGATGACTAGCTATAGTGTTCCATTTTTACATACATAGCTTCATACATATGTATGCTCTGCGTATATATGGATGTGTGCATTATTATGTTGAATAAAAAGATTTTCTTTGAAATTTTATTAAATTTTTCTGCAGCGCTACCTGTAGCATCTATAAAAAAGTGCTTCTGCTCTTTTAACAAATTTATCTGTTCCTGTGAAAAAGATATATTTCCATGAGAATAGATGTACTATAAATAAAATTCTAATTTTCATCTCTTTGCATGAGGATTATATTCATTATCACGTTTTCACTCTTGATTTTTCCAGTTACATTGAATGGTGTCACACATTGATTATTGCCTACTCTTATTATTACGATATTATATCTACTTTTTTTGAATTTATTTTTGTGATTTCTCAAACTAAAATTATTAATATGAGAAATATTTAAAAACATTTAAAATTAAATTATGTATGTACCTAATTATTTTAGAATGAATTAAAAATATCTTTTAATTATAAATAAATTCATATATGTACATATATGAATTTCTTTACTTTTTCCTATTAATATACTTATGTGCATACATATACATATATTATATTATCCTAAAAATCGTACAGTCAAAGAAAAAAGTTTAAAAGCACCCAAAAACTTTCTGCATTTAGACAATTTCTAAAATAAAGCTTAAAAATATTAAAGTTCATAATAAGGCTACCAATACTTTTTTTTATAAAATATAATTTATTTTGTTGTTAATTTAATAATAAAAAAAACATTAAACATTTATAAGAAAAAGTTTATATACAGCACAAAAAAATACGAAGTTAGACTACGTTAAGGATTTGGTTGGTTCACCCTGGGAATAAATTACGGCATGAAGACGACGACAATTCTCGGTAATATCGGGTGTTTTGTTGCCCATGCACTAACAAGAGCAGTTTAACGGGTTCGCTGCTGCGTATGTCAAAGTTCCGCACATTCTTTTTTGTAATTACTACATTTTTTGTGATAACTAAAATTTTAACAGAATCACTATCTCTTTCCTATCTAACAATTTCATTTAAGTTACCCAACTTTTTTCACACCACTTTGTAAAATAAATGAGAATAGTTTATTAAGAATTATTAAAAATACAAAAAAAACTGTTGTGTTTTCTCCTTTCTTCTTAACTTTCAACATATTGTGTGGAGTTACACACTGCATGTAGCCTTTTTTCCTGTCAATTTTAAAAGTTTTTGTAATTGTTTCTAGTGTAATACAAATGAGTTTTATTCTTTTAAAAATAATATTATTTAACAGTGTTTTAATATTAGCATTATAGTTTTTACAGCTTCATTAAATTCCAAGATATAAAAACGTGCACTTATACTTTTTTCTTAGAATGTTTTCTTTATACACATGTGTGCTGTTGGTAAGTTATAGCAGTACAACGTACATAAATTCTATTGTATTTAACTTCATATGCATACATACATCAAAGTTTATATATGTTTGGTTGTATACAATTTTTTTTGAGAATTTTTTGTATTTTCTATTTGTTTCGTTTGTCTTGATTAAAGTTGCAACTATTTTGGTTGAACATAAAAAAAGAATTTGTATAAGATCGTTTTAGCGGCAAACCTTTAGGTTTGTGTCTGTGCTAAGAGGCACATTTTAAAGAACTGAAACATCGCACGCTTTTTTGCCGCGTGCGAAGTTTTCAAAAATGAATTTAACTTTTTGAATTTTCGCAGAAGTCATGTGCATATGAGCATTTTGCACTAAGTCCCATTTCAACGGTTTCTAAAAAATGTGAAAACGATTTCTCAAATATTCTATAAACGCAGTTTTATAGCCTTAGGTGTTTGCTTCTGTTCCACATAGGTTTGATCCAGCGAGGAAGAATGGTTTGGCCACAGTGGCCATATCCCTCCCAGAAGTCATCTGTATATGAGCATTTTGCACTAAGTCCCATTTCAACGGTTTCTAAAAAATGTGAAAACGATTTCTCAAATATTCTATAAACGCAGTTTTATAGCCTTAGGTGTTTGCTTCTGTTCCACATGGGTTTGATCCAGCGAGGAAGAATGGTTTGGCCACAGTGGCCATATCCCTCCCAGAAGTCATGTCCATATGAGCATTTTGCACTAAGTGCCACTTTCAGCAGTTTCTAAAAAATGTGAAAACGATTTCTCAAATATTCTATAAACGCAGTTTTATAGCCTTAGGTGTTTGCTTCTGTTCCACATAGGTTTGATCCAGCGAGGAAGAATGGTTTGGCCACAGTGGCCATATCCCTCCCAGAAGTCATGTGCATACGAGCATTTTGCACTAAGTCCCATTTCAACGGTTTCTAAAAAATGTGAAAACGATTTCTCAAATATTCTATAAACGCAGTTATATAGCCTTAGGTGTTTGCTTCTGTTCCACATAGGTTTGATCCAGCGAGGAAGAATGGTTTGGCCACAGTGGCCATATCCCTCCCAGAAGTCATGTCCATATGAGCATTTTGCACTAAGTGCCATTTTCAGCAGTTTCTAAAAAATGTGAAAACGATTTCTCAAATATTCTATAAACGCAGTTTTATAGCCTTAGGTGTTTGCTTCTGTTCCACATAGGTTTGATCCAGCGAGGAAGAATGGTTTGGCCACAGTGGCCATATCCCTCCCAGAAGTCATGTCCATATGAGCATTTTGCACTAAGTGCCATTTTCAGCAGTTTCTAAAAAATGTGAAAACGATTTCTCAAATATTCTATAAACGCAGTTTTATAGCCTTAGGTGTTTGCTTCTGTTCCACATAGGTTTGATCCAGCGAGGAAGAATGGTTTGGCCACAGTGGCCATATCCCTCCCAGAAGTCATGTCCATATGAGCATTTTGCACTAAGTGCCATTTTCAGCAGTTTCTAAAAAATGTGAAAACGATTTCTCAAATATTCTATAAACGCAGTTTTATAGCCTTAGGTGTTTGCTTCTGTTCCACATAGGTTTGATCCAGCGAGGAAGAATGGTTTGGCCACAGTGGCCATATCCCTCCCAGAAGTCATGTGCATACGAGCATTTTGCACTAAGTCCCATTTCAACGGTTTCTAAAAAATGTGAAAACGATTTCTCAAATATTCTATAAACGCAGTTATATAGCCTTAGGTGTTTGCTTCTGTTCCACATAGGTTTGATCCAGCGAGGAAGAATGGTTTGGCCACAGTGGCCATATCCCTCCCAGAAGTCATCTGTATATGAGCATTTTGCACTAAGCCCCATTTTCAACAGTTTCTAAAAAATGTGAAAACGATTTCTCAAATATTCTATAAACGCAGTTTTATAGCCTTAGGTGTTTGCTTCTGTTCCACATAGGTTTGATCCAGCGAGGAAGAATGGTTTGGCCACAGTGGCCATATCCCTCCCAGAAGTCATGTCCATATGAGCATTTTGCACTAAGTGCCATTTTCAGCAGTTTCTAAAAAATGTGAAAACGATTTCTCAAATATTCTATAAACGCAGTTTTATAGCCTTAGGTGTTTGCTTCTGTTCCACATAGGTTTGATCCAGCGAGGAAGAATGGTTTGGCCACAGTGGCCATATCCCTCCCAGAAGTCATCTGTATATGAGCATTTTGCACTAAGCCCCATTTTCAACAGTTTCTAAAAAATGTGAAAACGATTTCTCAAATATTCTATAAACGCAGTTTTATAGCCTTAGGTGTTTGCTTCTGTTCCACATAGGTTTGATCCAGCGAGGAAGAATGGTTTGGCCACAGTGGCCATATCCCTCCCAGAAGTCATGTCCATATGAGCATTTTGCACTAAGTGCCATTTTCAGCAGTTTCTAAAAAATGTGAAAACGATTTCTCAAATATTCTATAAACGCAGTTTTATAGCCTTAGGTGTTTGCTTCTGTTCCACATAGGTTTGATCCCGCGAGGAAGAATGGTTTGGCCACATTGGCCATATCCCTCCCAGAAGTCATGTCCATATGAGCATTTTGCACTAAGTGCCATTTTCAGCAGTTTCTAAAAAATGTGAAAACGATTTCTCAAATATTCTATAAACGCAGTTTTATAGCCTTAGGTGTTTGCTTCTGTTCCACATAGGTTTGATCCCGCGAGGAAGAATGGTTTGGCCACATTGGCCATATCCCTCCCAGAAGTCATGTCCATATGAGCATTTTGCACTAAGTGCCATTTTCAGCAGTTTCTAAAAAATGTGAAAACGATTTCTCAAATATTCTATAAACGCAGTTTTATAGCCTTAGGTGTTTGCTTCTGTTCCACATAGGTTTGATCCCGCGAGGAAGAATGGTTTGGCCACATTGGCCATATCCCTCCCAGAAGTCATGTCCATATGAGCATTTTGCACTAAGTGCCATTTTCAGCAGTTTCTAAAAAATGTGAAAACGATTTCTCAAATATTCTATAAACGCAGTTTTATAGCCTTAGGTGTTTGCTTCTGTTCCACATAGGTTTGATCCAGCGAGGAAGAATGGTTTGGCCACAGTGGCCATATCCCTCCCAGAAGTCATGTGCATATGAGCATTTTGCACTAAGTCCCATTTCAACGGTTTCTAAAAAATGTGAAAACGATTTCTCAAATATTCTATAAACGCAGTTTTATAGCCTTAGGTGTTTGCTTCTGTTCCACATAGGTTTGATCCAGCGAGGAAGAATGGTTTGGCCACAGTGGCCATATCCCTCCCAGAAGTCATGTCCATATGAGCATTTTGCACTAAGTGCCACTTTCAGCAGTTTCTAAAAAATGTGAAAACGATTTCTCAAATATTCTATAAACGCAGTTTTATAGCCTTAGGTGTTTGCTTCTGTTCCACATAGGTTTGATCCAGCGAGGAAGAATGGTTTGGCCACAGTGGCCATATCCCTCCCAGAAGTCATGTCCATATGAGCATTTTGCACTAAGTGCCACTTTCAGCAGTTTCTAAAAAATGTGAAAACGATTTCTCAAATATTCTATAAACGCAGTTTTATAGCCTTAGGTGTTTGCTTCTGTTCCACATAGGTTTGATCCAGCGAGGAAGAATGGTTTGGCCACAGTGGCCATATCCCTCCCAGAAGTCATGTGCATACGAGCATTTTGCACTAAGTCCCATTTCAACGGTTTCTAAAAAATGTGAAAACGATTTCTCAAATATTCTATAAACGCAGTTATATAGCCTTAGGTGTTTGCTTCTGTTCCACATAGGTTTGATCCAGCGAGGAAGAATGGTTTGGCCACAGTGGCCATATCCCTCCCAGAAGTCATCTGTATATGAGCATTTTGCACTAAGCCCCATTTTCAACAGTTTCTAAAAAATGTGAAAACGATTTCTCAAATATTCTATAAACGCAGTTTTATAGCCTTAGGTGTTTGCTTCTGTTCCACATAGGTTTGATCCAGCGAGGAAGAATGGTTTGGCCACAGTGGCCATATCCCTCCCAGAAGTCATGTCCATATGAGCATTTTGCACTAAGTGCCATTTTCAGCAGTTTCTAAAAAATGTGAAAACGATTTCTCAAATATTCTATAAACGCAGTTTTATAGCCTTAGGTGTTTGCTTCTGTTCCACATAGGTTTGATCCAGCGAGGAAGAATGGTTTGGCCACAGTGGCCATATCCCTCCCAGAAGTCATGTCCATATGAGCATTTTGCACTAAGTGCCATTTTCAGCAGTTTCTAAAAAATGTGAAAACGATTTCTCAAATATTCTATAAACGCAGTTTTATAGCCTTAGGTGTTTGCTTCTGTTCCACATAGGTTTGATCCAGCGAGGAAGAATGGTTTGGCCACAGTGGCCATATCCCTCCCAGAAGTCATGTGCATACGAGCATTTTGCACTAAGTCCCATTTCAACGGTTTCTAAAAAATGTGAAAACGATTTCTCAAATATTCTATAAACGCAGTTATATAGCCTTAGGTGTTTGCTTCTGTTCCACATAGGTTTGATCCAGCGAGGAAGAATGGTTTGGCCACAGTGGCCATATCCCTCCCAGAAGTCATCTGTATATGAGCATTTTGCACTAAGCCCCATTTTCAACAGTTTCTAAAAAATGTGAAAACGATTTCTCAAATATTCTATAAACGCAGTTTTATAGCCTTAGGTGTTTGCTTCTGTTCCACATAGGTTTGATCCAGCGAGGAAGAATGGTTTGGCCACAGTGGCCATATCCCTCCCAGAAGTCATGTCCATATGAGCATTTTGCACTAAGTGCCATTTTCAGCAGTTTCTAAAAAATGTGAAAACGATTTCTCAAATATTCTATAAACGCAGTTTTATAGCCTTAGGTGTTTGCTTCTGTTCCACATAGGTTTGATCCAGCGAGGAAGAATGGTTTGGCCACAGTGGCCATATCCCTCCCAGAAGTCATCTGTATATGAGCATTTTGCACTAAGCCCCATTTTCAACAGTTTCTAAAAAATGTGAAAACGATTTCTCAAATATTCTATAAACGCAGTTTTATAGCCTTAGGTGTTTGCTTCTGTTCCACATAGGTTTGATCCAGCGAGGAAGAATGGTTTGGCCACAGTGGCCATATCCCTCCCAGAAGTCATGTCCATATGAGCATTTTGCACTAAGTGCCATTTTCAGCAGTTTCTAAAAAATGTGAAAACGATTTCTCAAATATTCTATAAACGCAGTTTTATAGCCTTAGGTGTTTGCTTCTGTTCCACATAGGTTTGATCCCGCGAGGAAGAATGGTTTGGCCACATTGGCCATATCCCTCCCAGAAGTCATGTCCATATGAGCATTTTGCACTAAGTGCCATTTTCAGCAGTTTCTAAAAAATGTGAAAACGATTTCTCAAATATTCTATAAACGCAGTTTTATAGCCTTAGGTGTTTGCTTCTGTTCCACATAGGTTTGATCCCGCGAGGAAGAATGGTTTGGCCACATTGGCCATATCCCTCCCAGAAGTCATGTCCATATGAGCATTTTGCACTAAGTGCCATTTTCAGCAGTTTCTAAAAAATGTGAAAACGATTTCTCAAATATTCTATAAACGCAGTTTTATAGCCTTAGGTGTTTGCTTCTGTTCCACATAGGTTTGATCCCGCGAGGAAGAATGGTTTGCCCACATTGGCCATATCCCTCCCAGAAGTCATGTCCATATGAGCATTTTGCACTAAGTGCCATTTTCAGCAGTTTCTAAAAAATGTGAAAACGATTTCTCAAATATTCTATAAACGCAGTTTTATAGCCTTAGGTGTTTGCTTCTGTTCCACATAGGTTTGATCCAGCGAGGAAGAATGGTTTGGCCACAGTGGCCATATCCCTCCCAGAAGTCATGTGCATATGAGCATTTTGCACTAAGTCCCATTTCAACGGTTTCTAAAAAATGTGAAAACGATTTCTCAAATATTCTATAAACGCAGTTTTATAGCCTTAGGTGTTTGCTTCTGTTCCACATAGGTTTGATCCAGCGAGGAAGAATGGTTTGGCCACAGTGGCCATATCCCTCCCAGAAGTCATGTCCATATGAGCATTTTGCACTAAGTGCCACTTTCAGCAGTTTCTAAAAAATGTGAAAACGATTTCTCAAATATTCTATAAACGCAGTTTTATAGCCTTAGGTGTTTGCTTCTGTTCCACATAGGTTTGATCCAGCGAGGAAGAATGGTTTGGCCACAGTGGCCATATCCCTCCCAGAAGTCATGTCCATATGAGCATTTTGCACTAAGTGCCACTTTCAGCAGTTTCTAAAAAATGTGAAAACGATTTCTCAAATATTCTATAAACGCAGTTTTATAGCCTTAGGTGTTTGCTTCTGTTCCACATAGGTTTGATCCAGCGAGGAAGAATGGTTTGGCCACAGTGGCCATATCCCTCCCAGAAGTCATGTGCATACGAGCATTTTGCACTAAGTCCCATTTCAACGGTTTCTAAAAAATGTGAAAACGATTTCTCAAATATTCTATAAACGCAGTTATATAGCCTTAGGTGTTTGCTTCTGTTCCACATAGGTTTGATCCAGCGAGGAAGAATGGTTTGGCCACAGTGGCCATATCCCTCCCAGAAGTCATCTGTATATGAGCATTTTGCACTAAGCCCCATTTTCAACAGTTTCTAAAAAATGTGAAAACGATTTCTCAAATATTCTATAAACGCAGTTTTATAGCCTTAGGTGTTTGCTTCTGTTCCACATAGGTTTGATCCAGCGAGGAAGAATGGTTTGGCCACAGTGGCCATATCCCTCCCAGAAGTCATGTCCATATGAGCATTTTGCACTAAGTGCCATTTTCAGCAGTTTCTAAAAAATGTGAAAACGATTTCTCAAATATTCTATAAACGCAGTTTTATAGCCTTAGGTGTTTGCTTCTGTTCCACATAGGTTTGATCCAGCGAGGAAGAATGGTTTGGCCACAGTGGCCATATCCCTCCCAGAAGTCATCTGTATATGAGCATTTTGCACTAAGCCCCATTTTCAACAGTTTCTAAAAAATGTGAAAACGATTTCTCAAATATTCTATAAACGCAGTTTTATAGCCTTAGGTGTTTGCTTCTGTTCCACATAGGTTTGATCCAGCGAGGAAGAATGGTTTGGCCACAGTGGCCATATCCCTCCCAGAAGTCATGTCCATATGAGCATTTTGCACTAAGTGCCATTTTCAGCAGTTTCTAAAAAATGTGAAAACGATTTCTCAAATATTCTATAAACGCAGTTTTATAGCCTTAGGTGTTTGCTTCTGTTCCACATAGGTTTGATCCCGCGAGGAAGAATGGTTTGGCCACATTGGCCATATCCCTCCCAGAAGTCATGTCCATATGAGCATTTTGCACTAAGTGCCATTTTCAGCAGTTTCTAAAAAATGTGAAAACGATTTCTCAAATATTCTATAAACGCAGTTTTATAGCCTTAGGTGTTTGCTTCTGTTCCACATAGGTTTGATCCCGCGAGGAAGAATGGTTTGGCCACATTGGCCATATCCCTCCCAGAAGTCATGTCCATATGAGCATTTTGCACTAAGTGCCATTTTCAGCAGTTTCTAAAAAATGTGAAAACGATTTCTCAAATATTCTATAAACGCAGTTTTATAGCCTTAGGTGTTTGCTTCTGTTCCACATAGGTTTGATCCAGCGAGGAAGAATGGTTTGGCCACAGTGGCCATATCCCTCCCAGAAGTCATGTGCATATGAGCATTTTGCACTAAGTCCCATTTCAACGGTTTCTAAAAAATGTGAAAACGATTTCTCAAATATTCTATAAACGCAGTTTTATAGCCTTAGGTGTTTGCTTCTGTTCCACATAGGTTTGATCCAGCGAGGAAGAATGGTTTGGCCACAGTGGCCATATCCCTCCCAGAAGTCATGTCCATATGAGCATTTTGCACTAAGTGCCATTTTCAGCAGTTTCTAAAAAATGTGAAAACGATTTCTCAAATATTCTATAAACGCAGTTTTATAGCCTTAGGTATTTGCTTCTGTTCCACATAGGTTTGATCCCGCGAGGAAGAATGGTTTGGCCACATTGGCCATATCCCTCCCAGAAGTCATGTCCATATGAGCATTTTGCACTAAGTGCCATTTTCAGCAGTTTCTAAAAAATGTGAAAACGATTTCTCAAATATTCTATAAACGCAGTTTTATAGCCTTAGGTGTTTGCTTCTGTTCCACATAGGTTTGATCCAGCGAGGAAGAATGGTTTGGCCACAGTGGCCATATCCCTCCCAGAAGTCATGTCCATATGAGCATTTTGCACTAAGTGCCATTTTCAGCAGTTTCTAAAAAATGTGAAAACGATTTCTCAAATATTCTATAAACGCAGTTTTATAGCCTTAGGTGTTTGCTTCTGTTCCACATAGGTTTGATCCAGCGAGGAAGAATGGTTTGGCCACAGTGGCCATATCCCTCCCAGAAGTCATGTCCATATGAGCATTTTGCACTAAGTGCCATTTTCAGCAGTTTCTAAAAAATGTGAAAACGATTTCTCAAATATTCTATAAACGCAGTTTTATAGCCTTAGGTGTTTGCTTCTGTTCCACATAGGTTTGATCCCGCGAGGAAGAATGGTTTGGCCACAGTGGCCATATCCCTCCCAGAAGTCATGTCCATATGAGCATTTTGCACTAAGTGCCATTTTCAGCAGTTTCTAAAAAATGTGAAAACGATTTCTCAAATATTCTATAAACGCAGTTTTATAGCCTTAGGTGTTTGCTTCTGTTCCACATAGGTTTGATCCAGCGAGGAAGAATGGTTTGGCCACAGTGGCCATATCCCTCCCAGAAGTCATGTGCATACGAGCATTTTGCACTAAGTCCCATTTCAACGGTTTCTAAAAAATGTGAAAACGATTTCTCAAATATTCTATAAACGCAGTTATATAGCCTTAGGTGTTTGCTTCTGTTCCACATAGGTTTGATCCAGCGAGGAAGAATGGTTTGGCCACAGTGGCCATATCCCTCCCAGAAGTCATCTGTATATGAGCATTTTGCACTAAGCCCCATTTTCAACAGTTTCTAAAAAATGTGAAAACGATTTCTCAAATATTCTATAAACGCAGTTTTATAGCCTTAGGTGTTTGCTTCTGTTCCACATAGGTTTGATCCAGCGAGGAAGAATGGTTTGGCCACAGTGGCCATATCCCTCCCAGAAGTCATGTCCATATGAGCATTTTGCACTAAGTGCCATTTTCAGCAGTTTCTAAAAAATGTGAAAACGATTTCTCAAATATTCTATAAACGCAGTTTTATAGCCTTAGGTGTTTGCTTCTGTTCCACATAGGTTTGATCCAGCGAGGAAGAATGGTTTGGCCACAGTGGCCATATCCCTCCCAGAAGTCATGTCCATATGAGCATTTTGCACTAAGTGCCATTTTCAGCAGTTTCTAAAAAATGTGAAAACGATTTCTCAAATATTCTATAAACGCAGTTTTATAGCCTTAGGTGTTTGCTTCTGTTCCACATAGGTTTGATCCCGCGAGGAAGAATGGTTTGGCCACATTGGCCATATCCCTCCCAGAAGTCATGTCCATATGAGCATTTTGCACTAAGTGCCATTTTCAGCAGTTTCTAAAAAATGTGAAAACGATTTCTCAAATATTCTATAAACGCAGTTTTATAGCCTTAGGTGTTTGCTTCTGTTCCACATAGGTTTGATCCCGCGAGGAAGAATGGTTTGGCCACATTGGCCATATCCCTCCCAGAAGTCATGTCCATATGAGCATTTTGCACTAAGTGCCATTTTCAGCAGTTTCTAAAAAATGTGAAAACGATTTCTCAAATATTCTATAAACGCAGTTTTATAGCCTTAGGTGTTTGCTTCTGTTCCACATAGGTTTGATCCAGCGAGGAAGAATGGTTTGGCCACAGTGGCCATATCCCTCCCAGAAGTCATGTGCATATGAGCATTTTGCACTAAGTCCCATTTCAACGGTTTCTAAAAAATGTGAAAACGATTTCTCAAATATTCTATAAACGCAGTTTTATAGCCTTAGGTGTTTGCTTCTGTTCCACATAGGTTTGATCCAGCGAGGAAGAATGGTTTGGCCACAGTGGCCATATCCCTCCCAGAAGTCATGTCCATATGAGCATTTTGCACTAAGTGCCACTTTCAGCAGTTTCTAAAAAATGTGAAAACGATTTCTCAAATATTCTATAAACGCAGTTTTATAGCCTTAGGTGTTTGCTTCTGTTCCACATAGGTTTGATCCAGCGAGGAAGAATGGTTTGGCCACAGTGGCCATATCCCTCCCAGAAGTCATGTGCATATGAGCATTTTGCACTAAGTCCCATTTCAACTGTTTCTAAAAAATGTGAAAACGATTTCTCAAATATTCTATAAACGCAGTTTTATAGCCTTAGGTGTTTGCTTCTGTTCCACATAGGTTTGATCCAGCGAGGAAGAATGGTTTAGATGCAGTGAAGAAGTTTCCAAAAAAAGTGGTGAAATTCTATACAAATTCCATACAATTTATACTTGCGGCGAAAAAAACACCACGTGCGATGTTTTGAAAAATGAATTTAACTTTTTGAATTTATCTTCACACACGTTCATAAATTAATAACCTCTAAAAGAAAAAAACCAAATAATATAATTAAATTATTCGAATAAAAATAGTAAATTGCTGAAATAAAAAAAAACTAAAATATAAATATCATTTCGCATTTTACCATAATTATTTTCTTAACACTTATATGAATGAAATTGTTCGAATAAAAAATATTCGTTAAAAAGCTATTCGAATATAATAATACTTGGCTTAAAACCGTTACAGTCAAGGTTCTGGAGGCCATGCAGGGACAAATGCAAGGACCACCTGGAGCGTATTCTGGTTCAGGTACGCGATCCTCCAGGGGAAGTTCTCAAGCTGGATTAAAAAAAAACGATTTTCAATAAATGTATAAGATAAAATATTATTATAATATTATAAAACTGTTAGCAAAGTTTATTTGCCAAAAAGCAAAAGTACAGGCAATTGTAAAATTCTATATATTTGTTTGTTTGTACCAAATTTATTCGAAGGAAATTTTCTATAGTTTTATTAAAAATTTTTTAAAAAAAAATTGCTTTTCATTAAAATTTATTCGAATGAAAGAAAAACATATATATTATTATTAAGACTTCCTGTAATATATGTAGAAATTGTATGTTTTTAAGAAAATGATTCAAAGTACATTTATTACATCTAGTTATGTCGCATGGAAAACAAAAAAACAATTCAAAAAAATCTATCGCGTAAAATACTTCGAATAAAAATTCTGCGAATAAACATTTTAGAAATTTAGTATCTATAAAATAATTAGGTTCACGATTTTGGTGAAAGAAGTTATTGAAATGTTAAGATAAATATGTAAATTGTGTAATCGTATAAAATTATTCGTACAAAGCCATTCAAATATTTTGTATTCGAATAAAATACATATTTGTATTCGAACAAAATTAATCGAATATTGTGTTATTTAATTGTTTTTATTTTTGTACTTAAATACTTGCAAAAGTGGAAATATTTCAATGCTGGCTCGTAACGTGATTTTTTTTTTGAACATACGGTTAGGCATTAGTAGCATTTGTTAAGGCATGCTACTGCCGGCATTATTTTTCATTACTACGAATTAGAGAAAAAAAAGTTGAAATGATGTTTTATTGTTGAAAAACAAAAATCTTGCAGGATGTGTGAAAAAATCCATGATAAGGTCCATAATCTTAAAATTCGTGTAATACTTGCCAATAGCAATTGCACTTTAATTAAGTCTTTTGTATAATTTTTGAAATACACTTCCGGACCACACATTTTGTACATTTTATTTAATAAAAGTAACATAAAGTAGTTTTCATCTTCTTATATCCTTTTGCCAGCTGCACAGTAGCAAATGTGTCATTTGCACTTTTGTTGCCGAAGAGGTTGTACCTTTAAAACTCTTCTATTTCCTTTTATGCATTTAATGCAGACTTGTGGCTGTTACTGCAATGCTTAACGTCTAGTTTTTATTATTATTTTTCAACCATAATTCATTGCAGCTTCTGGCCATAATTCTCTCGTTAAATGTCCACAACAGCGGTGTCACAAAAAGTGTTCCGTAAAAGTCTTGTAAAATGGCAAAACCCTTTATATTTTGTTTGCGCTTGCATTTCTTGCTTAAAAGAGTTTGTGGGGCAGCGTAAAGAGGGGGGAGAAAAGAGACAGATTGAATTGTTTTGACCACTACACATGTAATAAAATCTATGAGCTGATGTGGTTTATCACAGGAGTGTGATATGCTGCATTCAGACTGCAGCCATTAAACATTATTAAAGCCATTATTGTAATTACAAATATTATAAGAAGATTATACACTAATTCCTCGTTTTACCACGTCTTGATTTACATAGACATACATAACTTCTTTGTTTTCTGCCACTTTAAGTGGCAACAATAAAATTTCTTTGTTAGTCGTCCTGCTGAATTAAAGTCTGACCAAAGGCAATTATAAGCAAGCGATTGGCCAATTTATATGTATATGTATGCATGTTGTCTAAGTATGAGTGTTATTACACATGCCCCACGTGTGGCAACATAATACAAGCATTTCATATATATGAGGCGATAATAGAAACGACATTGGCCACGGCTTCGCTGCACTTTGTTGCTACCGACGAACACGGTTATAACGAACTCAAAGGGACAATACATTTTAGTTCATTATAGACGTAGTAGAAAAATTTGTCAACCCCTTACAAAAAACAAAAAAAAAAAAAAAAAAAATGATAATGTGGATAATGTTGATTTTGGAATTTTATAAAGTTCATAGATATGTTGTTTACTTCTGTTGCCTTTCTCAACTTCATTATTCATTATTTGTCACTTTTTAGCTTTCTTAGTAATCTGTTTGGATCGTTGGTTTGAATAGTCTAAAACAGCTGTGCAGTGATGTTGCGTTTAAGTGTTGCCTTGTGGTGATTTTTTTTAAATATGATTATTCTTAGTTTGTTATAAACGTTGTAATGTCTTTACAAATTCATTGTGTGGCTCACAAAAACTAGTACGCTAGAAAAAAGAGTTCGTTATAAGCGTGTTCGTTTGTTATAAACGTAGCGATTTGTATGAAGAATACATAGATACAAAAATGTTAACACCGGAGAAAACTCGTCATTTTTCGCATAAATCGTTATAACCAGTTTTCGTTATAAACGTGCTCGACTGTAAGTTACTAGTTTACAAACAGCCGCATAATCGTCATCAATATTCGATAATAATATTTGATTTATTCATCTCTATCAGCTTTCCGTTAAGCAAAGTACCCGCACTAACACATCCACATGTGCCTGTGTGCATTTGCAAATAGTGAAATATTTGTTGTATTTAAGCATTTTGCTTTTGTAGTCATGCATGTGTGTGTGTACGTGCGTACGTACCGGCATGCATGTATAAAATTTGATGCAGATGACTGTCACAATGTTTCGTGATTTATTACGCATGATTGACATTTTTATTGTATACAAAACATGTTTTAATAGGCTGCACAGGATAAAAAAAAAATCTAAAGCAAGAAAAATGAGGAAACCCAAAAAAAAACAAAAACAAAAAAAAAACAAAGAGAATGTTCTAAAATTATAAGCACATGCATGAGCTTATTGAAATGAATGTTTATGCTCTTAAATTAAACATTTATGCATACAATTTCATGGTGTGAGTACAATACAAATGCAAACATAACATTATTTTTTATTTGTATGCATGACAGATTTTCTCGTATTTACACAGCAACCGGCAACACAACGATACTCGGAAAGATTTCCATTTCACTTTTCCGTACGCGACAAATTTATTTTTTTGCAATAAAAAAAAAAGAAAAAAAAGAAATAGAAAAAAAATGCCTACGAGCTATACAAATGATTTATTGTGAAAAACCAGGACGAAAATAGAATTAAGTAATAGATATTATAAAGTATAGCCAGTACATTAGATTGCATCTAATGCACGTTATTAAAAATACGTCGCAGGAGTAAATAAATGTGCAGGTTGTCAATCAAAAGTTTTTATAAAAATTTTCACATAACAAATCAGTATGTGAATTGTATAATGGGCTGTTGACGTTAATGGAATTGGCATTATTCTACTCATAAGCAAATACAGACGAACTTGGCTATAATGAACCAAGGGCCTTGAGCATTCTGTCTGGTGTTGCTCCTCACCATTTTATTTTACAGTAAAAATAAAATGATAAACCATGTCGTTATAAAATAAATGCAGTACAGAAATCCACTATAGAGAAGCTGGACTGTATCATTCGAATACATCTAAATGTTTATGAAAATTATGATTAAATAACAATTTTTGAGATATAAATTAAAATTATTATTTTTATATAAAAATTGTTGCGAATAATAAAATTAATAAAATAAATATTGTGGCAACACGATCACTGATCATAAATCTCTTTCGTTAAAGGTTTTTAATTTAAATAACAAATTTTTACATTAAAACAGGGAATCCCCTACACACTTTATACTCCAAAAAGGAAATAAAAATATCAATTTGCATTCATTCAAATCGGAAACAAAATCGGTTTACACATTCCAGAGAACATCAATTCCTAACACAATGCTACATATTTTTATATAAACACAAATTTAAACAATAAATAAAATATTCGAATAAATTTATTTATTCGAATAAATCTTTCTTTAAGCTTTTTAGTTGTCCCTACAAACATGACAATTACTGAGTAATCCTTTATTTTGGTTAAAAAAAATATTATTTAAATAAAATAAAAATTTTTAATAATTTTTAAAGTTTTTGTATGATTTATTAGAAAAATTGTAATTAAAATTTTCAAAAGCTTTAAGCTTATTTAAATAAACGATTAATGAATTCTTTAGAACAAAATGATGGGCGAGAGCATTAAACGAATGGATATTGTGTTAACAAGGATAATGGAAATTTCGCCAAAGTAAATAAACTTTATTTGTATTATGCGTAAATGATTTCCGGTAACCCTAAAGGAATTTTAAAGGCTTCCCACACGAATCTCGTAAAAGTTGTTCATATTCTTTTCAAAGAAAATGTTTGTGTTTTGAAGTCCTAAATTTGTAATAACAAAATTTTACTGTTGATTATTTCCAAGTCACACGTTTCGCCAATATTTGCTAAATATAAATTTTGTACGAAACTTAAATTTTCGATTAACTTTCTTTTCAGCGTCCGCCGAAGTTAGTGAGGAAATCAAAAAAAAAAACACTTTCTTTCTGATAATGTATTCTGCAGGCGTACGACTTTTAGACAGTTAAAAGCGAAGGTTTCTTTTTTATTCAAAAATTAGTTAATTTTTAATACTGAAATCTATAGAAAATTGAGATTTTTTAACATGTCTCTTTAGGTTCAAGACTAAACAGGATAATTTGTTTTTATTTGTAAAACTGGACAGAATTTAGTAGTCAAAAGTAATTAAAAATCTTGATTTTGTCTTTAGCCATCTTTTAAAATTTTGCCTTATTCCAAAAATAGGGTTTCCTTTAAGTCGTTATCCTTGAAACGTTTAAGGATACAAATTAACTACAATTAACTACAAGACCAGTCGTTGCCCTATTCCATTGAAATTAAAAAACTTGATTTGGTCTTTGGCCACCTTTTAAAATTTCAATTATTCCAAAAATAGTTTTTTCCTTTAAGTCCTTATTTTTGAAACGTTTAAGGATACAAATTAACTACAACTTGTCACGTGGTTATACACCAGCACAAGCTTTATTCCACAAGAATTTACAAAGTTTACTCTAAACATCCCAAGGTGAATGCGGTTCCGAGCAAAAAGATATCAGATACTTTGATATTTTAAGAAAAGGACTCGTATGGTGACCACTAAATAGTCTACCTATTGGAGGCTTCACTATTCAATATAAATAAATAATAATAAACAAAAGAGTTTTGCTATAAAATTTCTATCCATTTCTCGAATTGTTCAAATGTCGTTGCAAAAATGTTTTAATAAAAATGCTTCCGTCCTTTCACAATCTTTTCCCCCAATTTTTCAATTTTCTAACAACATCATCGTAGCAGAAGGGGAGTTGGGGCATTTCTGCTACGTTATAATTTAATGCTTCAATTTGCTGGAATGTGTATAAATAAATTTTCATTTCCATAACCAACACACCAGAATGCTTTTCTGCACTCGTCGTCATCGCTTTCAATGAATTATATGTTTTACCTCTGGGAATGTTTGGATTTTGCTGCTGGAATCCGCTCACACAACCAGGCCACTGCCAGAACAATAATAATAAAGAATATAAATGCTTTTTCTTCTGGCTTAATTTTATTTTTCTAAACATGCCCTGCAGTTACTGTCTGAAACATGGGAAAGTTTTGATGCCGTATAACTTTCCTTTTTCTTCAGATACAAAGGAGAACTGAAGCGAAGACTTGTGGCTACTGAATTCCATTATAACAATAAAACTAAATGAGTCCTTATACGGAGGAACGTCCTACAGCGATTTGTTGTGCAAACTTAAAGCACTTGACTTCCTGGCAGTTCCAATCCTTGTACGAACTTTTAGATTGACTTAATTGAAAAAATATCTTGTAATGACTCCTTTAACTCGCCCGGAAAAAGAAATTTTCATTAATAATCAGCCAAGTACTGGAACTTGAAAGTAAGCGATATTGCAAAATAATTTTTGTACTTCCAATTTTTGTACTTTTGTATTTTTTTTTGTACTACTTTTTGAATCGAAAGTCTGGTCACTTAAAATTCCCTCACTTTTTCAAATTCCCACATTTTTAATTTTCTTGTAATGATGAAAAATATTATAAACAAAATTTAGAAAATATTTCCCACTAATTGCATTCGCGGTGAAAATGGGAAATCTTATTTTTCTAGAATTGCGTGAAAAAGTACTGCATTGGCGATATAATGATATACCATTCAAAACCAATCAGAGTTTCCGTACTCTAAAAAAAAATACAGTAACTCTTCATTAACAGGTTGTTTATAATAATAAATCAATTTGAGGTTCCCTTATGGAAATCATGGGCCAAAAATGTTATATCTTTTCACTCTCAAAGCATAGCAAGGGCAAATCGAATTAAAAAGATATATATAATATATATATATATTATATATATATATATAAGATATATATCTTATATATCCAATGTATATATGTATATATCGAAGTCATAATACTTTTGCATTCCATTGTTTTTAATTAAACTTTATGTTCAAGTAATAATAATTATTGCACTGCAGATCGGCCATTTATCAACGGAGATAGACATTGTCTATATATTATTTAATATATATTCAATTTGAAATCGTTTATAAATATTATTTTAATTTTTTCTATATTTTCTTACATTTCCGGTACTATGGAAAACATTTTTTGAAACAAAAAAAAAATATATAAAATTCTCCAACAACAATATGTATTTGTCTAGTTCATTCCATAACCTTCAATACGCTTAATTCTAAATATAAGAGAGAGGAGCAGTGGGAATGTCGGTCTTCTCAAAAAACTCTCTATAACAGTTTGAACAAAGTGCTTACATGGAATGTCTAGAGCACCAGTTGATCCTTACAAATGAAACATTAAACCCCGAGATAATATCCTTTATTTTCAAGTTGATCAGAAATGAAAAGGTGTGCTTATATGCTCTATGCTGTTTAGCTTGTGTCCTTAATATTAAAAGCATATACGAAATCCATGAATAATATTGCTTGTGGTAGATAATATTTAATTTACAGTGGATACTCTTAAGCAAGTATTCTTGTAGTTTTAAGGACATTTTTTTTAAATATGCTTGAAAAACATATTATCTAACATTTCTTTATTGTTTTTATATCTATTGAAAAGGATTCCACACAAAAGAAGTTAAAGTTTTAAAACTTGTTTGGTTTCACCGTATATTTCCTTCAAAAAAAAATTTCTTAAAAAAATATTTTAAAAGTATAAATGAGACCTACATTGTATACCTTTAAGTAAAAGACAAATTTTAAGGACTTTGGACATATTATGTATGATTTTTTAAATGATCAGCTAAGAAGGAGAAGAAATATTTTGTTGGAAAATAGTAAATTAAATAAAAATTTCTTTTTGGCAAAACTGATTTATTATTATATATGATTTTTTAAATGATCAGCTAAGAAGGAGAAGTAATATTTTGTTGGAAAATAGTAAATTAAATAAAAATTTCTTTTTGTCAAAACTGCGCAGTCGCAAATAACAGCGAATTTTATTTGTAGAGAATTTTAATTGAATTGTTGCTTAATTTCAAGGACATCTTTAATTTATTGCTTTAAGCATAAACGTATTTATTTGGTTCAAGTTCAGCTGCAATTAACTTGCAACTTTGCACACGAACATTGCGTGATCCTCGCAAGGACATCAAAAAAAAAACGTGTCAGTTCCCTTTATAATAACCGCTCTTGTTCAACTACTTTCGCTTAGTTGATCTCTAACTAAAGTGGGAATTTCTTATCTAATAGCGCCAGGCAGTCACCTCGTCAGGATACGTAACGCGCTCATAAAGTTTCAGATAACAGAACTAAAGGGTCACGAAATATTAAGCTCTGTATGCAACATTAATACGACGTGGCATACATTTCACAAAATATTGCTTAAATTAATTGTTATTGCGAGTATTAGTCACATTAACGAGCCAACATTTATTATTTGTTGTTGTTGGCGTAAAGCCTAACAAAAAGGAGTAGCAAAATGTACAAAAAGTTGTTGTATACCCTGGAGTAAAGTAAAACCACTCGGTTCTCATGTATCATTGCATGAGCTGAGCCTGTTTGCTTTACCATTCAGTTTTCATTGACCCCTCTTTATAACAACCGAATATTATTGCGCCATACACTACTTACACCATAAATAAATTATTTATTACCTTGTCATGCTTATTTGTCAGTGTTGTTGTGTTGTTGTGTTGTTTTGTGGTTTTTTATGTCTCCACCTGCCAACTCTTTCCCAAAACTGTTTTATTATAACTTTTTTCACATTTCCCTGCTCAACAACTTGCGTGTTTGCAGACAATTGTTTGCTCATTTGCTTTTCTTTTTTTTCTTTTCTTTTCTTTTCTTTTCATTTATTTATGGTTTTGGTTTTCTTCAATAGTTGTTTTAATGAGCTGGGCGAAAACCCATTTGGTGATAAGACCCAGCAGATATTGCAAGAAAAAAAACCTTCGAAATTACTGTAATTTTTCTTTTTGTAGACTTCGCCGTGTATTGTGAATCCTTTTTATATCAGGATCCAGAAATTCTATAATATTTTTTTTGATTATTTCTCATATTTTTCGTTTTTCACCCCCCAAAATTATTAATTTCAAAGTTTTAATTACAAACGTAAAAGTGCTGCAGTGTATAAATTTTAATATAAACTTTGCTGAAAAGGTTTATATTACAAATGGAAAAGGATAAAAGTTGTTCGTGTTAATTAATATTGAAATGTTTTACGGAAAAACTAAACCGTGCGAATTATGGCTGAAATTTTATGAATTTTTATTTAAAAGTTTTTTTCTTTTTTAAATGAAATTATTTTTGTACGCCATATACATTCGGAAGGTCCTTGCTAGCGCATATATCCTGTAATAGGATTTTTGTTTCATGTAAATGAGAAGCTTTCCAGGCAATCAACAGTAAAAAGATTTTAAGTAAAGTAAGTAAAAGGATTTTAATTGCAAGGAATACAAAAAAAAATTTTTTTCATAATTAAATAATTAAAAAAATAATGAAAAAATAATATTTAAATAATTAAACATTTTACAACGTTTTGAATACAAATATTTTAAATAAGAATTGAGGGAATAAAATTATTTTGTTAAATTATTATATTTATTAAAGGTCTCTTTTATTAAAAAATTATTCGAATAAAAATTTATCGAATTAAAGTCAATAAAAAGAAATCGCAATAAAAAAGTATTTAACCAAAATTAAAACAAAATTTTTTTTTTAAAAATAAAAATTAATGCGACAAACTGGACCGGATTTGCAGCTGCTCGAAATATCGAGATCATACTGTAAAAATCTATTGCAAATAAAAATTTTCCGTATAAAAAGTATACGAATAAAATTTGTGAAATTAAAACTTTTTTTGTTCAGTATTTAAAAGAGAGAATAACTATAATAGCTATCGAGATTTTACTGTAAAAATTTATTGCAAATAAAAATTTTCCGTATAAAAAGTATACGAATAAAGTTTGTGAAATCAAAAGATGTTTTCGTCAGTGTGTAAAAAAAAAATGATGATCGAGATTATACTGTAAAAATTTCCCGATTAAAAACTATTCGAATAAAATTTTTAAAATCAAAAGTTATTTTGTTCAGTATATAAAAGAGAGATTACTTTTATAGTTATCGAGATTTTACTGTAAAAATTTATTGGAAATAAAAATTTTCCGTGTAAGAAGTATTCGAATAAACTTTTTGAAATCAAAAGTTATTTTGTTCAGTATATAAAGGAATGTATATTATATTTTAAATAAAAGATTTAAATAAAGATGGCAGGATAAAGTCCATGAAGGACGAAACCTTAAACATAAATTATTATTTTTATTGCAGTATCTTTTCTTTAACACTTTTCTTTAAAATTTTTATTCAATTAATTTTTTAAATAATACAGTTATCTTTTTTTTTAATTTCTTAGCATTAACGAAACTATTCGTGCACCTGTACGAATTCATAAATTTTATAGAACAATAAAACGGAAACCATTAAACGCTACAAAAATCATTTAATCAAAAGGCCTCTAGAGGCTGCAGAATATTTTCTCTTTACTAGGAAACAGGAGGCAAGAAAAAACATTGTTCTGGGAAAAGTATTCCCTCATATATTCGATATAATAAGGGAAGAATAAGAATTGAACGATTAAGCAGAAGTGTAGAAATTCTGAGGCAATTGGGAAAACAACAGCGCAAACAAAAAGACGTTAAAAATTATTTTTCGAGATAAAAGTAAACAACGTTATGGGAATTACAACGTACAAGATATAAACACTCAGCTGATGTGCCTAAAGCGGCAGTTTAAAGCACGGCTGTGCATAAATAAGTGTTAAGAGGTAAAAGGGACGTTGTTGAATATAAAAGAGCTTTTCCAAACAGAGAAGAGAGAGAGATTTTCGTTTTAAAAACAGATTAATAAAAAATACTTTGAAAAGGATTTGTTTTTTCAGATTAAAAACTTTTTATAAGCATTTGGAAAACAATAGAGCATTTTAAGGAAACAAATTAAATGGAGTAATGAAAATGGTGCTAAACGAAATGTTAGCCGAACTGCCTACCTCTCACTCGAAGTTCAGAGTCTAAAGCATTGCACAGGTTTCAGAAAGTATTGAATATATCCTTTTGATATTACATGGTAGAACTATAGTACACTGTAAACTCTCAACATTGTGTTTATTGAGCAATGGCATCGCTTAAATTTTTCGCTTTCTTGTGTAGAAATACAAAATAGTTTATAAAATATACTCGTATGACCACAAAGTGGGAGGATTTCCTCTACATAACTGTTTTGTTTATAGTTTTATAATTCTATTACGAGTTGTAGAAAAAGGATCAAGATTCCAATTCAGATTTGAAATCAAAGTTTCTGGCTTTGAGTTCTGTGATTCTTTCTAAGAAAAAACTCTTGGCTACTAAAAAAAATTTTGTGCCTCTTATGAGTACAACAAAATGTCCTTTTTATTGTTTTCCTTACATAAAAACACCTTTTTACGTTTTTCCTTCTGCCAGCTCCTGTAGATTCCACGTGCCTCTTTTGAATACAATCTTGGTAACTGTAACATATTCTCATTTAAAAACATTCCCATTTAATCCAATCCCTATAATCTAAAATAACAATCTGGCCACTCTCATACTTATTTATCCTTACCCTTTTGTGACAACCTTGTAAATACTAGATATAAGAAAACATAAATAAAAGGCAGTCGATTATAGACCGTCAACCAGAGTGTTCCACGAATTATTCAAAGGCAACTTAATACTGTGCGTGCAGACTAACAGTAACGAAAATCCCTTTTATAAAACTTTTAAAAGTAAATTTTTTTAAAAATGTCCTTTTTATTATTTGCCTTCTCCCAACATCTAAACCTTCCATGCAAACAAATCTTAATGTGGTTCTCAAAATTAATTTCTGCGTACTTTCATGTAAAGAAGGAAACAAATTTTTTTATGAAAAAAAATTATTTAAATTTGAAAAAAAAAATTTTAAAATGTCAACTCTAAATTTATAATTGTCAGCAAATGTTTATTGGCAAAAATCACCTCCAAAACAAGTAAAGCAAAATTAGCAGTAAAGTTTTAACTATTTAACATTTCTGTACACAAGTTAACAGAACTCTGTTAAGTTTTATATCTCGGTTCTTCTGTAAGAAAAATAAAAATTCTCCCTTCATACATATTAAACATTTTAAAAGATCATTTAAATAATTTTTTTTTTAAATTTAATTTTATTTGTATCGATACTTTAATCAATTTTGCTTTCACGTTGCCTCTTCTACAAAAGGACATTATCCTGTTTCATATGAATGTCTGTTAACCTCATTCACCAGATCTTTCACACCTTTTGCTTCAAATAATTATGGGAGAAAAATGCAAGCCAAAGTGGGGAAAAACATAAATTATAGTAAAACGGAAGCGGAAGTCATTGTTGAACACCAGAAGAGCTTTAAAGCAGAAAGTCAAGTAGAATAAAACAAAAGAAGTAAAGCATTTGGCAGAAGTAAATGGACAACAATAAACCAAGTTACATTACACAACAAGGCGTAAAATAAGAATATAAACGACTTCTTATCTTTTTTTTTTCGAACAGTGAATTACATTAAAATCGGTTTTGATTGCAGCAGGCCAAACGTCAGAAAATGTGTTGAACTGCAACGTTGATTTCTTCTTCTGCTGGAAGTATTCTATTCAGTCTCAGTTCCTCTGTATACTTTTCTTATTATTCCTTTCGAAATTCATTTCATTTTTCTTTGTTTTGTTTAATAATAAGAATAGTTTTTTCATCTGTTTTTGGTCCTTTTTATCAGCCTTCTGGCTAAAATTACCTATTATCCTTAAGGATTCATAATTCCAATATATTTCTTTGCGAATTTTCTTAATTTTTAACCTCACAATTGTTAATAATAAATCAAAGAAAAAGGATTCTCTCACATTTCTTTCATTTTTATTTCATTACGGTTGTAAACGCCCTGCAGTTTTGTAATAATTTCTGCAATTGATCAAGGACTTTTTTTTCTACTCAGATATTTTTCTTCCAAATGATTTTGCTGGCCTTTTAAAAATGTTGAAAAACATTAGTCTTCATTTGTGATAGTTTTTTAAGAATGCCCAGAGGATCGAACATCCTGCCATTTCACTATGACTTCAATACAACTTCTTTTCCATTCAGTAAAACAACTGGCAGCAGTTGCCGGATAATACACAGATCAGTATTATTGGCTTTCATTTAAAAATCTCGCCACAATAAATAATACAATGTCATACTATAGTAAATAATCCCGGTCGATTTGTTTTAAAGTATGTTTGATTCAGTCGTCCAGGAGTTGCATCTACTTTTATTCCTAACGCTGGAATAATTTATGAATGAATTACATCTGTTGAATTAATTAATTTTCCCTCTAACATCCTTGAAGAATGATTCACCGAGTTCTGGCTAATGAATAACATCAAAAGAGAAAATCAGTAACATAATTATTTTTAACTCGTACCGAAACGTCCTGTGCGTGTGGATCCTTTTTTCAAAAACATTTTTTTTCAGCTGCAAATTGCACACAGTTTGTTTCAATAATAAAATAATAAATTTAATAAAAAAATAATAATAAATTTAAATAAATAATAATAAAATTAAATACAACGGATGCATAAATATTAAAAAAAACACACTTTTTATTTGAAAAAAAAAAAAATATATATATATATTTTTCGTCCTTAATAAAAATAAAAAATTCTGGACAGTTGAACATGCTAAAAATAAATTTTATATAAAATTAATTAATTAATTAATTAATTAATTAGTTTTAATAATTTAAATTATATAATCAAAAAATTAATTTATATAAATCATACAATTAAAATTAGTAAAATAAATGTTAAATAAAAAATTTATAATTGAAATTTGTTAAAAATAAATTTTTTTTTGTTTAATTTTTATTATTTAAATTTTTTTTTAAAAATATTTATTTTTTTTAATAAATTTTTTCCCCCCATTAAAGTCAAGTTATTTGACTCGAATTGAAAGCTTCCATCTGACAATTTAGACATTTTGTATTTTAAAATAATTTAAAAATAAACTCAAAGATTATTCATCAACTAATATTAAACGAATTATAAAATTAATTTAACTCCTTTTTTTTTTTTTTTGTAAGAAGTGATTTTTTCAACTTTTGTTTTCCCCTTTTTGTTTTTTTGTTGTTGTGAAATTATTTAGTTTTAAATAAAAATTCTTTTTTTGTAGAGAACTTGCATTTTTCAATGAATTATTTTTGTGATAATTTTTTTTTAATTTTTATTATTATAAAAAAAGAATATAATTAAATAAAAAAAAAAAATACTAAAATATTATAAACAATTATTTTTAAACAAGTTTATGTATTTTATTTTATTATTTATGTTTAAATGAAAACAAATTGTTTTAAAAATGTAAATTTTTTTAGACAAAAATTTTTAAATGCAATAATTTTTGGAATATGATTTTAATATTTTATTTTATAAAATATAAATATAAAAAAATAAGGAAATAAAATTTTTTAATTCTCCAAATTTCTTATTCAAAATTTGCAAATAATTAAATGCAATAATTTTTGGAAAATGATTTTAATATTTTATTTTATAAAATATAAATATAAAAAAATAAGGAAATAAAATTTTTTTATTCTCCAAATTTCTTATTCAAAATTTGCAAATAATTAAATGCAATAATTTTTGGAATATGATTTTAATATTTTATTTTATAAAATATAAATATAAAAAAATAAGGAAATTAAATTTTTTTATTCTCCAAATTTCTTATTCAAAATTTGCAAATAATTTCCCCCCTAAAATTCAAGACAAAAATTTAATTTATTATTTTCTAGAAAAATGAAGTAACATTTTAATTTTGAAAAAATTTCATTTTGTTAAAAATATTGTGTCCTGTTGTCAAAAAATTTCAAAAATAATTTTTTTCTACTTTCTGAAATTCTAACAGTCTGTTTGATACGGCAATACTTTTCAGGCTCTGAATTTTTACAGTTTACGTGCACATTTTCTCTACTGCAAATTTCTTTTCAAATAAAATTCCTTGTTTGCTATTTATTTCAAGTTATTATTTTTCAATTTGACATGCTCGTGCATGTTCAGGTATGGCTGCTTGCATGTGTGTATAAGGACTATATATTTTATATTTATTAAGCTTGCATTTTATTATATTTATTTTGCATTTGGCTGACAACTTTTAAACTTTTCTTGTTTACACATAATCTGCTGTCAACTGGATGTGTCAAGAGTGCATCACCATCAACATCAACATCATATTCATATGATCGCATGAAAATAAATGCTGAATATTCAAATAAAATAAAATAAAATAAAATAAAAAGAGACAACTTCGAAATAGAATACTTATAAAAGATAAAAAATTTATTTTCGTATTTTTTCTCCATTCACTTTTATTTTTGTTGTTGTTTTTTTTTTTGTGAAAAATAATCTTTTTAAAAACAAAGAGAAAGTGTGCTGTTATTAAAAATTTTCCAGCAGCTGATAAAAAGGTAGCCTGTTTACACACATACACACATACACACAAAACACATGCCCAGGCATAAATGCAAAGAATTGCAAGCAGAGAAGAAAATGGGAATTGTTTGTAGTGTTTGCATGGCAATAAGTTTTCTCCACCGCAAATGCAAAAAGTTCAAGCTGTAATACAACGCCAGTAGATGTAATTCAATTTATAATTCTGACATGAAATAAAAAAAAAAGTGAAAACTTGTAAATAAATAAGAAAAATGTCTGAGCAACATGTAACAGGCAGCATTAGATAATAAAAAGTTGTGAATTTATGAGATGTAATAAAGTTGGCCTCTTTAGGAAGTTTATTTTTTTTTCGTCTTTAAGGACATTTTATTTTATTAAAAACAGATTTTAATAGCAAAACTGTAGTAGGAAACATTTGTGACACAGTTTTAGATTTCATAATACAGCTTGACTACAAAGCTTTCACTGGTGCTGAAGCTCAAAGCTGAAAGCTGGAGTACATTACTCTAACATTGCCATTAGTCTGTCGGCCAATTCCTGAAAACTATATAAAATTAATTAATTACTTATTTGATTTAAATTGTAACTTTAATTAAAAAGTTTAGTTAAATCTTCAAGCCGTTTAAATTTGCATTTAAATTTTTCTGCAATAAATAAATTTTTTTTTCAGCTGAATTGCTAAAAACATGCAAAGCTTTGAAGGAGTTTTTTCTAAAACCGCCTACGATCACTCCGATTATGTTGGATTGCAGCTCCGCTGAGTAATCAACTCCAACTTATCTGTAACTTTCTCTATGCAGCCGGAGTTTGGATCACCCTTCCTAACAGTGAGTTTTCGGACGATTTTGTTATTCCCAAAAACCCGTACTTTCGCCAAAAAAAAGTTCTTGTTTTTTTATAAACTCAATATCTTAAAATGAGTTGAATGTAAATGAAAAGGTTTAATATTTTTTATATATTAATCTCTGAATTATAGATTTGCTGCAAAATGTTGCGAAAGCCTAATTCTATTAAGTTAACAGTCTTTGAGCGAGTAGTATGTAAGTAACAGAGGTCTGTTAAAAACAATGCTAACTTAACTAACTGTTAATGACCAACTGCATTAATTGTTATCATTTCTCTTAAGTTATTTCATTTCTCTTTTCCCCAATCTTTTCAATTGTTATTACTTTTTTGTAGCATAGTTTTAGGCATGCACTCAATTGTTTGATTAAAACCTTTGATTGTGTAGTTCGGTAACGCTTGGGTATCGCCTGAAGCACAATTTGAAACGCAATGATTTTTAATTAAATGGTTGCTTAAATAAGCTTTTTAATCGCTTTTATAGTGAAAATCATACGCAAGGTGGGCTAGCGGTATCATTCATCTCAATGACTGCAAGAACGATGATGTCGAGCATATAGTGATTAAAGATCCTTTCGAATCTCAATTAGCTGGCATTAATCTTGTTGGTATTTAGTTTCGGAAACTTCTGATAAGGAAATAATTGGATGTAATGAAGAAATTAAAATGCCACGAAGCCCATGTAGCATTGCTTCGTAAAGCTTGGAAAATTTATGTTCTCGATTTCCGAAATCTTATTTAAACATTGATTTCATAATATTTGCTATGCAATATAAAAAAAACCCTAAAAATAAAAAAAAACTAAACCCAACAAATCTTTTAAAAACTTAAAATTTTTCTAAATATGAAAAAAATAAATGTTTTATTAAGGAAAAATAAAAATTATATTTTCCAGGTCTCAGTTGAAATCTTTTATCGTAATACAGTGTTTGTCTTGCAGTGCTCTTGTGTACATCAGATAAATACGAATTTCTTTTGTGTCAACGTCAATCAAAAGTTGCTTTGACAAATTCCTTTTCCTTTGCAAGGAATCTAGCAAGAGAGAAAAAAAAAATTCATTTATTTGTCTTATCATTTTCTCTTTGAAGTAAAGGTAACAATAACGATTCTGCATAAATAAATACCACAAATAGATGAGAGAACTCAACCCTTTTAAAGGAAATCAAATGAGAATAATAGAAATACCTTTTTAAATTTAAAAAGAACCAAATGAATGCGCATTAATTACTGCGTAATTAAAGAATAAATCGGAATATGCTTCTGATAATCCTTGAAATTCAATTGCATCAGTTGTCCTTTTGCTTTTTTTCCCATTCGGATGTTGATCAAAATAAACATCTTCAACCACAAAAGTTTTAGTAATTTTCAGCCAACAAATGATAAAGAATCAAGTATAGAACATCCTTTCTGATGATGTGTATAGTAATCAAGTAAATGGATTTCAATTTATTCGTTTATTTTCAGTTGTGTTTGGCGAATTGTTTTATTAGTCTCCCTGCGGCTACTTTCCTGTTGGCTATTAAGTTTAAGTTGGCTTCAAAGTATAAAAGAGAGAAACTTTTTATGGCATACAGTTGTTCCACTTACTTAAAGAATAATTGCGAAAATAATTTCAAAGAAGGCAATACCGAATAGACTGTCAAGTAATCATTTTCTTTATTTCAAAAAGAAAATTATTTTGTACGGCTTTTCCCTTCATTTTCAATTACTTTTATACATCCTTGATATTTCATTTCATTCTTAGTCTCCAGCTCTACATTCCAACGGCAAATAGTTTTAGCTAACTCTGTTCATGCAACACCAAAGAAATAAATTTTTATATGCTTGTTTCTTTTTCCCCTTTTCGTGGTTTTTTGTACCTTTTGACTTTTTATCAATAATTCCTTCCGAGCTACTTCTTTTAAAACGTACTGCAGTGTAGATCCTCTCAATCCATATCCTTCCGAAGCTAAATACATTTTTTTGAAAGCCATTATTTTACTTTTTTTAAATAGTACTTTTTCTTAAAAAAAAAAAAACAACTTGAAAAACGTACTCTTTTTCACTTATTCTTTTTCAATATATTTTTAAAGAAACCATTTTAAAAAGTGCACGTATTTAAAATATAATCTGATTTCATTTATTCTCTTTAAGTATATTTTTTTTTAAAAAAAATCCATGTTAATTAATTTTGATCTAATTTTTCTAAGCGACTTTTTAAAATAGGTAATCCTTATTTATGTTATTTATTTATTTATTTATTTAATATGAAAATTATAAAATGAAATCACATAGTTAGTTTTATACTAGAAAGTCTTCGTCTCCTTTTTTTGAAAGTTAGCATTTTAGTTTAGAATACTTTCTTTTTTAAAAAAATTTGTCCTTTTTAAAACGTACTAATTTTGTTTTTATTTTAGAATATGCTGTGTTACTAGAATCATTAGTTGTTAAATGGTAATTTCAAAAGTTACTTTTCACAAAAGTACTTTTTTAAAAGGCTCCTCTTCACAAAAGTACTTTTTTAAAAGTTTCTTCTTCACAAAAGTACTTTTTTAAAAGTTTCTTCTTCACAACAGTACTTTTTTAAAAGGCTCCTTTTCACAAAAGAACTTTTTTAAAATGCTCCTTTTCACACAAGTACTTTTTTAAAAGGCTCCTTTTCACAAAATTAATTTTTTAAAACGTCACTTTTCTCAAAAGTACTTTATAAAAGGTTTCTTTTTCACATAAGTAGTTTTTTAATAGGCTCCTTTCCACAAAAGTAGTTTTTTAAAAGGTTCTTTTTCACAAAATACTTTTAAAAAGGTTCCTATCCATAAGAGTACTTTCTTAAAAGGTCACTTTTCTCAAAAGTACTTTTAAAAAAGTTTCTTTATCACATAAGTAGTTTTTTAAAAGGCTCCTTTCCACAAAAGTAGTTTTTTAAAAGGTTCTTTTTCACAAAATACTTTTAAAAAGGTTCCTATCCATAAGAGTACTTTCTTAAAAGGTCACTTTTCTCAAAAGTACTTTTTAAAAGGTTTCTTTTTCACAAGAGTACTTTATTAAAATATTGTTTTTTATAAAAGTTCTCTTTTAAAAAGGTAACTTTTCACAAAAGTACTTTTTTAAAGAGGTTCCTTTTTCATATACTTTTATTTAAATTTTTTTTTTAATAACTTTTGTAAAATTTCAACTTTTATAAAATATACATTGTTAAAAATTGTATTATTTCGAAAGGTAGTAGTACTCGTTTTAAAATATTTTTTCTGCTAAAAAGTACCTTTTGTGTACTATTTTTTAATGGCGGTTACTTAAATATACATTTTCAAGGCCAGTATTTGCAGTAAAATTTTTTTCCGAAATGCCTCTTCTAGATATTTTTGTTATGGAATACAAGGAGACTCATGGAGAAGGTAGTTTTTAAAGCTACCGTGTTTTAACATATACCTGTTATCATTTTAACAGGACTCTGCTAAAGCAGCTGGTCTCTCACGTATTTGAAATTAATACGTTGTTAATCTCCAGTGTTGCATGCAGTTTCCTTTGCGTGTTGAATTGAAGAGTTTAACAACTTGAAAAATTTATTTTACATGAAGGATAATTGCCAGGAAATCTTAATTGTTCTTTTCATTTTCAAATAATCTTTAAGACTTGGTGCCTGATATTGCCAGTGAAATAATAGCGCTTGCTGAACATGCGAGCAGCATGTGTGTGTCAAGTTTTACGTGAACATTAAAGACACAACTTTTCTTTATGGGCTCATTTAGTTTTGGCCTTTTTCATCCCCTTTTTGGATACGTTATTATAGCAATTTAGTTAAATGTTTCACATTCTTCCTCAGTGAACGTACGTAAAGAAAGAGTGAGAGAAAAGTATTTATCTCGTACGATAAGCAGCTACTCGCACTAGTTTATGCTTATTTGCTCTGCAAAATAACCTTCACATGGTAATTAACTTTCGTCTTATTTATCAACTTATTTATGACATGAACGAACATATACATTCTTGTGTTTTTAAGACAACCTTGCTAAGAAGACCCTTTTTATAATCCTGCCACCACTTCACGCCACCCCCTCGCAATCTCTCTTTCCGTCTCCTGTCTTAAGTACTTTATTTAGTACGACTATTATTCTGTTTCGTGGATGCAGTATGTGTGTCCTTGTTGCTAAAGGCAGTGAGTTGTTTTAGCACAGATCCAACTTGTATCCGTTTCCGTTTTATTGCTCATTGTGTATGATTTTCTTTTTCTTTACCATCTCCATTCGTTAACTGTATTTGAATTTATGATTTTTAATTAACTAAATACTAAGATGATGTTTTATTTTCCCTGTGAAATGAAAAGTTAATTAACAAACAGCCCCGGGGGTAAAGTGCATTAAAAAATTTTCCAAAGAATTCAATTATCTAAATAGAACTAAATAAATAAGTAGAAAATTTACGAAATAAATGAGCTGACGGCTTAAGAAATGACAATTGGATTATTGATAAATAAAATGAAATAAAATAAAATGAATTAAATTTAAAAATGATAGAAATAGACTTTCTTCTTATTGTTTAAAAAATAAAGGGTAACACCATGACAAGGAGGTGCACTTGTCGTAATGGGAAGCATGATGGTTTAGCAGGACAATCCTTTTTCATTGCTTGCTATTAATTCAATTTAAAAAGGAATTAAAAATAATGTATAAAGCACTCATATAGTGGAAAGTAAAAAAAATATATCGCTAAATAAAATTGCCAAGTGTGAACCATGACTAGGTGCACTGAGAGTGCAGAAGGTTACAAATTCGCTTTATTTTTAATTTCTCTTTTTCTTTTTTGTATTTGAAACATTAATTGCCGTACATTAATAACAAAAATAAAGTAAACTTGCAAAAAACCGAATGTTATTAAAGAACTTAGAAAGGGAACTTTCTTATAATGAACAGTGACTAGGTAGGACGGTGAGCAGAGAGTGGCAGGAAATACAAATTTTGAGACTTTTCATTTCTCATTGTCTTTATGTACTTTTATTTTGCATTTTCTATGAAATTTAGCTTTTGCTGTGACACTGAAAAGACCTGCTGGAAATAACAAGGATCAAAAGATGGTTTAAATGCCAAAATATAAGCTTTTTTAGGTTTTCCAAAAAAAAAAAACTTTGTAAACTTACTGTGATTTCATGCATTCTAATTAGTTAACCTTGTGAATAATTAGTTTAATAATTATTAGTTTCCAAAAAAACAAAAATAATATTAATAATAAAAACAGGACGAAGAAAAAAAGTGTGTAATTAATTTGTAATTAAGAAGCTATTCAGTGTTAATACTAGAATAAACTTTAATAAATAGATTTAAAGAACGGTGGTGAGCAGAGTTTACTCTGCTTGGCTGTCGGCGAAAAAGGAAATTAGAGGAAAAAACATTAATAATTTCAGCAATTAACATTTTTCTAACTGTGTATATGTATGTATGTGTAAAGGAATCAACGACAAGGCATAAAAGTTAGTACAATTAAAGTCAAATATACGAGGGGTTGCTCTGAAGTGCAAAAAGTTGTTTGCCAGCTGGAAAGAGTCGACATCACATAAATGATTAGGATGTGATGCTAAAAACTCTTCACACCAAAAAAAAAAAAAAAAAAAAAAAAAAAACAAGTTAAGCCATTTTTTACGAACTCGTAAAAGAAGTCTTAATCGAATACATTGTGTCTTAATGAGGAGAAAGGGATAGTGTTAGAGAATACAGGTGAAGAATGAGGTGCGAATAGGTTGGTAGCAATTTTTTTGATTTGTACATCTCCTCTACGAAATATGGTACCAGAGATCAATGTTTAAGACTGTGACTTTTAAAAAGCAGAGATATTGGCTATTTTCGTTAATGCAGGTTGAAATGCAACACTGCACAAATTTCACAAATGTTGCGCATTGAAAAGTGTTGCTATGGAATAATGAACTTGCGAGATGACCAAAAATAAGCCTACTTTATTTATGAATACTACGATTTGCAGTGTTGCATTGCAAACTGCATTTATGAAAACTGCCATTTTTATGTTTTTTCTGCCGCCGGCAGGGATCAAACCCGCGACATAGCATACTTGAGCTGGCTGTTAAAACTCATTCGTTGGTCTTCTTTTAAATAGTATGTACTTTCCTTGAATTCTTTCAATATGTTAATAATTTGCTATGAACTTTACAACATTTTCAATTTGATTTGCCTTATCGGTTCATAATTATGTATGAGATATATAAAAAGGAATACGTATGCCGAACTTTGCCTCAACTTGGAAACCATAAATCTTGTTAATTTAATTCTTCAAATGCTCATAAATAATTCTTTTCATTTTTATTATTTCAATAAAGCAACATGAAAGCATAAAAAAATAAATAAATAAATAAATTAAATAAACAAACAACTGTCAACAGTTTTGCTGAATTGGCTCTACAACTTCTGTTTCCTGCTGCTGGCAACTAAAACAAATAAATAAGAAAATAAAACACATACGTAAATTTCATAGAACGTTTTATCTATAAATTGCTCATTCAGGCCTAATGAATAAATGAGTAAATCAATTCCTTAAACTGCTTGCACGTAAATCATACGGAAAGTGTTTATGTCTTAAGGCTTAAGGAATATATTTAATATTCTTACAAAAAAAAAAAAATTTTAAAGTCGAAGGATCAAAAGCGAAAAATGAACTTTTGAAGAACCCTTTAAATATAAATCACATTTATATTTTCCTGCAAATAGTTGCAATGTTTGCCAAAATAATCATAATGTCCTTAATTATTATTTGTTGCATGAAACTGTCAGTGATTTCGAATAGTGAAGAAAGCAGAAATAAGGAAAAGCATTTAATTAAAATTTCCTTTCGAAACTATTTTATGAAAATATATTTTGAATTATAATTTCTAATAAGTTATTGGATTCAAAATTTATTTCTTATTGACATAAGTGTGTGTCTAGGTGTTTGTGTTTGTGTATGTGCACATCCATATGAAAATATTTCTGTGAAAGGTCCTTTAAATTATGACAGTAAATAAAATTTTTATTCACTCGAATTCTGTACGAGTTTTGTCATTTTAATGGTCGAGTAATTAATTAATTATTGCTTTTCAACTTTGAGCTTTTAGCTTTGGTGTCGAACTCGAGCTCTTTAAGGCTGCAGTTGTCAAAACGCTGCTTTTGCTATAAATAGAATAGTTGCGATAAGTTTTTTCTTTCATTATTGATTTAGTGTTTCTTCTACGAGTTTTAAAATTAATAAAATTCTTTTCGAACTTAAATGGAAATTTATTTTATATTTACAAGATTTTCAATTTAAATAGAAAATTTCTCAATGCCAGACATTGGCTTCATGAAATTTTGCCTCGACTCGCAAAAGATACGTGAAAAAGTCTCTGCCAGTTTACAGCTTGTGAGTACAAAATCTGATGAGCTTAAAGCTCAAGAAGTTGCTTGCTGCTCAAAGGGGAATGATGAAATAATTTATTCCTCAAGGAATGGCCGCCTCTCATATAATAACTTGCAATGTAGTTTCCAATAAGCAAAGCAGGTGCTGAAAAAGTCGGCAGATAGATGAGCTTTGCAGTGATTCTGGTGTAAAACTTTTTCATTATTAAAAAGCCTTTTAGAATCTATTTTAATTGAATTAACTAAACTTGCGAAGCGATAGATTTGTTTGCGGTTACATGCAAAGGAACTCGTCGTATACGCCTTCACTACTTGGAAGTTCCAACAGCACATGATATATTAAAGACCTTGAAAGAAATTCTAGAAGATTTTTTCATTGATGAAGTTAGAAAATCATCTAACGATACTTTGATGTTCGGTCTTTGTCGTACTATTTGGCCCGGCTGGCTGCGTTAAATTTCCTTCTGTCTATTTCCGTTCTGTTTGTACAACGATAATTTTAAATACAAAGTTTTGGAAATTTAATTTCCTTTTTAATTGAAATTGTAAGTGATACAGGAAATTCGCTGAAACCCTGCGAGTGATTGCTAAATGGAAAACAGTCGTTAATAGAGATCCCAGAAAGTCCATACGAGAAGTGCAGAAATGGCAAACTTTGTAAGAAGTTATCAAATTCTATTCGAAAATGTTTTAAAAAAAATCTTTAATATAATTAAAAAATTGCATCATTGTTGCTGTTGGCAGTTTTAATTTGCCTGCTCTTCTACAAACTCATTTCTAAAGAGCTTAAATGTTAATTATATCCTCTTTCAATGTACTCATCATTCGTGGTGGATACTAGTTGTTTTTGTATCACAAGTTTTTTGTTTCTATTGGCTCACAAATGTAGAAATCACTGTGCAACAATGTTGTCTTAAAATGGACTTACCCATTAATTGCCTGATGGTTCAATAACCCTTGTATATGGCCAATAATAAAAGGAAATATAAAAGGTCCTTTTGCCACTCTCAACAATCACCACTTGCGCCAACACAACGGCTTTATCTGCATCATGTTGTGTTTGCTTGTTTTCTGCTCTTTTTAAATAGCTTTATCAGCAATCTAGTGAAAACAATGTTGCAACAAGAAAGCAAATAAAAAATAAGAATCCAAATTTTTCAATACTGTACGAGTTAAATTGTTGCAGCATTTCGGAGGCATAACAAACTTGCAAAAGGGAGCGATAAATAAAACCAAAGTTAGAGAGTTGTAAAATGTTACAATGGTGTTCATGCTGTTCATGCTAAAGTGTGGCAGCAGTTTTCAGCATTATAACGAACGAAACTAGTTTCGAAGGACATACTCTCTGGTCATACAAAGGACCTCCTGCAGAGTTCATGTGTAAACATATTTTTTGCTGAAAGTAGTAAAATGGCTGACTACGTTCGAAAATTTACAAATCCAAAGGAAGTTTTTTTTTTGCTTTCACTTCCTTGTATGATCGATTCCTCACAGGTATTGGAAGAGGAAATTGGAAATTTTTTGAAAAAAAAAATTTTAGAATTTTGTATTGTAGAAATTCTCTAAAACTGAACGAGAATTATTGCAACCAGTTATTGCAATCAGTGTTGCTAGTGACATTTTTGCTTTTATTTGCATTTGCGACAGCAGCCTGAAGGAGTTTCTGAAGTATAATTTTTTTTTATGAAAACGAAAGGGAAAATTTTAAATTGATCCTTTTTTTTTAGAATAGCTTTGAACTGATAATTTTCTTTATGAATTTTGATTTTACTTTAAATTATCGCAAGCCGGGCCATCGTTTGGTAATCACTGTTCCAAACTACTGGGACTCTTTGTTTAATTGAATTTGCTGGAACTGGTTGTGGACTTCATTCGATTGAATATCAAAAATTCAAAAGTCATTGAACTTTTTTTGTTGCCTCTGACAATTCATTCAGTTGGTTTTTATGTTCCTCTAAACAACAGCAACAGTCAAAGGCAAAAACAAATATATATATATATATATTTAATGGCAGTTGATAACTTTCAACTTATTGCACTTTAATCGCTGTCATGGCATCATAAAAATCTCTCGTTTGTAAGTGACACACATTTTTTTGTCCTTGCTTAAATGATTCTTTTTATTTGCGACGGTAGTTAAAGGATTTTAATCTTTATTAAAATTTTTCCTTTATTTTGTGTGTTGGATTCCAACGAAAAATAAAAACAAAACCAAAAAAAAAAAATAACAAAAAGGACTCACTTGAACAGCATCACTACACATCATTTAATATTGGGAACAAATTTAAACAGAAAATGGAAAACGTGGCAAAAGCAAGCAAGAGAAAGGACACAGGATCAAATAAAAAGTGAAATCGTTAACACTGAACAAACAACGAATAATTCTCTTGCACCATGACAGCGAAAAAATGAAAGCGTTAAGTCCTGACACTGCCACACAATTAAGCAGTATAAATTTAAATCAAAAATGGGTTTATTTTTTTGTTTTGGCCGGTGAAATGAAATTGAGCTGAAGCTTTTTCTTTTGAATGCATCCTTCAATCACTAAAATGAACGATTTAAGCAAATCGGATTGCTTTCCAAAATTTTCCACTACTTAGAACATGACGCATTTTTAGGACTGAGCAGAATTGTAAATTGTCTACAGGTGCACATTCCACCGTTTTTCAGCTCTACTTGCAGTCTTTCGCTAATTATGAGCGGATTTCCTCTATCGCTAATAATTACAATTAAAAAGAAAGCTAAATTTGCAAAATGTTGAAGCAAAGAAATTTCATTTAAAATTGTCGTTCGAAATTTAGCAGCGAGACGGCCGACGTGACGTACTGATTATGTGCTTTTGCACACATGGGTCCAATATTTTATCGTACGAAAAATTCTTTGATCGCGCCAAGTTAGAGATTGTCTTTAGCTGAAGAAGTCCGCTGATGAACTTGATATTGCTAAAGTCTTGGGTTCGAACCCAACTACGGGCGGTCGTAAAATATCTCTTGTGTTTTTGAAATGTTGAAGAAGAAGACAATGGCGTTTTTGCGAAAAAATGGCTTAGGCGCGGCGTTCTTCTCTTCTTGGATAATTTTCATTAAAAAATCGACAGGAAAATGGAATTAGTTAGGCAAGTTGCAATTATGAAACCACTTCACAAAACCGAAATTTAAATTTGATCACAATTAAAAAATAAATCGCTTTTCTTCAATTAAAAAAAAAACGTTCCTTTTTTTCGTTTCCTTTTTCGTAATTTGAACTTAAAGACTAAAATAATATTATTATTAAAGCAAAAGTAATAAATTATAAAAAAAAAACAAAAATGGTGGTCTGTCAGGCATGCGCAGTCGAACATGCATTTAATTGTCTATGCCTATGCACATTACGGAGGAAGTGGCGAAATATTATTTATATTATTAAAATTTTTATTAAACTATTTTATAATAAAAAAACCCAAAAAAAAAATTTTTTTGGCTTTTAAAAATTATTTAAAGTGAAAAAATCATAAAGAAAGGACATTCACAAATCTCTAGAAAAAAACATTTTTTTTTGTCCTGTTAATATTTTGTTCACTATGATACACATCGTTAGCTGAAATGCAAAGGCATCTAATAATATTGTAAAAAAAAACATTAAGCTCGCAATTGTTTTTGCAAACATTATTGAATTTTGTGTGATTTAACACACAAGAATTTTGTAAAATTGGAATTTTGTATTTCATCTAACGATATATAGACATTTTTTTTGCAACGTTAGCAATCAAATAATTTTTTGTTTTAAACATAAACTTTTATTTTTGTCACGATCCTTCAAGGATACTCGTTCAAGGATACTCGTTCAAGGATTAAGTTATTTAAGTAAATTTAAAAACACTTTATTTGATCCTGTGTCCTTTCTCTTGCTTGCTTTTTCCACGTTTTCCATTTTCTGTTTAAATTTGTTCCCAATATTAAATGATGTGTAGTGATGCTGTTCAAATGAGTCCTTTTTGTTATTTTTTTTTTTTGGTTTTGTTTATTTAAGTTATTTGTTCCTGTTTGATCATGGAATGCTGCTTTTTTTCAAATTTTCCCCAACAATAATTTACGTTTGCTTCTTTATTTTCTTCACGATCGGTCAAGGATACTCACAGGATTAAGTTATTTAAGTGACCTGATCCTGTTTGTTCACGGAATGTTGTTTTTTTTTCAAATTTCCCCCAACAATAATTTACGTTTGCTTCTTTATTTTCTTCGCGATCGGTCAAGGATACTCGCAGGATTAAGATATTTAAGTGATCTGATCCTGTTTGATTATGGAATGTTGTTTTTTTTTTTAAATTTCCCCCAACAATAATTTACGTTTGCTTCCTTATTTTCTTCACGATCGGTCAAGGATACTCGCAGGCTTAAGTTATTTAAGTGATCTGATCCTGTTTGATTATGGAATTGTGTTTTATTTTAAATTTCCCCCAAAAGCAATAATTTACTTCAACTATAATTATAAAAATTGAATCATTAAAAATATTAAATAATAAAGTTTATAAGTGAAATATTTGACATGTATGCCTTTGCATGGCATCCATAATGGATGCCATTGATTTCCTTCTTCAGACCAAATATGAACGATTAACATTTAATCTTGTCTGTCCAGTTTCCATTGTTTCGACAGTTTTGTAAATTATTTTGGTTTAATGCATGTCTTGCATGCATTCAATTATTGAAGTCATTGACCAAAATGAGAGTTAGACACACACACGCACACACACACATGTATATGCATATACATTTAAACGAATTCACTCGTGTGGATGAAACAATTGTATCAAGTTTCATAATAATAAATTCATAAGGCAAGTTGAAGGATAACGAATTAAATCTGGCACACATACATGCAAAAGGGTTTACTTAAGAATAAAGCAAAAAAGTTATATATTTTGCTTAAATTGAATGGCTTATTTTAATTAAAAAATAAAATAAAAAATTGCAATTATAAAACTAAACAAAGGCTTATGGAGTCTCTCTGTTCGTAAGATAATAAATTCTCTATTATTATTATTTAAAAATGGCAATAAATTTTATTTTAGAATTTCTGGTTACTGAGTTTAAAAGTACGCACTTGGAAAGGAAAAAAGTATTTAAATTAAAAGATAATCCATTCATATCATGGCATTTGATTCATTTAGTTTTCTTTTAGGGGAGAAACAAATCCAAATGTGCAATAAAATAAAATTTATTCATTGTTAATATTTAGATTTCATGGATGCTGACTCAGGCAGGATATTTAGTTTTACAGTTTGGCCACTAAAATAAAGTTTCAAAAGTCAAGAATACATTTTTTTTTATTATTATTTAAATGTGAACAATTAAATTGTTTTATTAATAAATTAAATTTTAAAAAATTTTTGCATTCAAATTATTTTCATTATTTTTTTTTTTTTTAGCCACCAGCAAACATTCTTTATTCATTCAAGCAAAACTTTCTGTGGAAAATCTAATTTTTTAATTTCCTTTTTATTTCTTTGTTTTGCTTTCTTGTTTAAATTGTTATTGTTGCTCGTCTAGTTTTATTTAGAAAATATTATGCAACAAAAAACAAAAAAAAAAAAAGAAATAAAATGCAGCAAAATGTGCTCTGGGGGAAGATTTTGTGCCAAAAATTGTGAACAAAATGGAAACGGCATAAAAAATAGCGTAAAATTTTGTGATTGCATACATGCGACTATAAAAACTGTAACTACTTTCAGTGCACTCGTTGGCAGTAACTCCCAACAAAAAAGAATTGGCTGTTAATTTTTTTAATGGCAGAAACTTGAAAGGATTTAAAAATAGTTTGCTTTTGCTTGGCTTTTGTCTTTCAACAAGAGATACTTTAGATATATAAAAATTCTATATAAAATTCAACAACTTTAACCTCGTGTGCTGTACAGAATAGCTCGCAATATCTTTTTGTTGTAATTGGAGAATAAATAAACAGTGGTGTTGTAAGCACTACTAAATTTTCATTTCTTTGTAGGCGTTTTTTTATTTTCGCTTTGGCAATGAAAATATTTAAATATTTTAAATCTATTGCTTGCACTCAATAATGTAAGAAAATACTAAAAAAATAAAAATATTAAACAAAATATTAAATTACTAAAAAAATTAAATATTTTTAAAACTTTAACTTTAAAAATTTTAGAAAAAAAAATATTCTAATATTTTTGGTCTCCTTGATCAGTGATCAGTATTATAAATTAATATTATATTAATTACGGATTTGAAATTTTAGTATAAAATTTAAAATATAAATTAATTTATTAATTAATTATTTGTTTTTTAATATTAAATTTAAATATAAATTAATAAAAATTATAGGAAACATAATAATAAAAGAAATTAATTTAAATATTTATTTTTGTTAAAGTTCGGTACTAAATTTACAATCTTAAATTTCTAACTTATATTTTTAAATCAAAAACAAAAGCTTAGTAAATATCTTTTTATAAAATTTGAAACATTTAAAATAATTATAAAAATTTTTATCTTTAAATTTATATTCTAAACATAAAAATTTGTTTTCAAACAGAAAGCTAATTTTTTTTTGCCTCTTTTGTCTTAAAAAGGGCACATAAAATATGAAAAAAAAAAAAATTTAAATCAAAACCAGCCTTCTATTTCTTGCATTAAAATATAACTGCAAAACCTTAAGGATAATGATTTTCATATATATATATATATTATTGCATATATTCATCAGAATTAATTAAAACGAGAATTTATACAGTTTTAATATCATATACAATTTTGAGGAACGACTACGAATATTTAAATTTTCTGAAAAATTTATATGAATTACGGAATTAAATCCAGCCAGGAGTCTATCATATCAATCGTAAAATCTCTTTGTAATGCACTGTAACTACTACATTGACAGTTTTTAATTTTGAAAATTTTCTTCAAAAATATTTTACTCTTTGAGCTCCCTACAGCAAATGCATCACTTGAAATTGCCAAATAATTAACTTGATTTGAGGCAACTAGTTTTGTATGAATACACTCTTTTACTTTCTGTTATGTTGCTTAAGTTGGCAAAAAGATTTTTTTAAAAATATATACTTTTATGTTATACTTTCATATTGGCAAGCATAGGCATGCCCAGCAAACAGCATTTAGGCTGCCTTCCTTAGAAATTGGTTTCTTCTTGCTTTCCGAAGGGGTTCGTAAGATTTACAAAAATTCTTTAAAAATTTTTTTTTAAAAACATTTCTTCATTTTATATTTAAAGCGCACTGAAATTGCTTTAACTTATTGGTGAGGTGGAGCCACCTGATGCCGAAATATATTTCTGAGAGGATTCTTGTCAAAATTTACAAATTTAGAATCCTTTTGTTAAGAAATAAATGAGAATTACAATGGAAACACAAATTTTACTTTTTTATATCATGTGTTTCTTCATTAGCGCAAATTCTGCCATAAATTCCAACCATTAAAAGTATTTGTTAAGAAACAAATGAGAATTACAAGAAAATCTTAAATCCTATTCAGTCACAAGTGCAGAAAATTGAATGCATCTGACATTTTATATAATTTTAAAGAGGGGAGTCACAGAAAGTTACCAAAAAAAATAAAATTCAAATCTGAAGCTGAATGATTTGATGCCAAGCACATCATTCATTTGTGAAAGCTTCGGCAGCATCTTATAAACATTGTAAATGAGGAATTGAAATAAGAAGAAGCATTGCTTGGCCACATGTGCCTTTGGTTCTGTTAAAAAAAATTTTTTTATGAATATCTTAAAATTGATCCTTCAAAAAATGTTCTCAAGCAATTGGAAGCCTGTGTTGGTGTTACTTGAATGAATGTTTGTGTTTGAAGGGAAACGGTAGCAACGAAGAAGGAAGAGCTTCGGCAAGTAACAGATGACAGATGTCTTTCTTGTCTTGATATTTAAATTCCTGACCATATTTTTGTAGTTGTTGGCTTAGAATTATGCCACATATTGGCATAAAAGTGTTCGCTGGTCGCATTCATTCAAACATGCATTCATTCATCCAATTACACCATTTCCATGTTAAGGCAACAATAACATGCTCGTAAACAGCATTGATGATGGTGGGGCGCAGTTTAGTTTTGTTTTAATGGCGTAAACATTTTCGATGTTGTTGTAGTAGTCCTTGTAGCTTTCTCTATTTATTTGTTGTTTTTATTATTTAAGCGATGCATTACACATTTCACCACAAGTGAAGCCTGCATTGGTGTTACTTGAATGTATGACGAATCCTCAAGTACTAAAAGGAGCACCATCAGCATACGCAAACAACAACAATAACAGCCCAAAACACCAAAATGAACTCTCTGTGTGTGTGTGTGTGTTTGTGTGTGTTTATTTGGTTGTTTTTATATGCACTAAACAGCCATGTAGCATTGTTAGTGCCATTTAACGGGTTTGCTGTCTTTCCTGTATTTTTATTCGATTACTTTCAATTTTTTCTTTTCCATTTTGTTCTGTTTGTTCCCTCAAATTTTTAGTTTTACTCGCGTGACGCTTCACAATAAACTTGCGTATAAACAAAATGCAATTTCATTTCATTTTTGATATGCAACCAACAACCGCAGGATCAAGAAAAAAAAAAAAATTGTTGTTACTTTTGCACTTTTATTACAATTTTTTTTTTCTTTTATATTGTTTGCCTTTTCTTAATTTCTGTCGAAATATATAAACGAAACGAAATGCAAATGAAAAAATTGTCAATTTCTAGATGTAATTGCCTGTGCACTTACCAAGAGTGCAATTAAAACAAGATCTGCTAGCGAATCGAGTACGGCAGGACTAGACAAAAAAAAAAAAAAAATTAAAAAATCTGAAAATATAATAGACATTATGCTCAAAAGGATAATAAAAAGATTTGACAGCAATAATCGTTAAAAACCATAAAATAAAACTAATGATGTCATTTTAATGTTTTTAATAAAAGAATACAACAACAAGGCGAAGGCATTTCAAGGATTTTCATTTCATTCTATATTTTTATTTATATACTGATTTTGTTTTTCGATTCTGTTTCTGAAGCAGGACATACGTTTTCATATACAATTTTATGACTTCTGCTTGTAACTGAAAGCAAGCACTGCAACGTTTTACGTTTGTGCGACTACTTATCAATTTAGTGCTGTTTGATTTTAAAATTGCCAATATAAAAAGTTATTATTGCATTTTCATTTCATTGCTCAAGGAATAGCAAGGATATATTTAAAGAGTTGGAATATTAAAGGATTTATTGCTTGTGATATTTTCTTGCATACTCGTGTTATGAAATTATTAAACTTTTGACAATTTTTAGTTTTCAAACGTTTGTCAATTAAGTGCAATCGCATTATTGCCTCAAGCAGAAGGGAGAAGAGAAGATGGCAGGACTGACGTTGCATTAAAAGTCATTTTCGGTATAAGATGGGCGCTGTCTTTGAAAGAAACTCATTTCAAGCATACAAAATAAGTAGCAGTTATACCATGATTATATACAGACATTATATATATACGGCTTCTATAACTATTACGGTTTGAAGTTCTTGTAATTCTCATTTAGTATATAAACTTTTCTAAATAAATAAATGAAAAAGAAGAGAAAAGTATTTTCCTCTCAATATATTTTAAGGCCATTGAAACTTAATTTTGAACATGCTAAATATCAAGTTCTTGTAATTCTCATTTAGTATATAATCTTTTCTAAATAAATAAATGAAAGAGAAGAGAAAAGTATTTTCCTCTCAATATATTTTAAGGCCATTGAAACTTATTTTTGAACATGCTAAATATCAAGTTCTTGCAATTCTCATTTAGTATATAAACTTTTCTAAATAAATAAATGAAATATATCAATATATTTTAAGGCCATTGAAACTTATTTTTGAACATGCTAAATTAGAGAGGATCCAACAGACTTTTTTTATTAATAGTTCTAATTATTTTTATAAATAAAAATTAGAAAATATCGCGAAAAAACTATTAAATATCGTTTGCGGTATTTTGAAATATATTGGGTAGACCAAAAAGTCTTTTCGTGTTTTGTCAATAGGTGTAGTTGCAGTCGTATATCTCCAGTGCTGCCAATTGTATTGTGTCATACCATGTAGTGTTGGAAAGGTGAGATTTTAAGCTTCATTTAACCACAAATTATTAACAGCAAGTAATTAAAACAGTTACAGCAGTTTAAAATGAAAAAATTCCCTATATTTTGTAATATTTGTATAAACAAGGGGAAGAATGCCATGCAAAGTACCAATGGAATTTGGTAAGTTTACAGAGACTATGCTGTATTAGTTCATGTAGCACAATAATGGTTCGAAATTTCGATGTGACAGATACATTTCGCTTAGGTCCATCTATCGTTGAAAAATTTGATGAAATTGTGGAAAGGATTGACCAGGACTATTAAATAAGCAGCCATGACATCGTTAATGAACTTAACATTCATCATCAAATGATTTTAAACTATTTACAAAAGGCTGGCTATAAAAAAAGCTCGACGTTTGGGTACCATGTGAATTGTATGTGAGAAATTTAATGGACCCAATTGACATCTGCGAGTTTTTGCTGAAACGAAACCAGAAAAGTTTCACACTAATGGAATAATGTTTCCAGTTGGAAAATGGCAAAAGGTGGTCGACCAAAATGTTACATATTTGCTTTATTAAAGTTCATTATAAATATAAAAAAAAAATGAGTTAAAGTTTGATTAGAAATACGAAAAGACTTTTTCAACTACCCCATATAGTTTTTTTTTTTTTTTTTTTTTTTTTTTTTTTTTTTTTTTTTTTTTTAATAAATTAAAAAACGTTAAATAAAAAGCAATTGACTGTTACAAAATCATTTACTGATTTCAACTATAATTTTTATTTTAAATAATTTATAATTTTTTTTTTTTTGGTTTTTTATTATTTAAATAAAATGAACTTTATTTGCTTAATGAAATAGAATTTATTTTGAATACCTTAAAGGTCACTGAATTACCCGCCAAATGTCAACATTTTCCATTAATACGTACCTGCAATGAAATAAATTTAGAACAGAAGTTATAAAAATGTTATTTAATAAATAAATAAACAATAAACTAAATTTGCAACATAAAAATAACGATTGTAATTAAAAACTAGCAAACATGTGTTGCAAACAGCATGTCGCTCACACATCATTAAACAGGGATTACACAAACAGACAATTACACAAATGCAACAATGCAAATGCATTTGAATGCATTCACAAAGCCAAAACAAAAAGGATTTGATTGCACATACGACTAGTTGTATGGCAAACAAAAGATATTTACATTTTTAAATAACTGAGCGAGTGTGTGGCATGAGCATGCATTTGGGTGTTGGGCTTTGAAAGCTCTCTGGCTGAACAGTTTTGCCTTAAAACATTAATTTAAATATTAAATGTAAGCTGCGATCTAACAAGGATAATAATTAAAAGGATTTTATTTGTTCAAATTTCCATGTTTTGTAAATTCATTTTCAAACATTTTTCTATACGTTGTCATATTCAGCTGGCGACCACATCTCCAACCGTACACGAGTTCAAATCCCAGACCACAAAAAAAAAAACTATAGAAAAAGAGATATATTTTTTTTTGTGGAATTTTGTAATTTCTTGCCTTGATAACTGATAGTTGGTCAAGGAGGAACTTCATTATAAAGCAAAGTGCGTGCAACAAAGCAATAGATTTTGCAAACTACACTGAGCAAAATGTGCCTAGTAGTACCTAATAAAATAGAACAAAATTTACAAGATATCTCTATGTTTTTTTTTTTCAAGAAGAACATCTTATTAATTTCATAGGGAAAACCTTTTTGAAAAAATCAAGAAGGAAACTTATAGATTTTATTAGGTATTCTTCTTAATTTTTTCAAAAAGGTTTTCTTCTCGATGTTACCAGGTTATCTTATTGACTTTTTCAAAAAGGTTTTCTTCTTAATTTTACCAGGTTACCTTATTGACTTTTTTATAAATAATACTTCTTGATTTTATTTTATAATATTTTTTATTGATTTATTATTTCTATATGCATTAATATAATAATAAACAGTAAATATTATTATTACTAGTATATTACGGACTTTTTACATATATAACTTTGAATTTATGTGTTTTCCTTCTTCATAAAATTAATAACATTTACCACAAAAAAATAATAAGGAATCCCTTTAAAAAAATCTTCGCTTCTTTCTGCTGGGATACCCCTTTGCCTAAAAACGTTTCATAGAGAAAATCTTCTTGATTCTATGATGCAGTTTTTGCTCCGTGTACGTTCGCAACAACATTTGGGTGCCTTCGTAGGCGAGTGAATAATGCTCAGCCTACTGAACCGGAGGTCGCGAGTTCGATTCCTGCCTTGACCCTGAGTGTTTTCCTGCGGACAAGCCAAAAGCTTTGCGGATAGAGTTTGTAAAAAAAAAAAAAAAAAAAAAAAAAAAAAACTAATCGAAAGCAAATTTTAGACTTTTTAGGAACTTTAAAACAAACTTGGGAATACTGTTCCGATTTCGATATAGAGATGCTCGTATGGTTTTACAAATTGGAAAAGGCTGGGAAATTCTAATCCAGCTACACATGCTCCTCAGCACTCGCAATTTTAAACAGAAATGAGCAGGCCAGAAGTTAAAGTGAACTGCCGTTTTGTTTTGTTTCCGCTGCAGGTTTTCTTATGATAATTTTCGAAAAGTTGCTCATAAGTCGCCCCTCAAACGCTCCTCGAACTCTCCTCAAAAATATTCCGTGCAGTTGGCAAATTTTAGTCCTGCCAAAACATTTGTTTTATTATCGCATCCAAAACAAGAATTAAATATCGGACGGGCGATGGCATTTATAATTCCATTTATCAAGCTCTTTTTAGAAGTCCTGCCAATGACTTCGATTCAACACTTTCCTTATTAACAATCTATCCAGTCAAGGATAAGCCGAATAGAAATATTTTGCAGGGCTTCAGCAGCAACTGAGTGGGCTTCACTCAAAAATACAAACAGTTTGTTTTAGTGGATCTCATGTTTAAAGTCTTACGAAAGTTAAACGCGCTTCGACCGCTTTCAAATTCCGCATTCCATTCCCATCGGGCTTGCGCTTTAGTCCTGCAAAATAGTTGTTACTTTACTTCAGCCCCCGAAATTTAGATTTTAATGAAATTCATAAAGCAAGAAATTCATTATTTGATGTAATTTTCCTTTTTCATTTCCTCTGTTCATCTCCAACTGCCCGCATTGCCATCTCCACTCGTTCCCATTTTGCTCACTTCAGATTTATACTTGAATTGCTTATTGAAGAAATGAACACCAACACAAATTTATTTTCATTTGAATTCATTTATTTTCATTTGTAGTCCTGAGATCGTAACAAAATCGCATGTGTGTGCATTGGGTGTGGATGAGCAAGTGATCATATACTCGTGTGTATGCTGTATATGTATTAGTGCGTATAAAAATGACAAACTAAAAACAAAAATTGAATAGGAAATGGATATTAAAATATATAAATAGAGTTTTTGTTGTTCTCTTTATGTGTCAATTATTCAGGAAAAAAGTAGGAAATGAAACAAACAACAGCAACAACAGCAACAGTATGTAGAGCAAACATTTTTAAAATGAAAAATTGCAATAATCACAAACGCATACACACAAAAACACACACACGCACATGGTCGCACATGGTCGCACATCCAACCACACAGCTCCTGATATATTGAATGTTGTGTAATAAAAAGAGAGACACATGTGTGACATTTTAATGAATAATTGCTCAAAGTTTTTTCCATCCTTCATTACTTGTATACAAATGAATGTCCTACATTTTGTATTTAAATTGAAAGGGATAAAGTTAAGGAAATAGTTGAATTATTGCCCGTCTAATGTGTTTTTTTTTTTTCTTTAAAGGACAACAGGCAATTAATTCCCAAGGCTTAACTAAATGTTAGCGAAATGATGTTCCTTTGAGCAAAACAATTAAATCTAGAAAACTCAAGTGGTAGGGATTAGTGGCTCTACATCAGTTCAGGACAGCTTTCCTAACAATTGGTGATCCTTCTTCCCATATCTAATCATTAAAAAAAAAGTGTTTTTAGATAAAATGGTGTTGAACTTAAATCATTTGTAACGTTACTACTATTTACAAAAATGATGAGCTCAAGATATGCGTTGAATTTGTGTTTGGCGCGAACACAAATTATCCTTTGTTGCACTTATAACCAAAATCGAAAGGAATTTTCGAAATATGTTAAAACTTGTATGAGTAGTGTTATTATAAACACTGCAAAAAAGCATTTCCGCTTCCCTTATATGTAGACAGTTGGAAGCAATTTTGCAGAGGATATACACTCCTTTCAGTTTGTTATCGTAGGAATCTTAAAAATTATATATTTTGTAATAAATAATTAATAAAAAAAAGGAAAAAATGATTAAATCTTTTGCCACTATTTTAAGAATTATGCTTTTTATATTTTTTGCATATTTCATATTTATAATCTTTTGCCACTATTTAAGAATTATGCTTTTTATATTTTTTTGCGTATATCATATTTATAAATGTAAGGACTCTACTGTTCTCCAGATGTCCTTTATAATTAGCCCTACTTTTAACGCAAATTATAGCTAGCGAACTTCCTATTCTGCCATAATTCTCCTGCCCTACATTTTTAATTTTAACAATTTGTGCAGTTTTTATATGCCTGCGATAACTTAATTTTGCTTGTTTTAAGGACATCAGTACTTCCCAAGTTTTTGAATATTCTTGAGTGGTTTGAACTAACAGAACTATTGTAGCTATTAAAATAAATTAGTTTTAAGCTGACCGAGTTGCTGTTACTGATGGACCCACACACAGGATCTTATAAAATATAATAAAAGCTGTCTAGGAGATTAGAAATTCTAGGATCCTGTTTACCGTGTAATTCTTGGCTAAGGTTTGCAGTTATACAATATATTGTGCAATTCGTTTTCCCAGATCTATTAGCCAATCTCTGTAAAGTCTGTCTTATCGCAGTCGCTGACGGATGGCTCGGGTGACTAGTTTTTCATTTTCATTTACTAGGAAAAAACGCATATAATGTAAACTTGCCTTTGCAAAGAACAAATTGAGCTGCCTTCTACTTCAAATCTACAAGCTTAAATATGACCATATTCGAACATATTTAATCTTATCTGCTGCTTAAATGTGCATGTTTAGATTTGTTTCAAAATAAAAATAAATTACTTTTCTCGTTCACATGTACGTAAGAGCTTGAATATCTGACAAATAAGAAATAAATGTTGCAAAAAATATTACAAAACATGAAGGGAATATACAACACAAAACACTAATTTTAGAATGTAGGCCAATAACCACACACACACGCGACAAAGCGCACACGAGCACACGAGCACACATGCAGACATGCACAAAAGCACATGACATAAAAAAAAGCACACGAGCACATTTATGAGAATAAAAAATAAATGACTTTTTAAGCTCCCATTATAAGAAAGGATAAAAACACAATTGTAAAAGAAAAGCAAAAATAACGGGGAAAAAGTAACGAAAATTATCTAGAAATTTCTTTTTCTTGTTCCCTTTTAAATATCCTTAGAAGTTGGCAAGTGCAATTGCAAGATATACACAACAGCCTAGACATAATTTTCTTCCATTTCTTCCATCTGCTGCTCCTTAAGTAGAGACGTCCTTGCAATCTAGAGTGATACAAGACAGCTTGGAACGGCGTGTGTCTGTGTGAGTGCATTAGTTGACTGTATTGCAGCAAGTAAATGATATTCTTGTTATTTTATTTCCATTTCTTTTTTTCTTTGTTTTTTTTTGCTTGTCGGCATGTGCATAAGTAATACTTGTTACTACATGATTACAATTGTTGTTGCTGCTGCCTCAACTGTTGTTATTCTGATTATTGTTGCAGTCACTCTACTCATAGCTGTTCTAGCAGCAACTGCTCTAGTTGTAGGCATTGTATCTCTAGTACTTCACGTTAAGATTCCCTTTATCAAAAAACCTTGTTGTCATTTCTTCTAGTCTTCTTGTTATTTGTTGACTGCTTGCAGTTGGCAAAAAAAATATGAATTGTTTCTACAACTTTTTTGACGTTTTATTATCGCACCCCAAACAAAAATTTTTGTTACAAAACACATGCACTTGTGCATTAAAGGCTGTCTGGCAATCCGGTATACAAACATACATACATACGTGAATTTATGGTGTTGAGTTTTTGTTTACATAAATATTTGGAATTTGTTATGTGTCATCTTTGAACAAAACTCACTCTAAAATATTTTCGACTTGTATGTTCTTTTGAAAAATCAGTTTTTGGAAATGAATTGTCAGGATATTTATCCCTTTTTCGTAAAGGATTTTCACTTAAAAGGTAAAAGTTGTTGAAAAAGTTTTAAATGATCAATTTGCTGGAAAGTACTTTTGAAAACGGTAGCTTTTCTAAACTGTCTTGCAAAAAAGTGTTCCTTAAATAAGAAAAGGATTTTTAAAAAATAGTTTTGGTAAAAAACGGTTTTGTAAAAAAAAGTTTTTTAAAAAAATGTTTTGGGAAAAAAAGTTTTTTAAAAAAATGTTTTGGGAAAAAAAGTTTTTTAAAAAAATTTTTTTGGAAAAAAAAGTTTTGTAAAACAAGGTTTTGTAAAAAAAAGTTTTGGGGGAAAAAGTTTTGTAAAAAAATGTTTTGGAAAAAAAATTTGTTAAAAAAAGTTTTGTAAAAAAGAGTTTTGTAAAAAAAAGGTTTTGTAAAAGAGTTTTTTAAAAAAAAGTTTTGTAAAAAAGGTTTGGTAAAAAAAAGTTTTGTTAAAAAAGCTTTTGTAAAAAAATTTTTAGTAAAAAAAAGTACTTTTTAACGTTATAAAAAAGTATTTTTTTTTAAAGACAAACAAAGGAGAGGAGGTTTACACTAAACATAACTTTACACGTATAAATTTAATATATAGGGTAGATTCTCTACCAAAGTAGTTTTAATTTTTATTGAAAATTGTACTTTTTTATAATACTTGAAATGAAAACATGCGATCTTTCCATACCACATAATACGTTATAAAAAAGTACCGTTTTTACCTTGTCAAAAAATACTTTTTTTAACTTGTCAAAGAGTACTTTTTACCTTGTCACAAAGTACTTTTTTACCTTGTCAATGAGTACTTTTTACTTTGTCAAAAAGCACTTTTTTTACCTTTTAAAAAAGTCTTTTTTTTAGTTTGTCAAAAAAAGAGCCTTTCAAAAACTTCGCTGAATAGAAGTACTTTTTAAAAGAATAACCTTCGCAAAACATGTGCGTTTCTAAACTTTTTTACAAATCTTTTTATAAATGAGATCCTTTGAAAAAGTTATTATAAACGATACTTTTCTAGAATTAAACGAATTATAAGAAATATTGAATTTTAATTTTAAAAAAGTGCCCTTAAGGAAGAATGCTTAATACTTTATAAGAAACATTTTAAAATTTGTGCAAAAAATTACTTTTTTATTTTTTAAAAAATGAGCCTTTCAAAGGATTTACTTTTGAAAGCATCAACCTTCAAACAAAATACTACTTTGCTAAAAAGGAGTACTCCTTAAAAGACCTTTAAAGGGCTTTTCAAATTCGTACTCTTATTTTTTAAGATGCTGCTAAGGAAAGCTATTTTTTCAAAGTACCTAACAACATCTGTATTGTATTTATTTAAAAATATTTTGAACATTTTTAAAACATTTTTAAAACATTTTCAAAAATTATTTATTTATTTACTTAATTTCAGAATTATATGAATATAATTGCATTGTGGCTAGAAGCGCTGGACTACATAATATTTATAAAGAGTACCATTTTAAAAAAATAGTAATTTTTTAAAAAAAATGCCTATTAAATAGTAGTATTTTAAGAAATTTCACGCCAAAAGGTACTTTTCTAAAAAAATATCTAGCAAAAATCGTTTGGTCCCAGAAACCTTAAAAAATAAGGGTTGAAAAATTTTTTTTAAGCGAATGAATTACGCATAGCCTAATGAATCGGAGATTGCGGGTACGAATCCTGCCTAGACCCTAGATGTAAGTGAGTTCAAAAAAAAAACTATATTCTGATAAAGTGAATTTTGAACATATACGTAAGAAGTGCATTCTTAAGAAAGTACCTTTGAAGAGGATTTTAAAATGTTCCTGTTTAGAAAAAATTAATTTAAAAACTATTTGTTTGAGGAAACTCTTTTGATCCTTCGGATGAGCTTTCTTAAAAATGTTAAAGAACATTGTGTTGGTGTTTATGTTTTGAGGGGCAGGCAAAAGTAATTTGAAAAGAAATTTTTGCAAAGGACTTAATATTGAGCTTTTTGTATTCTTTGCTTGTAATTGTGTGTGTGTGTATGTGGTTTTTTCAGTTTATAATTATTAAGGATAACAGGAGTATTTTGTTAAGAGAATATCACTAAAGGGGTTTTTGTCTGCAAGCAACCAGCACAATTTTTTCAAAAACTCTCTCTTATTCAGATCCTCTAATTAAAGGAGAATTTTCTCATAAATTGTAATCATTTCTTTTCAATTTCTCCTTTAAAGTTGTCGATTTACTTTCTGGATTAAAAAGGATGTTGCAGATTAATACTAAGGAGATATTTTGTTAAATATTAAAATCATTTTTAACTTTATTTTTGTATGCTTTTGTCTTACTTGGTTTGCTTTCTTCCTTTTCTGTAGGAAAATTTCATTACATTTGTTTTGAGAGTGTACAATTTGCACAAGTCGTGAGTGGCAATTTATCATTACAACGTGAGTACAAAGAATATACTTTAAGAGAATAATCCTTTTAATATATAATACAGGACAATGTTTACAACAGAAATATAAATTATGAAGGAAAAAATGTTTTATGTATTGAAAAGGAGAATTAAAGATGTTTCGCTGCCTTTAAATGCGAAGACGAAACTGATAAGGACGAAAGGAATGAATTGCAAAATAAACAAATAATTTAATAAAAGATATGTGAGTGCGTATTTATGTTAGTATGTGTATGCTTTGGTGCATGTGTATGTGCCTCCGCATCTGCACAACTTGCTAGAAGTGCCATAAAGTTCTTACATCGAGAGCCTCGTTTCTGTGTACACAAAAGGACTTGTGTGCATTTGTGGCAGCATGCATGCTGCCATGTTGTTTACTGTGTTTAGTAAGTTTTATATGCTTCAGCTTCATCTTCAGCTTCAGCTTCAGCTTCAGTTTCGGTATTGTTTTTATTTCAATTTTTCCATAGCAATTTTATTCCGCATTTCAACTTTAAGCAATTTTTCATTTTTAACTTGATTCGATAGTTTTTGCTGCTTTGCGAATATTTTCTCACAGTTCGTATGATATTTTCTTATTTTATATAAAAGCATTTTCTTGTCTTGGCGTTTACATTGAGGCGAAAAGTTTTGACAGTGTCTGGCGGCGCGGAGCAGGACGGAGTACATGTAGCAGTGCAGTAAAACAAAACATCCATTAGATGCGATTTTCTGTAATAATTCATTTCTTCATGCGGTTTTATTTTATGTTCTTGATTGTTTTGCTCTTCCTTTTGCTTCTCCTTGGCTTTATTGTAGTTTTTGTAGTTTTTGCCGTTCTCTGTTTCTTAACTAAATCTAAATGAGCTTTATATTAAGGCTAATTTGCTAGAAATGTTTCTTTCCGCTTGATGCCGGAAGTTAAATCAGTTTAAAATTATTTTCATTAATTTCTGAAGCGGAAGCAGCCAGCTAAGTCTTTTTTAGTTTTGTTAGAATGCGTTTCAGGGCATTTCGGCATTTTCATTCTATCATGGCTATAATAAGCAGATAAAAGTTTTTTTTTCTTTTTTTTTTTTTATAATTTCTCTGAAAGATTTTTCAAAAGAACTTTTTTTTTGTGTTTTGCTTAAACAAACATTATTTTTAAGTATTGAAAAATTTTCGTGAACTAGTTCTTCCTTAAAGCAATCGATTGTTACATATTTTATGGAAAAGAATTACATTATTTTTAGCAGGGGAAATCCCCTAGAAAATTGTGTTTTTTCCCAGGACAAACAAGGACTTCTGTTGTGTCTGCTAATGTGCCGTATATGCTTATTTATTTTTTCACATGTTCGTCAAGCCTTTGATATTGACTTGAATGAGGAATCCATTCTGCAATATTTCAGGTAATAATCTAAACCACTTTAAACATCTCGATAGAGGTCCTTTCGTACAATAACCTCAGCATAAAATAATTTTTATTTCAAAGCTTTTACTAAGCGAAAGATTTCTTCTTGTTTTATATGTGCCTGCATAGCTGTCTGAATATCCTGATAACATTCGGATATAAAAAGCGAGAGAAGTAATGAAAAAAAAATTTATTTAATTTTAAAGGATCTCTAAGGAACTCGTTTTCTATCAAGAGTTCGCCCTTAATTAATCTATTTTTGAAAGAATTGTATATAAAAAAGAAATAAAAATTTATTTTTATTTTATTCGGTAACTGAAACTCGTTAAATTTTGAAAATTTAGATTCAATACAATGAAATTTCATTATTAATTAAATTCGTAGTTCCTGATTACTCGCACAGCAAAAGTTTCAAGTTTCATTTATAGAAATTGATTAAACAACAAATTATTTTGCTTAATTTTGGCTGTAAAACCCTGAGGATGTTATACAACAAAAAGCAACTAAAAGGACTCTAGTTTTCCCCAAAAACCAAAAAAATCGTAATGGCAGGCATTGTGGTCCAATAATTATTAGATGCTTAATTTTAATGGCCACAGCTATGAAAATCAAACACAATATAATTACTGCTGACATCAATCAAAACTATTTTCTCATTCTCTTTCTGAATATAGTTTTGGGCCCTTAAGGCATATCATAAGGATTCAGCAGAATTCTTTTCTATGCCATTAATTAGCAAATAATTATTTCGTATTTCATTTCATTTTATTCCATTTCAGGAAAAGGATGGGATTTCTTGCCATTAAAATTTCATCAATTCGAACATAAATCTTGCCTTAATTGCCATAATTTATAATGTAAATGATGTCTATGGAATAAATAAATTTCATATGTAAAATGTCTTTAATACCTCTCAGTTATGCGAGGAGGAATCTGCCAGCCATTCCGGTCATTCGAGTGTTTATATAAAAATATATATTTAATTGTACTTAATGACGGCTATGAAACTTATTAATGAAATCTTTGCAAGCAAATATTTTGTTTGAAGTGAATTCTATATTCAATTATTTTTTAATTAATTAAATTAATTAATTTAAATTAATTTTTAAGCAATTCTTTTGTTTAATATAAATTATTTCACGATAACCACTCTTATTAACAACTTTCGTTAAGTTTCCCTTTTCCACTGTCAATTTTAAGGAATTTGTTTTTTACAGTGCGAAAGAAAAGTTTTCGTTGGCTAGATTTATATTAGCAATTCTTTTGTTTAATATAAATTATTTCACGATAACCACTCCTATCAGCAACTTTCGTTAAGGTTCCCTTTTTTACTGTCAATTTTAAGGAATTTGTTTTTTACAGTGCGAAAGAAAAGTTTTCGTTGGCTAGATTTATATTAGCAATTCTTTTGTTTAATATAAATTATTTCACGATAAGCACTCCTATTAGCAACTTTCGTTAATGTTCCCTTTTTTACTGTCAATTTTAAGGAATTTGTTTTTTACAGTGCGAAAGAAAAGTTTTCGTTGGCTAGATTTATATTAGCAATTCTTTTGTTTAATATAAATTATTTCACGATAACCACTCCTATTAGCAACTTTCGTTAAGGTTCCCTTTTTTACTGTCAATTTTAAGGAATTTGTTTTTTACAGTGCGAAAGAAAAGTCTTCCTTTGCTAGATTTATGAAATGTTACAGTGAAAATTTTTTGCTTTTTGCTTTTTTCTTTTCATAAATTGCTAACGAAGTGCACATGTTTCATTGCAAAATTGAACAAATTTTGACGAATTTCTTTTTAAGGATTTTCGTAAATTTTTGCCCTAAAGCTTCTCTGAAGATCTGTGCTTACGAATCAGCTAATAGCGCGAATATTAATTTTTAGAAACTCAGTGAAATTTAATTAGTTGAATAATTATTGTACTTCCCTCGCATCATGTGGCAATAAAATATATACGCAAAAACTATACAAGAAATAATTTTCAGTTTAACAACGTAAACGAGTACGGTTAATTATAACGTTTCATGGAATAGTTAATTATACTAGGACCAGCATACACATCCTTAACAAGCGTAAGTATTTTAGTTCTTCCGCCACAATGCGAATATTTATAAAGTGAATTAAAAGGAAGAATATTTCGGGGGCATAAATGCGCAATAACGTGTAAGAGAAATGCGTTAAAGTCGTAATAAATAAACGTAAATGACTCTTGCTGAAATGCTCGCATGTAAAGCGTTATCACTGGCTGAGCCATTAAGCGAGTTCTGTTAGAAGTATGCAACCCAGCAAGCACTTTGGTATCATATAAAAGTACCTCAAAGCAAATTATCATAAACAAAAGTAAGGAAGGGTTTATAATATGAACTTTGAAAGATTAGTTCCTGCTGCATATGTTCATTATCAATTTCACGTAACAATTACGTAACAACTGCTCATACGACAGCATAAAGTCAATATGTACAGATTTTATGGTTTGGTTAATTTTTAAGCAAGATGTGATTAAGCTTAGGGTAAATCCACATGCTGCAGTTGAATGGCGGAGGGAACAGATGCAATAAGCTCGCCTTTAAGAAATTCTGTACTATAATGCACCTTATGAGGCCAATCTATATATATATATATATAATTATCATATATGTATTTTATAGACCAAAATAAATATGAAGCTTAAAGCACAATTGTTTGTGCCAAATTCGCCAACAGATCCTTTCCAGCAGATACTCAACTTTCCATTTAAAAACTTCATAAGGACTAAAATTTTTCTTTGGTTTTACAAAGTCCTTTCAACAAATGGGTGCCAGAGAGTTGAAAGCAACATATCCTCTATTTTTCATTACACTTTCCACTTAATTAATTATAAATCATAGGTAGTAATAACGCTTTACAATCATGCTTCGTATCGCACTTCTGTGCTTCCTTGATTAGGATACAAATGTCCTAACAATTGGCATATGTGGCAGAGCTGAGTTTTGCTGGGGAATTTTGCAAATGCATTCTCAGGTGCGAGTGTATCTCCTGCCGTAGAACAGATTCAAAGTAAAATCAAGCACTGGCTAAAGGCAGAGTAAACTTTAATATTCAGAAGACAGTGTCGCGCTGATGATAAATTGAAAAAAAAAAATTTTTGTTTTTTTTTTTTTGTTGGAAAATCCATAATGAAATAATTGTGTGAGGAGAAAAATGTCCTTTTTATTGTTGCATATGTTTTTCCATACTACGACCCTGTCTTGCCCAGACTTTTAAAAACCAAAATACAAATTACTCGCATTCAATGTGTAAGGATACTACATTGTATACAAAATTTAAAATGTTTTCTCATATTTTTTTTGGTTTTAGTTTTCATGTATGTAAAAGCACAAGTTTGTGTTTGTGTGTGTGTGTGTTCTGATAACTGCGTGCATGTTAAAATTAACTTTTGCTTTTGTATGTCAGTAAGTACAGTTAATTTATTATATCCTAAATGGACTTTGTGACCAAGACAACTTGTGCAACTTTCTGTACATAAATGGAAACAAGCACAGTAACAGCCAACTGTTTCAGTTTTATTACAAAACTCATATAAATGTATTGTATGAGTACGTAGACACAAGCACTGCCACGCAGCCAGACGTTGGACCCATAAAAAAAGAATCCTTGTAGCTCATAAAAGCCATACAATTCATACAAGTACAAACTCTGCAAAAGCTGAAATTACTGAGAAATTTTAGGGAAGACACAAAAAGATTAATGCCAGATACGTAAAACTATGATTTCTTTTAACGTATTCATTGGAGGAATGAAAATTGCTCTATAATATTCTAAAGAAAATCCACTAATCGTAATGAAATTTGTCGATAACAGGTTTATTAAAATTGTTGGCGCGAAAGGTGTAACTGTAAATGGACGAGAAAAAGTGTATCCTTAAAGCAATATTCACTGCGAAAATCTTTCTAAAGTTTTTTTCTTATCGTTTGCTTGTTGTCTATACCATGTATAAAATTCTTTGCTATTAAATTTTTGTTCCTTTTGGTCATATATAACCTATTTTTGAATTTGGTTAATAAAAAACCTCTAAATTTATGCAGAATCCTTTAAAGGACATGCATGCCTAGTAGTATTTTAATTGTACTCAGACTGTAAGCTAGAACTGGGAACTGCATATGGGAATGTGCTCTTAACTTTTTGGGTTAATTGCTTTTTAATCAACAAAAATATATCATCCTGCCATTATCCTTAATTGTGAATATTTTTTTTTAAACTCCAGCATGATCAGATTTTCATGAAAATTGGTAAACGTTTGAGAAATTATGTTACTGGAATATGTAGTAAATATTTTTGCTATGGACCTGAAAGAAGGATTACATCTTGAAGATCCTTTTTAAATAATTTTCTATTAAATACACGATATCCTTAGGTGTTGTTGTTACCTTTAATATCAAAAATTCATATTAAATTGAAGGCAAGAACTAACACGTTTTCTAATTTTTGATATTCTTTTCATATCTTTCAGATCAATGGTTTATGTTTAGGCCTCATATCCATACGTTAATGTCTTTGAAAATTGAATTGTACATATAAATCATAATTACATATTAATATAATGTAATGATATATAGTAACTATTTGCAAAATTATTATATTGGGGCCTGTGTCAAAGAAACACCCATCCCTTAAATGTCCTTTTTTTAATGAATATTATTAATTTAAAATGTAATGAAAATGTAATGAATGTCCTTTTTTCGAATTGTTGTGTAATAATTGAAACTGTACTGTAAAATGTAATGAAGACCTGTAACAGCCACTTTTTGAATGTCCTTTTTTCGAATTGTTGTGTAATAATTGTAATTGTAATATAAAATGTAATGAAGAGCAGTAAGAGCCACTTTTTGAATGTCCTTTTTTCGAATTGTTGTGTAATAATTGTAATTGTAATATAAAATGTAATGAAGACCAGTAACAGCCACTTTTTGAATGTCCTTTTTTCGAATTGTTGTGTAATATTTGTAATTGTAATATAAAATTTAATGAAGACCAGTAACAGCCACTTTTTGAATGTCCTTTTTTCGAATTGTTGTGTAATATTTGTAATTGTAATATAAAATTTAATGAAGACCAGTAACAGCCACTTTTTGAATGTCCTTTTTTCGAATTGTTGTGTAACAATTGAAACTGTACTGTAAAATGTAATGAAGAGCAGTAACAGCGACTTTTTGAATGTCCTTTTTTCGAATTGTTGTGTAATAATTGTAATTGTAATATAAAATGTAATGAAGACCAGTAACAGCCACTTTTTGAATGTCCTTTTTTCGAATTGTTGTGTAATAATTGTAATTGTAATATAAAATGTAATGAAGACTAGTAACTATTTTTAAAATTATAGTACAAGGACTTGTACTGAATGTCCGTGCATGTGATTGAGAGAAACATCTAACTTCCGAATATCCTTTATTTCTGAATTGTTGCTTAGTACATAAAAATATAATATAAATGATGTAGCGATTCCCCAATCCTTAGTTTTAAAAGGTTTTCCAGCTCTCACATGTACTTTCTTTGAAACATTATTTATATTTTTCAAATTATGATATGCAGGTTTTTTATAAATTGGATTGGAATTTGTTAATTATGCTTTCTAAGGGCTTGCTAAGGACTTGCTATTCAATTTCAATTTAAAAATGCTAAACCTTGTCGAATATGTTTTTAATTCGGTGTGTAGGATTTTTAGTTCCAATTGAAGCGGTGATGGGTTTACCATCTAAATATATTTGCAGAACTTTCGAACTGAATGATATTGAATGATTTTTAGTCATGACTTTCTTCAGAATGCCTTTTAGATTTTTGATTATTTGCATGTTTAATTGCAAGATTCGTGGCAGGTTGCATGCAAATTGAATTCTTCTCAAGCCAGAGCAAACCAATTAAGAACTTTACGTGTAGCATATTTAAATGACTGAAAGCTCTTTTGGGAAAATTTCAATTGATTTGTTGCAAGGATACGCAAACTCAATTAAAATATGAGATATCCTTTTTTTTCATTATTGATTTTAAAATACCATTAGTGCTTAAGAAATGTCATCGGTCACGGGGCCTGCCTGATACATTTTGCTTGACATAATTTTTTCTATTTGCAATTGTGACCCGCTAAATGTTAATTCCTGTGAAATGTATGAACAGCATTTAACGTGTAAAGTGTAATTAAATAACAATAATTTCTATTTGGAATTTGTTAATATTTTTTTCTGGCAAATTTATGACTTCTGGGTGAGGACTGTGGGTAGCGACCATAATTTCACTTCTTTCACTTCTTTGACAATTTCTGCTACGATTTCAGCAATTACATGTAGTATATATATATGGATGTGTGTGCGTTCGTGTGTGTGAATGTATGTTTTTGTGATACGTATATGTTGTATATAAAAATGTGTACGTATGCTGGTATTAAAATAAATCATGGCGACTATAATGCTTCTATTTCGCTTCATTTAGGTGTTTAGCATTTAAGTTGTAAACGAAGCTTATAAAATGCTCTGATTTATGTATAATTAAAATAAGTTTGTCGAAATGTGGTAGCAGTTAAGGATATATATTGCTGTATATAAATACTGAAATAAGGTCGGTTATTGCTATAAGTGAAAGAAAGTGAAGATAGAGTTTTATACGAGGGTAGCCTCGTAATTGTGCCCAAAAAGTCGTGATGAAAGCAGCAACTGAACGTTTGCAAAATTTTTATTGTGCAATAAAATGTGCTTAAATATCATGCTCTTACATGCAAGGACACTATTTTTGAAACCAGTTTATTTGTAAAAATTTTTAATATCACACTTTAGCCTGGCCGCAGCAGTAGGAAAGCTTACAGATCGGCATTATTATTATTGCTCATTGTATTTGAATTTTTCAAATAATTTGGGTTTTCAGACGTTGATTACTTTTTTTAAATATCGGCCACAAAATATATTAACAAATAAAAATTAATAACTTTTTTTTTTTTGCAATTTTTTAAAACGGACTTTAATGTATATTTGCGCAATAAAAAAGCTTTTTTGCGAGGACGCAAAAATTTATTAATAATAATTTATTTTTTTAGTTACAGCTAAGGTGTTTAGTAAGCAGATCGTATATATTAATTGTCTATATTTCTTTAGTTGATATCCTTTTATATATCCTATTTAAGCCGGTTTGCGTTCGCCTACATTTCCTTTCATTTAGGAGTCTTGTCCTTGCAAGGTCATCTTATGCTGCAACCACCTTCGTTTGTGTATATGCAATAAAAGGTAAATAATGGAAAATTTAGCACACATTTAAAGAGCACAATATTATTGCTTTTCTAATATGCTTCCAATTTCTTTTTTGCCATACCAAAACACTAAACCAGAATTCATTTAATTTATACATCATTTACATTATTTCCTCCTTTCACTAAGTTATATTATTTTTTATTTCTCTCTTTTATTATTTTGTGGGTAATAATTTACTGATATACGCCATACATTAAATACCTGCTCGCACTCTCGACATGGCTGTTCGGTACATATCCCTGTGCCATCCCTTCTACTGTAAGCACCATGCAAGTATATCACTCCATACACATACACATGCTTAAATGTATTACTTTTGCGGGTCATTATATTTTAATAGTGCCATTTACATTTCGAAAAAAGAAAAGCAAAAATATCTCCGTTAGCATTAGCCAATTCCTCCGTAATTTATTTTTATTTTTACCTGGCAGGACGGCACCTCTAGTTCGTAAACAAAAAGTATTTATTTCTGTTTTTTCTTTTTTTTTTTTTGTATGGGCTCCTCCTTATTTTCCGTAACAAAGTTTCGCTTTCATTATTGTAAAGCCGTACAAGTCAGCATTTTGTAAAAGTGTTAATTATGGTCTACAAACCAATTAATTGTACTGTAATGTAGAAATTGTTAAGGTCGTCCTGTAACCGAGGAAAGCCTGACAATTGCCATGGCCATTATTTGTAAGTGATTAATATTCATACATTTTATTATTTAATTTGCTGCGGCCTGCAAGTTTTCGCTAAAGAAAAAAAAGCGTAATTTTTGTGTAATAATTTTAAGGATCAACGTGTTGTTAAGTTTCACTTTAAACAGAGAAATAAAGTTGTGGTATTGGCTTTAAAGCTTTTTACTGGCGCTGGTAATTGTTTATTTTTGTGTATTTGGCAACAAAGCTAAAAGATTTATTTTAGGGACATTTTTAATAAATGGATGGTATTGAATATGAGTGCGAAACTACAGCATGTTCTGTATGTGTTTGCATATTGAAAACTCAAATAGACATTTTGACATTATTTTAACGTATTGAGCATTTAACTCAAGCAAATCAAGTACAAATTTTAATATTGTGAATATGCAAAAATTTATAATAAAATAGTTAAAAATATTAGGAGGGCGTATGAGTACTTTCAACTTTTTTCAAAATTTTATTTATTTATTTGTTTATTTACCTAATATTACAATTATATAAATATATAAATATATTATATAATATTATATAATACAATATTATATAATATTACAATTATATAAATATAATTATAATATGTATAGAAGCTCTATAAATATTTTTTATAAATTAATATTAAAAGTCTATAAAGTATGAGGACGAATCTACAGTATGTCTGGTATAGATTTGCAAAGTGGTAATATAAAAAAAAAAAAAATATTATTTTTTATTTGCTTTTTTACAATTTATTACAATGGAAATTAATGATTTTAATTATATTAAACTGGCTAAATTCTAGAGGTTGAAAAAAAGTTTCACTTGAACTTTTTGATCTCTCGTTTTTCGTATTTAACATTTTTTCAATACACATAGAACTCGACAACTTTTCTTATTTGGCTGAAAGAAACAGATCACAAAATAATTAATTTTAATTCATTGACGAGTTCTGGCTGCAGCTTTGATTTTAGTTAAACGTGCCGTTTATATTTAATAGGCAATTGATTGAATCTCCAGAGAAATCCTGCCAAAAATCAGCTGATATCCCTCAAGAATTAATGCATAGAAATTTTTGGTTGAAAATAAATTTCAAATACTCGTGTATATAATTTTTTTTATTTTTTTTTGAAATGTAATGCACGCCCGCTGCATTAGTATTTTCCAGATTAAATGAAAAGAAATCATTAATGAATTTAAAAAAGTTTTTTTGTCACTTACAAGAAGGACTTTGCAAGGAAAATTTTAAATGACCGCAGGAAACATAATTTATATTCGATTTGGTACTCACTGTTTGGAAAAATGTTTTTTTTTTTTTAAAGAAACTCGTAAATCACCTTTTGGTAATAAAAGTAAGCAATAACAAATACTAGTGAAACTGTTTTTCCTCCTGTCAAATAGTCCTTTGCCATATCCTTACATGCTCAACATTAATTTATCATTATTTTTGAGTTGCGTGCCTTTTTTTAACCAGTCAACAGGTAATGTGGTGATAAACTTCTCTCTTAGACATCTCGAGCTCTCAAAGCGAAAGTTTTTATTCGATTAAGCACAAAGTTGTGACAAGTACGCCAGCTTTTTGAATTACTATACTATATAAAATTATTATATATATCGAAATTTTCTGTAAAATAACAAGTCAGCCAGAACTTTGAAGGACTTTCGCTTTCTTCTAAAAATGAAAGCGGCTCATAAAGAATTTTGAATAATAATTTCAAAGCATTCAAGGGGGCAGCGATAATCACCCCAAAGTATCCTTGGAATTACAAGAGGGCCAAAAAGAAGTCAAAAGAGCTTTCACCTTGCATTCACTAAAAAATTTAATTTTCATATATTTTTCATGTTTATAAATTTTAGAAATTTGAATAAAAATATTTTGATGAAAAAAGACAATCAGCAAATTGTAAGGACTAGAGATGCTAAACATGCATGGAAGATGTTGTTCCTTTAAGTGTGCCAAGATTAAATGCAATAATTATTTTCGAGTTATTTTCTGCTTTTCATATTTTATTTTATTTCAAATTTAATTTTCTCGATTTTTCTCCATTTTCGTAATTATTTAATTTTCTATTATTCTTGATTGAAAATATTTGAAAAAAAAAAACAGAACAAATTTAAGTAACAAGATATTAATTTCAGACTCAGTAGAAGTGAAGAAAAAGTCAGTTCAGAAAAAGAATGAATTCATATCAAATCAGTGCTGCAATTTTTAGTTCCTCTGGAAGAGGTTTAATTGCTTAAGATGGCTTTGGAGCGTTCTGCAGGGAAGAATGGCCGTACTGAGTATGTAAGACTCATTTATTCATTCCGATTTCATGCGCTGAAATGATGGTTACCATTTTTTATTTTGTATTGTTCTAAAATACAAAATTATCTCTGGTTAATCCCTTCCTGCACACTTCAGCTGACCATCTTCATGCCAGATTATTGTAGCAAATTGGCATCTGAGCTCACAAAAGTAATATCTATAGTATAGAAAGTTATAAGGAGGACTACTCATAGTCGATAAATTGCAGACTCCACTCATGCTTAGGGGAAAGTTTTTCTGTCAAAAAGGGGGTGGGAGGATCCTTTTCATGACTTCATCGTAATCCTGCATATAATTTTAAATGAAGGCCGCTTTTCAGCCATTCGAATTGAACTTAAGAACCGTTTTTGTGTTGTGCTGCTCCTTAAAGTATACCACAATTTATTCACAGTAAATCGAAAATACTGTGTTTGTGTGTGTATTTTTCAGCCATTAACATTTAAATGTGTGTGCTTTTTGCGCTAATCGGTTTATAAGTTGAAGAAAAGTAATTTATTTGAACAATTTTCGTCCATATAAAACAATTTAACAAACAATTAGAAACCAATTAAGTTTGAAACGTGAAGTTAATATTTATTATTTTGGAATTTACAAAAAACAAAAGAAGGAACTATTTTGAACATTTTGGTTGTAGGAAATGTTGTTTATACACGTAGACATTTAACATATTTAACGGAAATCAACATAAATTAATAACCAACGAAAAAAATAAACAGTTTTAGGAAAAGTAACAAACGGAATCGCTTGTTTACACAGCTAATGGTTAACAAGGCTTGTTCTAATGGCTGTTTGCTGCCTCTGCTTTTATTGTTTGTTTAATGTTTTTGCTTCGGCTGTTGTGGTTGTTTTTCTGTTTGCTGTTTTTTTTTTTAATATTGTTTGTTTAGGTACCCAGTAGAAACATGCAAAACGTATGCGTAAGGATAACAGCAAGCGGGCTGAAAAAAGCTTTCTAATGAAAATAAAATATTTCAATTCTTTGAGTCGAATCTTTAAGTTGCACTAAAATAAAAAGGACTTTATTATGTTCCTGGATTTTTAAAATTTAAAATACTCTCTGTTTAAAAGAGGTCCTTTTGCCGCCAACTCACAGTGTACATGTCAGTGCAGGGCATTGGATTATTTAAGTAATATCAGCTGGCACTTGCAGATTATCGTTAAACTTTAGTCCACTGCGATATCAGATAACGGGCTGCCACTCAGAAATAAATTCTAGTAATAAAAATAAATCAGTTTTTTCTTAATTCCCTAGATCTGAAACTTCGGGGCTTGTTATAAGCCCTGTTATTATAAGTTGCTTGTTGTAAATTTGCCTTGTTGTCAAGCTTTGTTTAAAAATTTGTCAACGGAAACTAATAAAGGTGGACCTTAAAGGATAATTGAAATGGGTTTAAACGTTCTTTGTTTTCTTTAGTGCTATTCTTACTATCACACCACTGTTTATTCATTCATCGCTACTTTGGATATATAAAATATGCCAAGAATCTGAGTTCTTTATAATAGAAACTCTTTTTTGTTTATTGCCGAGAGCCTTTCGTTTAATTTGTTTTTACTTGACTCTAGCCACTAGTCTCTAGTATTGGATTGATCCTTTTAAATCGGAGGCTTCAAAGAAAACATTTCAATACTTTGCGCTTACTTTGCCATGTATCAAACGGAGTAATAAACTCTCAATGCCGGCCATAATTTTTCTTAGTTAAATGAAAATAAAATACACACTTTTCATGTGTTTCCTTTTTTCGTTATTGTTATTTTTATCCTGCCATACACTTAAATGAATGCGTTTAGTTGCGTCACACGAACACGTAGAATATCTGTTTGCTTACGAAATGTGTGTTGTACGTTGTACGTTTGCGATGTTATAAAAAATAATGTGTTTGCATTTTATTTATTTATTTATTTTTTTTGTTTTTTTTTTTTTTTTGATAGTGTTTATTTTATTGTTGAGTGGCTACAACCATTATTTGTTTTTGAAGAGGTGCGTTTGCGTATGCGTGGCTGTGTATGCGTGTCTGTGTATGCGTGCATTTTTGCTTCTGAAATAAAATGAAATTCATTAACTTTGTTGTGTAATTATGGTTTTTAGGCTACAACTGTTACAGTTTTTAATGTCAAATCACATAAATACCAAAAAAAAACTACAAACCACACACACACACACACACACACCACTCCATTAAATATTGAAAAAAAAAATTGTTTGCATCACGCTTTATTTAGCAAAGTTAAAATAATATAAATTTGGCTTGTTTTAGGCATGACTGTATTGGTGTGAAAGCAATTCCAGATTCCATTTCTTTCCACTGTAAATCTGCTTTTTTTGTGAGAACTATTAAAATTTTGGTTCCTATTCGACTGCACGGAATGACATTCCCTGAATTGCAGGTCTCTGCAGCCATATGTTTCGGGCGCAATGTCCTGCTTCAACCTCATTAATTTTACATTCATCATGGAAGCAGAGAAATAAAAATTCATGGCATACTTTAAGGCTATATAATATCCATTTTCGTTTGCCAAGTCACACAATATCTAAAAATGTCTTAATAATATTATTTGTAATTGTATAATTAATACAATTCCTTATTACAGGATTCGTGATTTTGCTTTTGAACATAGCAGACGTGTGTAATTTTGCTGTCACAAAAATATATAACGAGGAAAAAATTAATAAAAAAAAAAAAAAAAAAAAATTTAATTACAAAAATTTTATTTATTTGAAAATTAATTGGATATAAAACGAAACTTATATAATTGAAAAAAAAGAAGACATAATTTGGTCTCGGAAGGAAGGGAAGTAAGGAGCTTGGGATGGAAAAGGTTCCCTTAGTGAAGCAGTATGGTGGACGACCTCTAAATGAAGGAAAAAAGGGGGAGTTAAAAACCAAAGCGGAAGAAAGTAAAAATAAAGAGGATGCGATCAGAAATTCCCAGCTGGGTAAGCAATTTATGGAGGCTGTGTTTGACGAAACAACATTAGAAACAAATGAAAGAACTGAGGAAGAGATGAGGAAAGTAAGATGGGAGGATGAAATGCAGGACAATGGGATTTTTGACGCTGGTTTCCAAGTTGTCCAAACCAAAAAGAGGAAGTTTGCAGCGGAGGTATTTAAAAATGTTAATGAAAATAGTAATAAGTCTCTTTATAATGACAATAATAATAGATTTGCAATATTAGGAAATTTAGATTTCGAAGCGGAAGAGGGAATTAGTAAGAGTAATGTAGGGAACGGAGGTCCTGGTATTAATAAATGTAAACGGACTGGGGTTAAGGCCGGGATTTCTTATTGTCCGCCGATTTTTCTAGAGAACGTGAATGTAAGATCTTTGGTTGAGCAATTGAAATTGAAGGGGATAAGATTTAGAATTAGGAATCAGTCCCAATTTAAAAGTAAATTGTATTTGGAGGATGTGGCTGCGCATGCAGAGATGATGAGATTATTAAAAGAAAAGAATATTTCGGCATATACTTTTACTCCTAAGGAGTGTAGGAGACAGAGTATTCTGTGTAGGGGGTTATATTTCAGGTCTGATGTTGAGGAAATTAAGGCTGAGATTGACGAATTGATTCCGGACACTGTTGAGTCCGTTTCAAAATTTTCTACAGAATATTCGAAGAAACAGGGGATAGACACTGGGCTATTTTTGTTTTTACTGAAACCTGATCGGAGAGTTAACGAATTGATCTCGTTGAAGGTTGTATTAAATCAGGTGGTGTCATGGGAGAAGCCAAGGGCGAGTGTAAAAATTCCTCAATGTTGGAGGTGTCAGCGATGGGGGCATTACTCTAGGAATTGTAGTCGCCCAGTTGCTTGTTTGAAGTGTAGTGAGGGACACGGTCCGGGGGAGTGTCGTGTTAGTAAATCGAGTGAGGTAGTACCGTATTGTGTTAATTGTAAGGGGGAGGGTCACACGTCTAATTATAGGGGTTGTCCTGCATATAAGAGCTATGTTGCCTTGAGAAAGAGGTCTGTGGAGGAGTCAAAGAAGAGAGTGGAACAAGCTAGGAATAATGTTGCAGTTGCGGTCAAACAGTCTGCAGTTGTTGCAGATAGAACTTTTGCTAGCCTATTTAGTAAGGTGCCAACAGTGAAAAGGCCAGAGAAAACACCGTTGATAGAGGAATTTTTGTTGGTTGCATCATCAGTATGTAGTACGAGTCCCTGGACTCTGGAGGACAGAATTAGGAAATTTTTGAGTACTTATAGGTCTTTGACTAAGGACCAAGCAAGGAAGGAATGTTTGGAAATAATGAAGGATATTCAGAATACATATGGGCCGTAATTTTCTCAGATTACTGACTTTTAATGTTGGCTCTCTTGTACACGTGGGGAGGAGGTTGGAACTGAATTTTTTACTGGATCAGTTTAAAATTGATATTGCTTTTTTACAGGAAATTCATTTATCAAGGGATAGAAATGTATATCTTGATAATTATTCGGTGTTGAGGGACGACAGCTCTTTAGGTGTAGGGATTGCTCTTAAGAGGGGAATGAGTTATTCTAGGATTTACATTCCGAGTATTAGATTTTTGAGTGTGTTTATTGAGGTTAAGATTTTAATCAATGGTGAAATAAGGAGAATTCTTTGTGGTTCGGTATATTTTCCATCGAACTTTAAGCGTGAAGATATTTGTGGAGGACTTTCTTCGATTTTAGTTTTTTCAAATAGTTATGATGGATTGGTCTTGGGAGGTGATTTGAATGCAAAACACGTTTCTTGGGGTGATAATGTGAGTAATTTTAATGGTGAAGTTCTTTCGGCTTGGATTCGAAGCGAGGCGTTTTCTGTGGCGAGAATTTGTGATGCGTATCCCTCTTATCCGTCGGGAGAGTCGCATTTGGATCACTTCATAGTGAGCAATAATATGTTGAATTTTCAGGACCGGAATTTTGAAACATTTACATTACCTACATTCTCCGATCACGTTCCCTTGGGTTTATATATGAAATTGCCAAGCTTTAATTGTATTTTGGGTACTCCGGATCAGTTTGTGTCTTTGAAGGGAACTGATTGGACCACGTTTAGGATTGATTTGATTGAGGCTATTTTAAATCATTTTCCTCCTAAGAATAGGAATTTATCTGACAATGAAATAGATGCATTTATTGAGAAATTAAATAGTTCTGTGAATTTTGTGATTCAGATTCATTCAAAAAAGTTGGAAAATAGGAAGCGGAGATTCGTAGCTTCGGATAGATTGAAGAAGATGCTGCGAATTAAATATAATTGGCAGAAGGAGTTGAAGACAATATTTTCTAGGACGTTTAATAGAAGAAATCCACAGTATTTATTAATTTCCAAACAGATTGATTTGATCAAAATTATGATAAGGGAGCAAGTTGAACGGGAGCAGGCTAAGTTTTTTGATGATAGATTGATGAAAATAAGACCTGGTCCATGGGCTTACAGGGATATCTTTAGGATAATTGGAAATAGGAATCGTTCTGATTGTAAGGATATATCGGTGAATGGTGTGCGAATTGAGGGGTTGGGTGATAAGTTACAGGTTTTCAGGGATCATTTTTCGGCTGTCTTTGGGCATTCTGCTACTAATGCGAATACTGAATCAATATCTAAGGCGATAAGTGATGCAATCTCTCAGGCTGAGAATCCGATTTTATTTAACGAGGATTGTACATCTTTGAACAGTGGGGGCAGATTGGGTCTAATTGATTTAAGGTATTTGATGGATGTTTCGAAATTGATAAATAATAAGAAATCGTGCGGTATTGATGGAATATCGAATTTTATACTGGGGAAGTTTCCGGTTAAGGCGTTCGAATATTTGACTATTTTGTTCAATAACTGTTTGAATAATTGTTATTTTCCTAGGGAGTGGAAAATTGCTAAGGTCATTCCCATTCCAAAGCGGAAGGGGATTAATGATGTGAATACGTTTAGACCAATTTCTTTACTGTCTAATATAGGGAAGTTATTTGAGAGGATAATAAGGGATAGGATGGATGTAGGATTGAGTGATAGTTATATTCCTGATAAACAATTTGGTTTCAAAAAAGGTAGTTCAACGGTGCATGCACTCTTGAAGTTCCATACTGATGTGGTTCAGAACTTAAGGGAAGGTCGATGTACTGTAGCTGTGTCTCTTGATGTCGAAAAGGCTTTTGATAAGGCGTGCCATGATGGTATTTTGTATAAAATGCTAATGATCGGATTTGATAAAAATGTGATAAAACTTTTCAAAAGTTTTTTCGACGAAAGGAGATTCTGCGTAGGTATTGGAGGAGTGGTGTCATGTCAGGGAGAGGTTTCTTGTGGTGTTCCACAGGGTTCGGTGTTGGCGCCTCACTTGTACAGCATTTTCGTTCATGACTTTCCCCATGAATTTTACAATTGTAAGGGTATTCTGTTCGCTGATGACTCTCTTCTTTACACTCACGATGTGTCTCCTGAGGTGGCACTGCAGCGTATTTCATTGTATCTGAGGAATGTTGATGAATTCTACTCTAATTGGGGAATAAAGATTAACACCGAAAAGAGTAGTGCCATTTGTTTGAGAAATGCTTCTGGGAAATGTAAATATTTTGTGGTACCGGAGAGCAAAAGATTAAAGCTGAATTTGAATGGCAACAATATTGCATTTAAGGATATAATGAAATACCTTGGTGTGAACTTTAATAGGCTTCTGAAATTCAATGGTCACGCGCTGTACAATTTAGAGAGGGCAAATCGTGTGAAGGGAATATTTGCGAGATTATTTAACAGCAGGAGTTTACCGGTAAGGACCAAATTGCTTTTGTACAAGGTGAGCATTCGGCCACTTCTTCTTTATGCCTTTCCCATATGGTTTGCCATATCAAAAACCTTGATGGAAAAGATGGAGATTTTTGAGAGGCATATTTTAAGGAAATGCATAGAGAGGAACTATAGGCATTTGAATAAAAGATTCTCGAATAGATATGTGTATGAAAAGGCAGGATTGGATCCAATTTCATTTTATGCTTTGGGTTTAATGAAAAGGTTTGTGGAGAAATTGCCTCATTTTGAGGGTAAAGTGATTAGGGATATCTTATCTGCCGAGAGAGAGTTCAATTGGTCAAACACGAAATACATATCCAGTATAGGAATTTTACAGGAACAATTGAATGGTTATCCCGGTCTTAACTTCTACTCACGTATTACTCCCGGCATTCATAGGGGCTGATTTTTTTTTTTTTGGTTTTGTTTAGTTTTTTTTATGTTATTTTATTTTTATTATTAATTTTTGATTTATTAGCTATTTTATTTTAAGGTTTAGTTTTAGTGTAGAATTTAAGTTTAGTATTAAGTTTATAAATAATAGATCCAACTCTATTAGTATAAATAAGTGCCGGGAGCAAGCACTGATTAGACCATTAATTAATGTATTTATAATTATAGTTTATAATTATTCTTAGATTGGATAAGCAAGTTGCATAGGCAAGAACTAGTAATGTAATTAAAATAATACATAATAGTTTTAAGTTTTCAAGGAAAAAATAAATATTTGTAAAACAAAAATTTTATGTAATGAAAAAAAAAAAAAGAAGCCTCAATAAATAAATAACTAACTAACTAACTAACTAACTATTCCTTATTACAATAAGCAACAATTGTTTGCCTACTTTTGGGAGGAAATAGTTAGTATGTATTGTGCTTTCTGATTTGCATATCCTCTTAGGAGCTATAAATTTTATTATTATTAATTATTTTCATTTTACAGGCTAAATGCTTAATATTTCTTTTATATGTCTTCTTTATAGAAATTTTTAAATGCCAGTTATCGCTTCTCTTTTTTTGTTCGCCAAGGAAGTTATAGGCAAATATATTCCCTTTCCTTCTTGGGCATTTAGTTAAATTTTTTTTGTATTACTACGACTTTTAATTCTTTGGCACGCCCAACTAATTGTTAATAGGTTATTACTGCAGGTAATAGTAATAATTCGTTGCATACTTATTGGCGGCAATAAAAATTGCCTTGGTGTATTAACGAGTATATTTATGTTTTTCGGTTTTTCCTTGAAAATATTGGAAAGAACTTATTAAGCCTTCTTTTCTTTGCACGCTTGCATTTTCAAGGATAGTTTAGATTCGTTGAATGTAAGTGTTTGCACAGCAAAGTCATCTTCTGTAGGACAACAGTAGGTTATTTTTTTTTTCATAAAACAATTTTTTTTTATGAAAAGTAAATAACCGAAATGTGGAATTTATATTTTGTTGCTACAGTTCGGAAAGTTTTTTTTTCTTGCTATTTAATTTAAAGGTTGCAGTGTATTAGTATAACAATAAATGCTAGTCTTTATTTTGCACCACTATTTACTCATTTGCCTGATATATACAAGATTAGCATTATTTATTGCTTTTCGGTAGTTAAGCAAATGTTGCCCTCGTTCTGTAGTTTTGTTTTTATTGTTATTATTGCTGCTTTATTTGTTTTTATTAATCTGTATTTTTTTAATTACCCAATTTTTTTTCTTTTTGGTGGTGTAGGAAAGTGTAAAATTGCGATTAAAACACTTTGTTCAAGACAAAATGTAAATGTCCTTCCTTAAAAACAGCCTGCTGAAGGTAACTGATTCATATACCGTGTGAATAAGCTGTTTTAGTCATTGGCAATGTTGACGGAAATGTAAGTCTTCATTCTAAGCAATACCAAATGGTGTAGCGGTTGGTTACACTCGGTTATACATCCTTAAAACAAGCAAAATAATTTTAAACTTAAAAAACTATTTCACAGGACAATATTTTCTCGTTTTAATAGGCTTCAATATTTTTTTTTTTAGTTCTTTATGATTACAATTATTCCTCAACATTGTTGTAGTAAGAATTTAGGCGTTTTTATTATTCTTTCTTATTCCAGATAACTTTGATTGTTTTTAAGCTTTCCATCTCAACTTGTTAATTGACAAGTTTTCTTCTTTACAAATTCCTGGGAAAATATTAAAAAGATTCTTATTTTTGAGAAGCATTAAATTGCTTGTAAATATTCATAAAGCAAATCACCAGAATACAAAGAGTTCAAATATTTATTTTAGTTAATTGCTTTTGGCATTAATAAACTCCTATAATTTTTTTTTTGTAACATTTTCAGCTGAAAATTACTCTTAAGCCTTAAAGTAGGCCACAAAAATCGGCTAAAGAACTTCAGTTGTCATAGAAAAGCACAAGCTTGTACATTAAATTGCTATAAAGTCCTTTATTGCCTGTTAAGATAATAAAGTATAAAGTACGTGTTTGATTTTTAAAATTGGCTGCGCTATTTATTAGAACTTTTAGCTGCTTATTAATAGAACAAATAAAGTTCTCGTTTGTATCTCTGCATGTGTGTACGGTTTTCACTCGTACTTTGGGCACGTTTTTTTAATATTGTTTTGTGTACACATTAAATAATACTTTTAGGGTCATAAAAGCGTCTAAAAGTCAAACATTTGAGCATGAAATTGCTCTTCTACATGTTCATTTAAGAAAACTTTATTGCCCTATTAAAGCACAGCAGAGTACTTCTGCTCCTTTTTTTCTTTTCCGATTAATAAAATATTTATGTGTTTGAGAGGGTTCTCGCCAGTATTATAAATCAATACATACTTTAATAATAAAGATATTAAGAAAACACATGCTTATAATTCATTCAAAGCACATGACAGTTAAATAATTATAACAATAATTATAACAAGTGCTTATGATTTCCTATTGCTTCAAAGGATATTCCATTTTTAGTAGTTGATAACTGAAAGGAATTGAATAGAGAAAGCTAATTAATTTTTTATTTCTATTAATTTTATACAACAACAAATATTTATACATATCCTTTTTACATAGATGGCATTAATTATAATTTTTTTTATTTTTTTGTAGGTAATTAAGGATTGTGACAACTCAGGATTATTATCAGCACGTATGGTTATTCCGTCGTTTTAAGTGGTAAGTGAAAGTAGTTAATTAGCAGCTTTTAAAAATAATATTTTCTATTATTGTTAGCCTTTTTATTTTTATACAAATAAAATACCAAAATAGTTTTTACAAATTACTCATATGAATTATTACTGAAAAAGTGTTAAAAATAAACAATCAAACAGAAAGTTTGTAAACAATTTAAATAAAACATGAAAAGTTAATAAACGACAATGTTGTCTAGACAGAAAAGGACTGTGGAGAGGACATTTTATAATTATTTTAACCATATTTGTAAATTGAAAATGAATTTATATTTTATTTAACAGCTCCTAAGGAGTTTTAAAAACGGACGCCTAATTATGTTGTTTATGCCACAACAAAATATACTCAATTAACCAGCGTTCATGTAACCTTTTTTCAGAATGTCCTTTTTTTTTCCTGTGTACATTGTTTTCATTTAAATCTGCTGAATAAAAATTTTATTTTTCGGACAAACTTGAAAACTTGCAATTTAATGCCTCTTAATGGTAACAAAAAATGTTTGCATTAAAGTAATAAAAATTGCGGGCTCTGGATTAAATAAGAACTACTATAAATATAATATATTACCTTTTTCACATAATTTTGCCGATTTGGCATACGTGTATTTTGTTTAATTCTTAAGCAAATTTAATTAAACTTTCAGAAAGAATGTGTTTACTTATAGCTAATATGTATAACAAGTATGGTAAAATTGCCTACAAAAATGAATGTCTTCATAGAGTGTCCTTTTTTTAAATAAATGAAAATATATGTAATTCTAAGAAAAATATCAAACATAACTTTTTATTTGATTTTCATAACTGCCTTGATATAACACAAAGGATTGTGGCATCATCCTTATGACAGTTATATGGAATTTGTGTAAAATTTTGAGTTTTATTGGATGTCTTCCTAGAGTGTCCTTTTTTCAATCTTTAAAATGTTTTATGGCATTCTTAGGAATGACACAATTTTTTTAAATTATTTGTTTAAACATAAATAAACTGCTCAGTTCATTTCACATATTTTACTTGTAACCTTCCTCAAAAAAACAATAAGTAATTTTTGCAAATGACAAAATGTGTCAAAGCATACGTTTAAACCATTTCCTTAATCAATTTCTTTGTATAAGTTTACTGAATTAAGGCCAAGCTTGCAATACTAAACCAATATTTCAAATTTGTTGCTGTAGCTTTCTCTATAATACAAAACTTTATTGCTAGTTTTTTATTTATCTCTTTCATTAAGTTTTCTGCCAACTTTTAGTTCCACTCAAACTTTATGATTTTCATTTTTTTTTATGATCTAGATAAATTCACAACAACAAAAAACCAACATATAAAACCATGGAACAAAAAATTGGCGGATATTCATAACACCATAGTTTTAATTAAAAAAAAGAGCTCTATATGAATATATATGGTATTATATGTATATTGTGAATGGGGTTTCTTGTGTAAAAACTTTTTGAGCGCACAAACAAAACGGCTACAGTGACTAGGTCACCAAGTTATGGCAGTAAATAACAAAAGCAAAACTAAAAATATGTACAAAAAGGACATCCTTAAAAAATTAATGAAGTAAGTTTAAAAAGGCAGTGACTGCTTTAAGAGCGGTTCTGAATCAGTGTTATAACATAGGGGCGGGGGAGAATAATACAAACAAATAAAAAAGGATAAAAAAAAAATTCTTCGAAATTATTGCTGTTATATGCATAAAATATTAGTTTGAGTGTACAGATGACGACGGTGAGGAAAAATATATTTCAACAAGTTTAATAGTTTTGGCTCTTCTATAATTCGTAAATAACTTTTGTAAAAAGTTTTTCCTTTTACTAATTCCTACACAAATAACAAGATTTCAGGATATTTTAAAAAGAGACTTGCTCCCTAGAGATAAAGCATTCGCGTAGAGAGCTTCCACTTCGTTCTTTGTTAAGCAATAAAAAAATATATAATTTGCTAATCAGTGAATGACGTGCCTTTGATATACAGCTAAAATCCTTCGAAATATCCTTTTTGGAAATGTGGAAGGGCTTATCATGTTTAGGAAACTTCGTGGTTTGGCATTAGAGAAAAGCCAACAAAATATCCTTTTTATGACCTAAAACATCAGGATAGCAGTAATCTCAGCTGGAATGCAGGTGATGAGGGCAATATTTCGCACACTTTTGTTAGTCCTTGCTTAATGATGAATGACATTGGTATATCCACTTTTAATAAAATTTGTTATATAAATTGTATCCTTTAATAAGTTTTTTGTTTTGTGTTTACAATCCACAAAAAAATCGCAATGCATGTGCATCATGCTGCCAGCTACTGTACGGATAAATGACTTCAACTAACACACGTTTGTTTTTCACATACTCGTTTCTTTATGCTCGCTTCTCCAGAACTGACTGACACACTCTAGAGTGTTAGTTAACAACGTATATAATAGACAAAAAATGATATAAAATTCAGCACAAGTTCTCTATTTTTTAATCATTCACTATTTCGAGTGACGCACTAATCTCCTTTGAAACCCCTGTAGTAACCCACCACGTGCCTTCTCTTTTTTGTGTACAATTTTTTTTAATTTACATTTTTAGTTTTAACAAGCGAAAAAAGCAAAAAAAAAAAAAAAAAAAACTTTAAAACCAGTTACACAATAAAAGTTTAGTTGAAATATTGTTTTAAATTTTTCGTTTTTTTTCCTGCGCAGTTTTATGAAAAATATTTCTAATATTGATGGAAATATTGTATACAGAAAAACTGCAGTGATTAATTTGGTTGTAGAGTTGCTAATACATGCCCTTTTTCCTGAGAATTTAAAGTATAAATGAAGGATTAATTTCATTAGTTCTTTTGAATAAAAAATATATTTTACATGTATTGCAGTTGGATTTTTTTGAAGGGATAATTTGAAAAGCAATAGCAGTGAAAAATAAAAAAACAAAAAGTGATGTAAAATTTTTTTATAAAATCAGAAAATTTAAAAGTAATATATTGAGGTTATGGCAAAAATTTGATTATACAAAAATTCCGCTTATAAATTATATATGCCAGTGGCAATGAAGCAAATCGTTATTGAGAAACTCAAGTACAATTATATTATTGGAAACTATTTTAAAAGGATCCGCTTCACTGGTCTGCATTTAAATTTTATATTATATATGCTAGAGTAGTCATAGGAAAAAGGCTGAAAAACACATTACTTTGCTACTTGCAGGGCCCTTGCCTTCCACTTAATTAATCAGCATGGATAGTATAAGCAGCCAATATTTGATATTTATTCCTTTTTTAAAACTGGTGATATTTCTTTAAGGGGCTAAGACCTCCTCCTTTTGATATAGATATCCTGGGAAAACATTAATTTACTTATTGTTTATTTAGTTATTCAAACTTGCGAAATATACTTTCAAATAACGATTTTCTTTTCCTTTTAGATAATTTATTGAAATTCTTATACAAGCACGAAATGTTTAGTCAGCGCTCGAGTAAGTTTCATATATTTTGTTCTGGTTCTATCTCTTCGGTCTGTTTACAGTTAATTTATTTAAAATGAAAACGAAGTTGTAAGTTCGTACAGGTTCCTTCTTTCTTTAATACGTCACTGCACTACAAATTGAAGTTGTTAGTTGTTGCCTTTGTGTACTCTCTTTTAATTAAATTAAATGTAACAAATTTATTACTCTGTCTTACTTATTTGAAATAGCCTTTATGAATAATGAGAAAATTTAATTAGTATAACTTTTTGTAAACAATATTAAGTACTCTTAAGCCAAGATATTTGCAAAGGATTGTTTATGGAGTATTTGACTGCGCTAAACATTTCTTTTTGTATTTATAAAATATTATTATTATTTGAATACTAAATTGTAGAACATTCAGAACCAAGAAAATTACTGTATTTCTAAAAGTGGTTGCATCTGTAGTATAGTTGTAAAATTTATAGTTCGAACAGGAAATTGCAATAGCAATGTGTATGAGAAATATTTTCATTATTGCACGGCTAGTTTTAAAGCCGGCCATATATCCTTTTTTTCATGCTATTTTATATGTTATGAAATTTAGATTTCGAATAGGAAATTACGATTGCAAAGTGTACGAGAAATATTTTCATAATTGCAGGGATAGTTTTAAAGCCGGCCATATATCCTTTTTTTCATGCTATTTTATATGTTATGAAATTTAGATTTCGAATAGGAAATTACGATTGCAAAGTGTACGAGAAATATTTTCATAATTGCAGGGATAGTTTTAAAGCCGGCCACATATCCTTTTTTTTCATGCTATTTTATATGTGATGAAATTCAGATTTCGAATACGAAAATTCGATTCCAGCTTGTACGAGAAATATTTTCATTATTGCACGGCTAGTTTTAAAGCCGGCCATATATCCTTTTTTTTCATGCTATTTTATATGTTATGAAATTCAGATTTCGAGTAGGAAATTACGATTGCAAAGTGTACGAGAAATATTTTCATAATTGCAGGGATAGTTTTAAAGCCGGCCACATATCCTTTTTTTAATGCTATTTTATATGTGATGAAATTCAGATTTCGAATACGAAAATTCGATTCCAGCTTGTACGAGAAATATTTTCATTATTGCACGGCTAGTTTTAAAGCCGGCCATATATCCTTTTTTTCATGCTATTTTATATGTTATGAAATTCAGATTTCGAGTAGGAAATTACGATTGCAAAGTGTACGAGAAATATTTTCATAATTGCAGGGATAGTTTTGAAGCCTGCCATACATCCTTTTTTTCATGCTATTTTATATGTTATGAAATTCAGATTTCGAATAGGAAATTATAGATTTAAAGATTCCAGTTCTAGAGATTCCACTTCCTGCATTCAAATTACTGCCTATCTGCATTTAAAAATTAATTTAACCTCATTTCTCTAAATCAAAAAATTTCTCGAATGATAGGATTTACATCCTTAATAATATCCTTTTTTTAAATTACTTTTTAAAGGTTCTATGTTTGTCTTTCAATTATTATATTTAATTTTTTATACTACAAAGTTATCATAAAGTCTGAATACTTTTTACGATAACGATTCCCATCTCTCCGCCCCCTTGACCATCTGTGTTGTAATTAAATTTTAAATGATCAATATTTTTAGTATTCAGCATTTACAATATTACATTCTTGCTGCATCTGCAACTTCATAAACTTATTTTATATTCTCCCAATAACTTTTTCCTAACTACTCTACGTAGAATAAACTACATGGTTTTTTTGTATTGAAAAATGCGGATTCATTTACCACGTAAGCATTCTGTTCTACTCAGAACATTTGCTCAAAATTAAATACTGTAAAGTCTAAAATTTTTCATCGTTTCGTAAATTAAAATCTATTGAAGGCAAATATTTTGCTTAATTCTCCATACTCGTTTGATACGCTTGTCAGCTTAAAGTCCTGAAATAGTTGCACGAGAAAATCAGTTAAAATATAAATTTATTTTTTTTTACAGAAATAAAAAAAAAAACACGAAACGTGCAATTTTTATCTTGTCACCTTTTGTGACGTTCAATAAAATAAAAATATAGAGTATACTTTTTGGCTGCAACATAAAATCGTAATACATGCCTAAGCAGTTTTTGTGTAAAAGTTATTTTAGATTTTATGATCGTATAAAAATTGTTGAACTGACAAAAGTGTTTTGTTGCATAGCAGAGATATACATGCTTGCCCGCTGCTTGGAAAAGCTGCCATTGTAAATGCTTATGTTATTTGAGGCTTCCAAGTAATTTATGCAAAACTAAACACAATAAAATTATTATATGCGTGCCAAACCGCGCGGGAGGTAAGTCTGATGGTATTATCACAAAAAGAGATGGATAGCCACCTTACAGAAATAGATTTTTTTTTTTGTATATAACAAACATATTTGAATACAGGAAATTATAGGGAAAATGTAATAGACTTTTTCCAAAAAAAAAAGGATTATACCTTTTTATTGCCAAATGCAACGCTTAAAAAAATGTTTGAACATTTTGAAAATTGATTGGTGGCAATAAAAGCATAAACTTTTATTGTGCACAGTTTTACGTTGCATATTTTTACAATTAGTCCTTTTCATAGTTGCTACGCCTAAGAAATTTCCCAAAAAATTGTGGTTCAAATCTTTTTCTTTATTATCCTTTCAACAGAAACTTTGTCTTCTATCATGTGGCATTTTCCATATATATAAAAAAAAATAAAAAAAAACCAAACTTTGTTATTTATTATAAAGAAACATGAAAATTTGTTAGGAAACAGCAATAAACATAATTTTATGATTGTATTTTATGAGTTTTCAATGATTTTTTATGTCGTTTATAAACAGCCGAGAGACTATCAAAATTTTTTCTGCTATTTGTTATATATGTATGTATATGTTTCGTGCAAATCGATAAAATAAATACGTAGCCTACAACAGCAAGTTCCTCTCCCAGAAATGCTCGCTAATATTGCATACATGTATAATGTAAGTGCACATTAAAAAGGAATATATTTATGGCTGCAAACGGAAATGCAAACCCATTTCCGTTAGTGAACATAAACAACAAACAGATTGCTTTATACATAAATGAACGTAAAGAAAGTAACCAGTGAATACCATTAAGAAACTATAAGCAAGAAAAAACAGAAAAAAAGCAGAACCATCAGAATCATCAGCAACATTCATTTGGAAAGTGTTTGTGTTTATTTTCCTTTTGCCAAAAATAGTTTTGCTTATTTTCAACACGAATGCAGAAACTCAAAGGCAAGCAAACACCTAAAGAAATAAAAACAAATGCCTGCCAAAAAGTATACAAAACTTTTTCACTTCTTTCCTTTTCTTTTCGTTTTTAGCAGCTCTGACTGGACACAACTGTTTATTATTGAAAACTGGTGCACTGCCTAATTTATGATATTGATCTGGGGAATATTTGCATTCCTCACAAAAATGCATTTCAATAATCATGAAGGCAAGCAAATGCGAAATGATAAAACGAAGCACATGCAGCAAAATATTTCTTAACAAGCACGATATGATTCAGGGCATTGTGATTTCGAAAATTCCTAGAAGATATTTTATCGAAGTCGTTGGCTTGCCTAGTGCTAAGCAAGTTTTTTTTTCTCAAAGCCATACTTTTTCCTTCTCACTCACTCTCTTGTTCGTTCACTTTGTGTCAATAATCAGAAAGAGAGGAAAGTTGCAATACAGTTTATAAAAGATCACATTTAACGGAAACGGAAAACTGCTCAACTACTATTTATGTCTCCTCCAGGTAGGCTATATATATTCTACGTGGTGTATATATAGTGCATTTATATAATACAATAAACAGAAAAAAAAGCAGAAAATGTAGCGCCGTACAAATTTACCCCTTTTTCGCTCCAAAAATATCCTGCCTACTATTGTTGGCCATTATCTGCATAATCCAGATATTTATCAGAGAGGAAAAAAGTACTTGAGAGAAATTCTTCCCCCTGTACGTGTTTAATACGCTATTGCAGGCTACCAAGTAAAATGTTTTACAAAGTACAATTTTGTCCCTCTTTTTCTATAAAAATCTCTTGCATGTTGGCTGTTAGCTGCATAATCCAGATATTCATCAGAGAGGAAAAAAGTACTTGAGAGAAATTCTTCCCCCGTCCGTGTTTAATACGCTTTTGCAGGTTTCGTTCAAGTTTAAATGTAGTGTAGTCGACTTCCATATTTATAATATTAATGCGACAAAAATTGCTTATAATATCCTTGACAATAATACTGATATCCTGACAACAAACTATTCTGAGAACCATTCTCAGCTTTTTTTAAATTCCTTCATTATGTAAATGGTTTTACTCAATTAATTCGGAATTGCATAATTATTCTCTATCGTAATGTGTTTTAATAATAATAATAATATTTTTGGTGCACATACTCGTATTAATATTTAAAACTTTCGTTTTCTATTTAAAATTTTTTTTTATCCTTTTTGAAATATTTTCTGCGAAATCTTTTTCAACCAATTTGATCCCTACATTTTAAGTTGGCTTTTTATTTTGCTTTCATTGTATTGCGATGTTGAATATTTTACGGCAATTTCTCTTTATTTCTCTGGAGCTTTTAATAGTTTTCTGATGGGGGAAATGTTAATGTTGGCAGCATCCCTGCCAAAACCATCTTACAAACATAAACATTTATTTTGAGCAAAACCTTCTTGCAGATTTAAAAGCTAAAAGGAAAAAAAATAAAATTCTACTGCATGTTATTTTCTCACAAATTGTTCAAAATTGTTGGCCGCCAAAGTACTGCAAAATGAACAACGAAGCAAAAGCGTTCTACCAGCTTTGCGTATGTAGAATAATACAATAGAGGGCTCTAATTGGAATGCCTTTAGATTTGAAATGCATTTTTGTCCAGTAAGCTGAATAAGAACAGAAATTTAAGTAATTGGCAATATTTTCTTTCCATCGAAAGGCCAAAGAGTGCCTTTAAGCTGATGTAAATGCCACTAGATATAATACTTGTGTTAGGGTCGGCTCTAAATTGAAAAGCTTTTTCTCTTCAAAAGAAATCTGTATTTCAATTTTTAGTTATGTTTGTTATTTGAAACTAAACACAGAAAATTCAGAAAAGTGCTTTTCTCATACAACAACGGATAAAATACTCAATGTGCTTTTTATATTAAGCCCCTGTATTGGCAGGCCTTTTTGTCGGCTAAAAAGAGAAGCTTTTACAGTTCCCCCTACAGTTTTGTTTCCCCTTAATAATTTTTTAAGGCTGAAGCAGTCGAGTTATATGTAGTCCTGGTCTATTCGTGGTACACCACAAAGGTAGTCATGTTTGGAACTGAAAAAAAAACTTTAATGTTAAAATTGTCGCAAAGTTTAATTGTAAGCTTTTAATAGACTTCCTTTTTTTTAGGTAACAAAATCAATTTATAATAACCATAGTTAAGAAAGTATTTTTGATACAGTTCAAATAGTTTCATCTCCATACGTGAATGAGTAATGAACAGCCTACTAAACCGGTGGTGGCCGGTTCGACTCCTGCAGGTTGATTTATTAAAAAGTGTTGCCTACTTTTAGGCATTTTTGAAATTTAATTAGGAATGAAATTTGTAAACCATGAACTTCTTTTTTTAAGCCAGTTAGTGAGTTATTTATTTATTGATGCTTCTTTTTTTTCATTACATAGAATTTTTTTTTACAAATATTAATTTTTTTCTTGAAAACTTAAAACTTTTATATATTATTTTAATTACATTACTAGTTCTTGCCTATGCAACTTGCTTATCCAATCTAAGAATAATTATAAACTATAAATATAAATACATTAATTAATGTTCTAATCAGTGCTTGCTGCCGGCACTTATTTAATTTTTTAAAGCCATTGAAACACATCTATACACATGATTTTATTTGATAAAATGTTGCCTACTTTTAGGCGCTTATTTAAATTTAACTAAGAATGAAATTTATTAACCATGAACTCATTTTTTAGACCCATTGAAACACAACTGTACGCATGATTCTATTTTATAATAAAATACCGATAACTGTTCGAGCCAATGGAAAAAGTGCCACTTTTATTTATATTTCCCTTTAAAAAAATTTCTAAAAATCATTCCATTTAGTTTTTCAATAGATAAGGCTCTTAATGTCAGGATATTAGAATTTCATATTAAAAGAAGGCAAATTACAACCTTGTTGACATACAAATTTATATAGAGAGACATAACACATAAAATGAACTTTCCTTCCGTTAAGCTTTCATGACTAACACACATTAATATTTACTGTAATCATCTGTCATCTCGCTGTAGAAGTAATTTGCATAAAAGGCGAAACATGTGACCAATTAAAATCGTTTGTTATGTGACACATTTGTGTGCCACAAAACAATTTTTAATTATATAAATAATATTAATAATAACTATAAGTTGCAAAATTTTAAGCATTTATCAATTTGATAATAATTTGAATTTTTATCATTTTGTATAAATAAAATTATTTTAAATTGTATCCACTTTACAGATAATGTACACAACAATTACACTCACATATATAAATCTAATAACAATAATTGGGGTTTATCAAATTTTAAATAAATATTTTATAAAACTTCTTATGTTTTATATAACAGAAAATATTAATTTTAATTAAAATAATAATAATAACGATAATAATGTCAATGTGTATTATATTGTGTTTTTTTATCATAATAAATAAATAAAAAAATTATGATGACGATAATTCTCCAGTTTATATAATCTGTAAAAAAATGTTTTTCATATTAAAAGGGCAACAAAAAAAACTTCAATGTTACGTTATCGTAGCCCCACTGTGGTCGTACTACAGTATTATAGTGGCCACGGTCCAATTAATCCCTTGCTCATAACCATGCCATTGTAGATTCATGTATTACTCATATACTATCATAGTTTAATAGTGTGGAATCCATAACGAAGTCATTGTCTGTTCTAGTCAACTCCTATCCGATTGTTGGGTTAGCGATAGTCTATGGAACTGTCTTCCCGGGATATAATATCGATATGCTACCCCTGCTCACAGTTTTCTGTTACAGTACTTGTCATCAAATTGTCGTCCAATCTTGTATACCCGTATTAAAGGTAGACTTTAGCTATCGTAGTCGGGTCACATTGTTCGCAGTCTACGCTAATGGCAGTCGTAGTCAAGTCGAAGGTTAATGGCAGTTTAACCGTAATGGAATCGCAGTCGACTAAGCTTAATGATAGTTATATTCTATTGTATGGTTTTTTTTATTGATACACCAGTTATTTTACAATAAAGTGCTTGCACACAAGCAGATCAGAGTCAGCTTAAAATTCGTATACGTAGTGGAAACCGTGTTTACTGTATAGAGTGTCGCAATCTCCAGTAGTCTACTTCACGTATAACAATTATGTGCCCCCCTGTTCGTTTATGCTACTCCTTGAAAGACAGTTTTATGGAAAATGGATTTTATAAATAAGGGATTCAGATACGTGAGTATAGATCCATTAGTTAAAATTAATTTTATTTTTTTAAATTTACAAATTTTTTTTCTTTGAATTTTATCATGTATGCTTTTGAAATCTCTAGTTGGAGATGTAAAATATTTACAATTTTTTTTAAAAGGATTTTCAAGAAATTTTCAAAATAATTTTGCAGTCACAAAAGAAACAGAGCTTTCATACGGCAGGATCTCTTTTAATCACAGTACATGTACAATCAGGATAAAGATAAGTACATCCTTTAGTTTCATTTCAAATCATTTTAATATTTATTTTGTTTTATAATTTTTTTATCTGAAATTTCATCTGAAAAATTTTACACTCAAAAGCATTTTGTTTTACATCATTTCAAAAGTATAAAAGTTGACATTTTATTTATCCTTAGAATTGCTCAAGAACAATTTAATTCCCTCTGCTGCAAAACTTTAAATGTATTCACAATTCTTTTTCTTTACAATTTCCCATGGAAATTGTGTTACATGTTTTACAATAATTTCTTGCATTCAAGGATTACTGTCTTCTCTGTTTTTAATCATAAAATGGTCAGTAAAATGTTTGTAGGAAAGTTTGAAATTACTTTTTTTTAATGAAACTTGAGCAGAATATGGAAACAAATGGAGTGGGTTCTAATACTTACATGAAAAAAAAACAACTCATAATTTCAGCATACATTAAGGCGTCAGTAAAGAATAGTAAGGGGATTTATTGGTTTCAACATCATGCAGCCTAACCATAAGGGAAAGGATTGCCATGCTAAAGGACCAAACTATTAGGAGCTAAAGAAAACAAATTGAAAAAAAAACTAAAACGATTTTCATTCAATAAGAAAGCAAAAGGAAAACATTGCAATTTTAATAATAATAACACACACTAAACACTTTTTCCTTAGGCTGTCTAAGTTCCTTCCCTTTGGTGTTTTAAAGCATTGCTTGTGCTGTAAGCAACTGTATTAAGTTGAAATGGATACTTTGAATACTTTTTTATTATTTTGTACAAACGCTTTTCTGGCAACATTCTATAAAAATCTGTAAAGCTGCTGGAAAAAATGAAAATATAAATGCTTTTTCAATGTGAGAGATGAAAAGTTAAACGAAATATCTAAAGAGTTATTAGTATGTGTAGCATGTATGTGTATCAACTATTTGAGAATAACTAATAAGAATCTGAAAATCTGAAAGTAATCTAATTTACTTGTTAATTGCTAAGAGAGTTCGCCTCCCTAAAAGTATGCAGCACATTTTGTAAATATTGAAAACATTTCAAATGGAAATAGTTTAAGACTCTTGCAATGATGAATCCTTTAACTTTACAATCTAGTTTATTTTACAACCTTCTAGCCTTGCAGTGAATATTATCGGAAATAGTTCACCGTGTGATTTGATTGGCTATGAACTATTATTATTACTGTATACTATATGCACAGAGTGATAAGCAAACAAAATTTTCGGTTTTTATGACAGTTTGAAGGCAGTACCGTGCAAGTTAATTAACATTAAAATATGCATTTAATTCCAATGAAATGAAATTTACTTATTGCTTTATTCCATATGGTTCGAAATGAAAAAATCCTGCATTCTTGTAGAGATTCATATTATTTGAAACACACCATAAAACTTCTTTTTCATATTTGCAATTTTTTTTGACTACCATTTTTGTAATTGAGATAAAACAAAATTAAGGAAATGTTAAAGCTTTCTCGTAAAGGACGAACTTGTTGAAGATTATTGTCGCTGGAGGACATGATAAAGAATTTTATTCCCAAATCTTTTAGTACTTCTAGAACGTGCCAGATTTTTACTCTTACAGATACTCTTTCCCTTATGGACACATTTTGGGGAAGCTTTCTAAACTTTTCTACCCAGTTGGTTCTAAAAGATTCTATATGCTTAATCTGAAGAGTAGAAGAGAAAGAGAATAAATAAATAAACAGTGGCGTTTTTACTGCTACGATCCCTTGCATGATTGTGGCGTTGCAGTTCTTTTAAATCCTGCCTAGCTTATAAATTTAGGGAATATTTACTAACAATATTATTCCTTAGCAATCGTAAGTGTAAAAACACCGCTTTAAAATAGTGCTCAGTTGAACGGTAGAGGGGGAAATTCAACCCAATTAAAGGCAATTATTTATATTTGACTTTTTTTTTATTGATTGTAGCTGACTACAGTTTCTGCCGGCTGTGCAGAAAAATGGCTAGATAAATAAACTGTTGTAGCAAAATTTGAATTTTTTTTTTAATAAATTACACAATATTAGGACTTTTAAAAGATATTATAAAATTTGGAAAGATCAATCCTTACAGTTTTCATTAAATTTTGTACTCATGTGAGCTCGCTTTCTTAACTGCAAAGCAATTTTTAGAATTGTGCTCTTCAGCGAATGCTCTTTGTAAATTGAATGTTTTGCCTTATTCAAATGCCGCTGGGTTTCACCATATCCAGTTGCAATTACAGTCACCACTTTTGCTGCAGAGTACTAAAGCAGCAGTTTAGACAAGTGTTTGCATGCCAATATCCGTTTTCCGTTTTCATACATACTAAATACCAACACAAACTAACAAACACTTCTTAAAACTTTTAAAGCATACAGAATGTTTAATAAAGTACTTAAGAAAATATAAGAACGTTTTGTTTACCTTTCGCTCTCTCACTCTTTCACTCTTCCTTACGGTCTAAAGCTATCTCTTGCTCTTACTCACTCAATACTGCTTACACACTCATATCCATGAGAAGAAGACGTTTTGAAAAATATTGCATTTGAACGATTGCCTGGGGTTTGAATGTGTGTGTGCGTGTGTATGTGTGTGTGTGCATGTGTGTTTGGGTTTAGCTTGTGCTGTGTTTTATGCAAATCAGTATTAAACTTTTGCATAGTGTAAGTATGAGAGAACATTTAAATAAAGTCTAAGGTTATGGTTACCTGTGTTGTAATAAGAACAAGACAAAATCGAAAAAAAAAATAAATAATAAAAAGGATCAAAAAAATTAAATTGCAGAAATAATATTTTGAGGAAATCTAAAAACTACAAAAAGGTTAAATGTAGTTAAAAAGCAATTTTAAATGTTGTACACCACACTTATAATGCAGACAAACAGATGGTCACTCAATCACAAGACATGTTCGAGTAATACAAGCATGTGATTGGTGTTTGTGGGCCACAGTATCACTTGGCCCCCTGGCAGGTACATATTAAATAATTTTTACTTTCTCTTCGACTATAATTTTATTTCAGTTTTAGATTGTGGATTTAATTTTTTTTTTTAATAACTTTTTGAAGATAAATTATAGTTACGAGTTGCTTGTTAAGCTCTTGTAGTTTTTCCCCCACTTCTTGTTTGCTCAACAACATAATTACATTACGAAGGCCATTATGATAAGCAAGAAATTTACTTTTAAATCTTTTTCTCTTTAACTTGTTTGTAATGGTCCGTTTACAAAATAAAAATAATATTAAGAAATGGGGAAAAATACATAGAAAAATAAATACGACATTTTAAATAACATAAAACTTGTAAAAATTATCGTTATGAAAGTTTTGCTAAAACTTACTGGTGTAGCAAGAAAAACTACTTACCAGCAAAAAATTTATTGTAAATTGCAAGGAGAAAACGAGTGGATTTTACGGATTTTGTGTAAGTGTTAGTAATGTTATAGCAGGGCCTGGCTGGCAAAACAGGATATAAAATCAATAAAAAAAAAAACTAAAAAAAGAAAATATATAAACTTTTTCTGCTGACATTCCTTTTTCAATTAATAATTGTTTAGAAATGATAAGAACTATGCCGAGGCGTACTGCTGCAATTGTACTGCACTGTACAGCTTTCAGTTTGGAAATTTAATTGGATTTTTTAATGACTTTCGTCCATCAGGAGCTGAGGGGATAAAATACTTGTTAATTTTATGTGGGTCAAGGCACAGGATTTTAGTGCATTATTTCCACGTAAATATATTATTTAGGCTTGTGATAAATGATAAAAATAAATATATTTATTTAATAGAATTAATGAAACGAATCTTTTGCTTAAAAATTATTACGTGACGTAACAATTGCGTCTTTGCGTGCTTCATTTGCAATACAAACATAAATTAAAATTTTAATTAAAGAACCTTGGGGATTCACAATTTTTTCTTTTAAAAGCCGCACTAGGGCCGTGGCCCCTTCTCAAGCAACACATTGTACAACACAATGAAGTAATTGCGGTAGTGGTATACTGGCTTTGAACCAGGCTCTGTTCAGAACGGCGGTCTTCCACAAATGAAAGGGAGAGTATTTTATCTGCTCAGGTATACAATTGTATTATCATTAATACTTGATATATTTAATCTATTGGGAAGAATGCGAACAACTTACAGAAATGATTCAATATCCTAGAAATTCTAAAGGGCCGGAGTCGTAAAATTCAAATTAGAATCAATTCTCCCAAAATGCATGCACACAAAAACCAACAAGTATTTTATATATTGCAATTTCCTTTTTGATTTTCTCTACGTGCTTTCGTAGAGAGTTATTTTTGGACAGTAGAACTCCAGCAGTTATTTATAACTAAAGTGAACGTATCAAAAATAGGGAAATATTTATCCGAGGAACCTCATTGACAATTCAAAACGTTCGTAAACACACTTTGGAAATGAATTGTGCCTTTTTAAAATTTAAAAGTAAAACTTGTGAGGCTTTTGTAAAGCTTATTTGAATTCAGCTAAATATGTAATTACGTAAGTTGTTACGTCATGACATCTGTAACTCAGTAGATGCCAAATGCATCAATCGGTTTTTGTTTTATTAAAAAAAAAACTATATTCAGCATGCATTTCAGTTTTGTGTTCCATTACCGTTAATGGTAATTTGTGGAGGGAGCGGCAACAAAAGCCTCTCTGGCTAAAAACCAAAAATAAAAAATTAATTCAAATTAACCTCAATTTTATATTAAAATGCACTGTTTGCTCTCTACCATAGTTAGTGTAACAGTTTTGTTTCATTTAAAATCCAAACCTGCTTCCCCACACATCCCCACACACACACACAAACACATACACCTTCAAAACTGCATTTGTGAATTAAATTTTTCCAATTAAATATTCCAAATCGAAAATACAGTTGCAAAAGTTTTCATTTTATTTGTGTTTTCCATGAATAAATTAGAAATCAAACTATTAGTTCGCTTCAGGATATTGATTTGACATTTTTTTTTTTTTTTTTTTTTTTTTTTTTATTATTTATTTCCAAGAACACAAGCAAAACTGGTTTACTATACCTGGTTAATGAACGGAAATTAATTGTTATGTTTAAGTCTTCAAGGATCACAAAATGTTACTCGAAATCAAATTAAAATAAATAAAAAAAATGAGGAATTAAAAAAAAACAAATTTTGTTTAAAGTAATTTTTAATGTCTGGTTGCGGGCAAACCACAATTATCTGAAAATGAAATTAAAAAATTTTAATTCGAAAAAATTCAACCTCAAGTCGTACAAACTGCAAAAAAAAATATATATATATATGTATATGTATATGTATATAATTAAAATTTCCTTGCCAACTATAGCTTTATTTTAGAAAAGTTTGATTACGTTATTTTTTTAAAAAAAAGTGCAGACTTTAAACTGGCAAAGTTTTGGGATTTTACTATAAAAATAAAAAGAAAAAAAATAAAATTTTCCATCATACCCAAAAACAATATATTTCTAATCATAGCAAAAACAGTAGCTATACATTTTTAGTAAACAGGCATTAACAAAAGGTACTGCAAATCAGTGGTTGCTCTGTAGGAATTTGGTTTTTAAAATAAAGGATATATGAGATGTAGGCATGTCCTTCTAGTAAATTTAATCTAAATTGCCTACAGCACAATGTAGTAAATTGTTAGTAAGTGTTACTGTATTTATAATGCTTGAATTTAAGCTCTACTCGAACATGCTGGAAAAGTTGTATACAAAGCTAATTAGATTGATTTTAAAAGAATCCTTTACATAGAAAAAAATTTGTACAATACATATTAAAGGACACTAAACCTTTTTGTTTGCATTTTAATCGAAATTGTAGCCATAATTTAGTTGTTTCAAAAAAGAGATACGTGAAGAGTGGAATATAATTGGAGCCATTTATTTCGGATTTCGGATTGTTGGATTCCTTCTGTCAACGTAAATCGAATTAAGTATAAGCGATTAATTAAAATGATACTTCTTAAGTTGTTTTGGCTTGTGGTCATTAGTAAAGCTAGAAGGGAATTTAACACGAAGCTTAACAGCATAATTAAGTTTATAGTTGTGTAGTTATCAGTGACAGCTGACATTAGATTTAGCCTCATACATATTTATGCCTTTTGGGAGATGGTGTCAGTACGAGGCATGTCCTTGTAACTTTTTAAAGAAAAAATTTATAAAATTTTGACTACAACGTGCTTGTAAGTGCTTCAAAGAAAGATTTCAAATGAGAAATATTTACCCCGTAGGACAAATGTCCTTTTAACTTTTTTAAATAAACATTTCAAAAACTTTAATACATTACATAGAAAAAAAATTATTAGCTCTTGTGGTATTGTGATAATAATAAAGGATATACAGCTAACAATTATGTCTTTGTTCTGTTTACGATAAATTTTAACCGAAGACCTTTATAGCATAATATATGAAATAGTTATTGAGTGTCAGGGCACTCTGTGATCAGTTACAGCAGAAACTTCATATTTTAAAAAAAGGATAATCCGAAAATTGTTTCGTTTTTGTATTTGATTTAATAAAATTTATTACAGTTTCTGACATTATAATTGTATAAGAAATTACAATTTTGATAAAAAATAATTAAGTTTTTTATAATAAGGACATCTGAGAGATATTAAATTTGATTTACTAATTTTTTATAAAATTTTTAAACGTATTATAAAAATGATAATCTGTATTAACCTGAATCCTTTTGTTTTTGCTTTGCTACTCAATTCTTTAAATTTAAGATCAATATTTTTTTTTCATTTCTTCTATGGAGTGTGTAAATTTTGTTGCCTAAAATTAAGTGCAGTTGACCTCTGATTTATTTTGCATAAAAAAATGTAAATTCTTAATTGTAGTGAAAATATTTTATAATTCCGTTGTACTTGCAACTTATTAACTTTGCGAGAAAATTATGTTTTTTTCAATTAGAAGCTAAAACAGGTCCTATAAAATAATAAATTTTCTTGAACATTTTTTTTTTCTTGACACTGCTATGTTGCCATTTCAAAACATTCTGTCTGCCAGCTGACACACACACAGATAGACAAACACATCTATGCAAGCTCTTGAATACTCTGAAAGCACATACTATAATCACAGTTTTCGGCTTAAGGGCATTAAAAAATATATAACGAATATAAAAAATAAGGCCACTTGCTAACATTATTTATACGGTTCACATGTGTTTGCTCTTCATTTTCTTCTTTTTCATTCTGTGTGCTTTTAGTAGCATATGTTAAGGCTTTAAAGAAACTAAATTTATATACATTTTTTACGTCAAGAGAGAGAGAGAGAGAGAGAGAGAGAGAGATGTAAGACTGATTTTGTTTGTCTAATATACATAAGCTCAAATATCAGCCTTATATCGTTCTTGAGAAGACAGCGCAGTAGAGGGATAAAGAGAAAATCTGTTGTAGTGAAAAGAAAAAAAAGCAAGTAAGGAAAAGAAATTTTTTTTGACCCAAAAACAGAGATATTTATAAAACAAAAAGAAAAATGAAATAAAGAATCAGAGAAGGATTTAATGCTGCTAAAACATACAAAACATACATTAAACGAACTAACTTTAGCATTTGAATACATGTATGTACGTATGCAACTAGGCATTAGCGCATACAACAGAGACTGGCATTGAGTATGAATGAACTGATTCAGGAGTTTCACCGGCTTCCTCACATTCAGTTCAAGTAACGAAAAGAACTTTTTAAAAATGCCACTTAGTAAATATATATTTATAATTTTTTACATTTTTTTTTAAATTGTACACAATTTTAATCAAAAAAAAAAAAAAGAATTTGGACTGACAGACCCAAAATAATGCCATACCAAAAAAAAAAAGCCTCCTCAAGTTTTCTTTATTGATTGCATGCTTAGCTTTTGCATTTAAGCAAGAAATGCAACAGTATTTGTGGTACAATTTTGAGGTACAGTGGCACGAAGAAGTAAATTTCAATTATCATCAATATTCTTTTTTATTTTATTTAATTCTATTTAGGCGGTTTATATAAATACTCTTTATTGACTGAATGTTTCTATACCGTATTTCCAAAACATATGATTAAAAAAATTACAGTGGCAAGCAAAAGCAAGCATATCAAAATAGTAATCCTTTCTTTTTTTAGAAAACAGATTCAAAAACTATTTTATAAATACAATTACTCGGCATGCAGACTTTGGCATGGTGTGATAGTGTAGTGTTAGCAATAGTGTAGCATACAAAAAGGCTTGCTTATTAACTATGCTAATTCACATATGCATTTTTCAGTTAGGTTTAGAGGAAAGAAATTTCTCTCATGTATTTTGTGCTATACAAAAATTAATATAATTAAAAAAATATTAAAAAAAAAATAGCACCATAATCTCTAAACCTCTGCTCTCCTCTCTTTGTTATGATTGACTACTTGATGAAGTAAGTACGCTTAACTTTCTCTGACTACTTCATAAATTACAATCAGTGTATGCGAACAATCTTAATGAATAATTCACCACGCCCAGCAGGTCGCTGTTGTACGTCTTCCACATGCATTTTCATCCGTTTTGGACGAAGGCTGTTTGTAGCATTCCTTACAGCTGTTCCAGTTTTCTTCTTTTTATCTTAGTTTTTTAAGCTTTTATTTTTGTTAGTTTTATTTAGCACAGATTTTCTTTATCGCCATTTTTTCTTCTTTTTTTTTTTGTATTTGTTAATAAGTTGGCATGTACTTTTAACAGTTTTTTTTTTAGCCACGACCTTTCTTTATGTTTGTTTATCTCACAGGAAAATCAACACATCTGCTTGACTTTCAAGTCTTTACGTCTTTCCCCCCCACAGAAAGTAAAAGTATTTTTACAGCCTCTGTGGTTTACAAAAAAACAGAAATAAATTTATCAACCATTTTTTGAAGCATATCTTTAGGTGCATTTAAAAGTAAGAAACTTATTTTCCTGCCAATGGCAACGGCTGCTCGAGTTACAAGATTTATTTGCTTTGAGAGCAATAAAGAAATAAAAGTCTGCCAATTTAATAAATGTAACAGTGCTCGCAAATTTCCGAAGAACTATAAAAGCAATAGCTGTTTTTATTTTTGCGTGTTTCGGATTAGATCTAATTAGCGAAACTTTTGAGTGCTTCACGTCTTTGAAAGCTTAAAACCCCAAACAGGCATAACAATCCTGTTAATGAAAAGTGTTGGATAGAAATAATAACTCAATTTATGACGCACAATTTTGTTCTCCTTTCAAAGCAATTTGGATTTCTGAAGTTGGTTATTTGTATCAAATACGAGTATCCTTCAGTATGCTGCACTGAAGGATAAATTCATAAATTTAAAAACCATTTTTTTCCCCCGAAATTCAATGCAGTTTGAAATGCAATCTTGTTTATAATATTAATAACTTGAGATAAGGTTTTAAAAATATATTTGATAAGAAGCAGACACACAAACATTAAAGGATAAAATATAAAGGCAACTATAGTTTCACAATAAAGCACATGAAATTGCAACTGACTGCTCCACTCATTCGTATGTTTCGTTACAAAGTTGAAGTTTTTTTTCTTTGGATAGATTTCTAAATTGTAGCTGTGATTTTCTTGTCCTTTTTATGAAATATCATAAGCAAAGTGGATCGTGTTTGGCTGGCTGAGAGGACATTTAAATTGAGAATATATTGCACTTCATAGATCATCTAATCCTTCTATGTAGTGAGAATACCTCTGAAATCCTTTTTAAAGCCACTTTCAGCTCTTAAATGCAAAACTGCTTCAGCTAAATAATCAAATACAACTATTAGTCAGTGTAAGAAGATAAATTAATTATGTGTTAAATAGTCCTTTAAATCCTTCAAGCAATTCATTCTGTTTTAATACATTTTTAAAAATAGATTTATATTAATACTCATTTATCATGAAAGGTATCAAAGAAATATATTTTCTCTAAATTTTCCTCCAAAATGCATGTGTGAGTGAGCATAGTTAATTAGCACGCCTTTTTGTATGCTGCACTATCAGTAACTACAACCTGCCAAGGTCTGCATGAAACTTGCTGTGCAAAATAAATTGTTGAGCGTTGTTTTTAATTTTCCAAAATGATATGCCTGTCACGTGATTGCTTTTATTTATGAGGCTTAACTGTGAGCAACACTTACTGACACACAAAGACATTCACTGTGGCAAACAACTGATAACAAATATTTATGCGTGCTCTCCTTGCACACACACGAGCACTTCTGCTACCATTTGCAATCAAAGCTTTTGCTATGCTTTCTGAGGTTTAAGAAAATGCATTCACGTTCCTGCATTAGTATGTGTATGTTTCTGTTTATGTTTAAAGTTTTGAAACACATTAAAAAAAATTTTAAAAAAATTTGTTTGCTTTAAATATTTAAGGAAAAAATTTAAATAGTTATCCTTATTTTTGATTTTTTTTTTTTTGCACAATCGGACTACTGTTATGTAATAAAACTTTATCCTATTCCGCGCATTGTACATACAATATCTTGAGGTAACCCATGTTATTTTGGGCTTATCCCAAATCAACATTCTGCCCACGGCATGTTAGTACACACCTTGTTTATTAAGTTATCGTACCATTTTGATGTCAGATTTTAGATTTTATATTTAAAAATGCGGACTCCTATTCAAAATCATCCTCAATTTATGCTACACAAAATATTTTAAGAGATACATTTTACAAAAAATTTTTTTTAAATTAAATGTGGAGGACGTGGTTTTTTGCCAAGTACTTTTTATTCCAGAGGTTCGTTTTTAAATATTTACAAAAGTACTTGAAAACAGCGTTCCTTGAATGAGTATTTTTGAAGAAATTCTGTTCAAAATGCAAGTAATTTCTAAGAGAATTCACTTCATTTGAAATTTTTAAATTTATGAAAAAGTACTTTTCGAGAAGCCGTTTACAATAAGTCATCTCCTGCATTACGTACTGCTCTTTAAAAGGAGTTATCCAAGAAAAGGTTCTTTCTTATAACAGTTCAACTTTTTTTGCGCCATATAAAAAAAATTTTCGCTTTTTTGGTAGAGGTACACTTAAAAGTAAATTAAAATTATAACATTTACAGAAAGTACTTTTTTTTCGGAAATTTCCCTTTATCAAGTAGATTTTTGCAAGACGTTCAAAAATGTGTATCTTCCAGAACAGTTTTTCGTTTTTGTTTTTCATAAAATTTTTATTTATGAAAGGTTATTTTAGAGTTAGCACGTCTTATAAAAAGTACTTTTTAAATGTATATTAAATAAAAAGTCCTTTTATAGACATTGATGTTCTTCCAAAGTATACATTTGGTAAGTTTTAATTTTGTAAGGGCATACTTTTTAAAAATTACTTTTTTAGAAGATCTTTTATAAAAAGTACTTTTTTCAGTTTTTTTTATAAAGTAATTTTTTGAGTTTTTTTATAAAGAAGTACTTTTTTGAGTTTTTTTGTAATGAAGTACTCTTTTGAGTTTTTTTATAAAAAGTACTTTTTTGCGTTTTGTAAAAAGTACTTTTTTGCGTTTTATAAAAAGTAGTACTTTTAAAATTAGTTTTTTTTAATAATAAAAATATATAGGCACCAATTTTTGATTTTGCATATACTATACATATTTTTGTATATGTAGCAATTTCTATAAATTCTATCATTTTAAAATGTCATTTGAAATTGGCTGCTCAAAAAGTAGTCCCTCCTCATGTAAACATCAACTTTTAAAAGTTTTCTTATGGGTATGCATTTTTGATAAAAGTGCAATGTTTTTGGCTTAGTTTCGTTTCCTTCCAGCCAAAAAAAAATTTCGCCTAGTGTGCCCGTTGCAATAAAATATGTGTTTCTATTATTTGAAGTGCTGAGCTTTTAAGGCTCGAGGTCAAATAGTTTTGAAACTTTCTCTATCAAACTTTTATATCATTTATTAAAAACCAACAGAAAAGGAAAAACAACATCAAATATTAGACATCTGAAATAAGTGCTGAACTTTTAGTTTTCTTACTGTTTTAGTTTGTTAAATGTTTTTCGCCGGTTTCTTGTTGGATTTCCGTTTTTTCGCTCTCTTGCTTTCCTTGAAACATTTACTGTTCCTGTTATCGCTGGCTGTTATTTCTATTTCCAGTCGCCCTTTTACAAGCTTCAATGTATATTTTTGATTGTGTAGACAAAAATTTGAAACCAAATGAAAACTTTTTATGTGTCGCCAAGTTTGACCCACCTTTAGGTGTTTCTTTAAGTTTTGCAAGAAAAGAAAAAAAAAGAACGTGTTTACGTTCCGAAGAATTTTTTCTGCAAATGATGTTTTTAACAAATTGTATCCTTACGGGCAATGTTGTATGTGGGCTTGTGCGTTTATTTACCAGTTTTCGGATTTCTTTAGACAGTAAATCATTTGATACTTGATAAGTGTGTTTTTCATTTATATTTTACTGCTGCTGAGTTAACAGGACTGGCCAGAGAAAAATTACTCAGCTTATTTATTAGGATATGAGTATTGTTTCCAGTCAGTGGTCTAGTTTATCTTACTTTGTTGAGAGAAATGTGAAAAGGCAAAAATAAAAAATAAAAAAACCAACTGATTTATGGTGATTGCTGGCATGGCGGAGTTATTGATTTTAAGTGCTCTTCTTTTTTTAGACAGTTTTCTTTTAAAAACTGAGATTATAAGACTAGAAAGAAAAATAGCAACTCCTAATTAATAAAGCACTTGAACAGCAATTTCTTTTCTAAGTTCTACAATAATTATTTTCGTTTGTACTGCTTGAACGCTGCAGGCGAAATATATATGTAACTATATAAGCTTACAAGAGGAACAAACAATTAGCAAACAAATTTAATTATACTGCGCCTGAAAATAGGCCAGATTTCTTTTCATTTTGTTAAACGAATAGTACGTTAAGCTTATTAGCCTCAAAAATGTTATTTATTTCAGAATTTGCAAAAAATTATAATTACAAATAATAATTTATTAAAGAAGAAGAAGAAAAAAAACTTTGTAAAACTTTTAATCCTGCTGAGCTGTGCCACATTTGCATATTCTATACGAAATATAAGGAAAATTTCCACTGACTCTGCCTTGATGTTTAAACATGTCTGTATGCTTTTTAGGTTATATTTAAGTGCTCTTTGCCAGCACTGCTCGTGATTGGCATAAGAGAAACCTTCCCCCTTCCTCCGTTAGGAAATTATTAATTAAAGCCAACAAATAATTGACACAAATCTCTACTCAACAAACAATTGCCAAAGACAATAAATAACAAACAATATGAGAATTTTCTTAAAGAAGCAAGACAAGCCGATATACATTGACACGGAAATATTAGCAAAACAAGAACGAAAATATTTTCTTTGATTTATTTTCTAATAATTTTTGCTTTTTTCATTTAATAAATAAATTTGCATATAAAGTGTTTGCTAGTAGAAATTAAAAATGAGCAAAAAAAAAAATGGAGGAGGGATATTAAAGAAATGACAAGAGAAAAAGAAACTTCAAATAAGTCACAGGCAACGGAAATGCACAGTGGGGCAAGCGCGAAAAGTTTACTTAAAAGTTAATGAGTATTAAAAGGAAATAATTCTTAATAATATCGCATAAGATAAGAATACCTATAATAAATTTGGCGAAAAAGGAATCATGGAAATGTTTTCAAGATTTGTTAGCGTTTTTTGCCACTCGCATCAATCAACATTGCCTTGCTTGCGGCCCGAAATGCTGCTATTTGTTAGTGTCGCCATATATTTTTATATAATTTGAACAACTATTAAATACATTTGTATGTGCATTCGTACTAGTGCCACAATATCCTGATGCTGCAATAGCTTGTAGTGTCATTGTTATTATATTTTCCATGAATAATAACTAAGATTTGTCCTTTGACCTGAATTATTATGGAATTCACTTAAATATTAACAGGCACATGCTGTTGGTGTAATGCATGCGTACGAAACACACACACACACACACACACACTTCTCATTTCTCACACCCACATGCAAAATACAACTGCAAATTTAATAGTCGTGCTTGCGACCCTACACAGCCTCTTATTTAAAAATCTATAAAAACCATTTCTGCTTCTCTCCGTCTCTGCAGTTCCAGCCATTCTGAATGGTTCGTTTTGAATGCAGAAAGACAAATAAAATAAATATAATAAATATTTAAATTTACTGCAAGTGTTTTTAAATTTTATAAAGCCTTTAAAATCTCAGAGCAAGATCTATTGCTGGCTAATTCTAGCTTTTTCTCTTCTATTGCCTGAAAGTATGCCTTGAAAATAGATTTCATATCAACTGAACTGAACTGAATGTAGAGTCCTTAAACTGTTGATGTGATTCAAACTTAAATAATTGCTCTCTCTTTTTGTTTTTTTTTATTTTTGTATTTTCAATTTCCAATATTAACTTGATTTAAAAAGATATATATTTTTTCCAATAGGGAGACCATGGGAGTAACATGAAAGTTTGGACATTTCACATATTGACATATCAGTAGCTGGAGCGTTACATTTGTTAAAATCAATTTTATTTCGCATGCCATTTAAAATAGAAGGTTAAAAATCAACCATAACATTATTGGGTGTGTAAAAAATTCATTTCGTAAATATTAGTTTGCTCTTCTGGCATCATGCGGCCATATTTAACGAATTATTTAAGTGAATTGGCTATTTCTTGGGGATCTGCACAACTAATTCTTAATTTCCACTAGAAGGACTTTAAATTCAATGAAATCGATGGCTAGCAGACATAATGGTAACGTGTTCATGAGTGCATCTAGTTAGAGTTCGTTAAACCATTATCGTCAATACCAAATATGCAAATTGGTATTGAATTGTGGTGAAATTAGGGCGGTTGCAACATTTGTAATAGTAGTGCTGCTAGTAGGAGTAGTGATATGAAATAGGTGGTAGTAGGATTAACGCAAGTATCAATGTCGATAGCAGGAGTTTCTACATTAGCAATGTTTACAGGAATTGCATGCATTCCTGTAGTCACATTGGCGGTAGTATCAGAAAATATGGTAGCAGTAATTGGTGTGGCAGGAATTTTGCTAGCAGTGATTATAGTGGGAGTAACGTTATGCAACCTATACACGATACAACCGTTGGTACAACTTGAGCAGGTTGTAATGAAGATTGTAACGTGTGTGGGCTTGTTGTATGAAGTTGTGTCTCGGTTGTATGAAAAATCAAAATTGTTTGATTTTTTTTTTGGCAAGTTATGCCAACGCGTTGCAACGTGTAAGGGCTAGTCGTGCGACTTTATACATCATTCTCATTTTAATTTTGCGAAACAAAGACGTGTCGTCGGTTAATTTGTTTTTTGAAAGCAAAGAAAACTAACGGGAATGATAATTAAAAATAAAAGACAGAGCTGAAATGAAACTAGAGCACAGTTCTACGATGAATTATTTAATGGTACTGTATATATATACAGTTCATTGAAGTTTTATTTTTTAAAGTCTATTAGAAATCTTTTAAAATTTTAATGTCAATAAATATTAAATTTACTTAAAAAGCTTTCAATTGTTTTATTGCTTAACAAAATTTAAGCCTAATTTGTTTTGCTTCGTGGGATGCGTTTGGGATTATTTGTTGGTTCCAGCTGTAATTTGTAAATTACAAAATGAAATTGTACGAAGAGGTTTTATCGTCTGTGCGCACAACACACAACTTGATTACTAAGCGAGTTGTACCAACGGTTGTATCATGTATGGGTTGCATTAGAAGTACTAGCGATAGTAGCTGTATTGAATGTAGGAGCAGAGATAGCGAAGAGCTATAATTACAATGGGACCGATTTCTTTAGCAGTAGCGGCTTAAGGGTATTTGTAGTGGTAATGGGAGTAATTGTAAGTGCGGTTGCTTAGAGTGGCAGTACCAATTGTGATATTACACTTAGTAGTAGTAGTTGATTTAGCATATTTAGTAGCAATAGCAGAAATTGTAGTACTAGTCATGATCGTAGCAGCAGCGCTAGGAGCAGTAACTACTCTAGAGGTATTCGACATTAGGATTGCTTGCGGCACCCGCTATAATTGTCTGATGGTTATATCTACTGATATCTTAAGAGTAGGATTATCATGGTAACACTAGTAGTAGTAAACGTAGTAGCAATAAGTCTAATAGCAATATATATATCATATGTTTGAAATATCAAACTCCTGCTTGTTCTCACCATTTGGCCAGTGGCCAAAGTCATAATTCGCACGTCTAGAGAAGTAGCAATTATAAGAGTTTCATAGCGGGAATCAGCTTTTCAAAGGACTTTTCTTAGCCGTTTTAAATTCAAGCGTCCTGTTGAATCGGCCGTCAAATACATATATATTAATATAAACAATCGATTAGAAAGTTGAAATATGATACTATAGACTTGAAAATAAATTTCATCTACAAGTGTTGGCTCTAAGTTAGGCCGTAAACTTGTCAGCCCACCCTCATATAGCTGTTCTTTGACTACTGGCGGAAATATTAGCTTCCTGTGGCCTTATCAGGAATACTACTACTAGTGTAATTGCTATTTTATATGACATATTTTTTATATTCTGTTTGAATTGGAAGCAGATTTTTAAATCGGATTGTTACACAAAGTTTTTCAAAAGGCCAATTAAAAAACTTCACTGAGAGATTTGCGTTCGACTTTATTTTATGGAAAATAGTTTTCTTTAAAAGGTGTAATTAATTAAATCAAGAAAAGCCTCTCTGCAAACTGTTCAAGTTTGTTATCTACAGTTAAGAGAAAAAAATCAATCAATAGCGCTGGTATTCATATATTTAACTTTTCGACAATATTAATTTCCTTCGCTACTGAAACGTCTTTGTACAATTTCCCATGTGCTGGCAGAATTTAAGACATCAGAATGTACAAAATGATCAGAATGTTTATGTTCTCTACACTGGAACAATCTGTTTCTGTCCATTCAAAACTAAAAATATTTATGCAATTTTTTTTTTATTCATTTTTCCTTTTTATTTCCTGCAAGTGCATTTTGGTAAATTTAGTGTTGTTGTTTTTGGGCCAGTTTGGGTCAGTCTGCCTGGAGTAGAAAAGTTTCCTTACAGTCTTTATTTAAAATAATATTTCTCTCGTCCTTTTTTCTTTTTCCTTTTTCCTTTGTTGTTTTTTTTGTTTTTTTTTTTTGTGTTTTGTCTTGCCTCAGTTGTTGTTGGCATATGCGTTTTACCTCAAAATGAAATTTGTTCACCTGATGTTTTTTGCTGGCTGTGCAATATTTATGCATTTTTTTCTCTTTTTTTTTTCTTTGGCTGCCTTGCCTTCGTGCTGGTCTTATTTCTGCAACAATTTTCATTTATTTTAGTATGACAGGTAAAGAAAATAAGTTTTATGTCTCGAGCATGTGCGTTTATTTGTTTCGTTATCACGCTCGTTCGGATGTGTTTCTGTTTCAGCTCCTGTTTCTGCTCCTGTTTCAGCTCCTGTTTCTGTGTGTTGGCATTAATATTTATTTTTGGTTCGTTGGCTTTTTGTTTTATTTTTTTTTTATACTCCTTTTACCAACATTCTGTTGTTGCTGTTGCTTTCTTAACAGGTTTTCCTTAATTTTTTTTTGCGCTTTTCAGATGAAATTTTCAATAACTTTTCTTATACATTTTCACTTCCCAATTCTCTTCATCATTTTATTTAAGAAAATGTTGAAAATCGTATGCAAACAAAAAAAAAAAACAAAAATTATATTTAAAATTTGTTATTTTATACGTTGCCTTTGTGGAAGCATCTGCTTTTTTCCAAATCAATTTCTTTAAGTAGATGAAAACATTAAAAGAGAATTCGACTTGTTTGTGATAAATATTTTTAGTATGAACCAATTCATAGAGGAGAACTAACTGCTCCTCTAGTGAAGTTGTGTGTGTGTGTGTATGTGTGTGTGTGTTTGTTTTCATGCAATTTTGCCAAAAAACTTTGCCACACGTAGTTGATACAACTTTGTGAATTTATTTTATAAATTTGATTATTGAGGGAATCTTTTATATAAATTTTTTCTTTATTATGGCAGGACTCAGTGGACTGAACAAACATTTTCAATACTCTTCAAAAGCTAAAATCTATTTCTAAAATCTTCAAAAAAAAAAAAAAAAATTAATTTTCTCTCAATTGTAAATTTATAAAAGTCATATTTTGCCATCGTATTATTCATTAAAAAGATCTTGATTAATTTTTTGTTGGCTTTTTGGTCTTTATTCCTTTCAAGAAACATATTTCGGTTAACGTTAATCCCTTCCAAAAGATCAACTTTAATTAAACAGAAAATCTTTTGAATGAAGGAAAATCTATTTGCAGAACTTAAAAGTTTCCTTTGACTAAGGGAAATGTCCTTGAAGTGGATTAAGCATTGGAGAGTAGCTGTTAAAGTATAAGCGGTGTGCAAGTCATAGAAGGGATAATTCCTTGCAACAGCTTCAATTAAAATTATCCTTGTCCCTTTTACAGTATTCATGGCTTAAACAATTTATTTATTAAATAAAACCATTTAATAATTTAATCATTTTTTTTTTAGCAACTAAAAACAATTTCATAAAAAGTCCTAAAAATGTCCTGTCCTTGTAAATTTGGATAATCTTTTAAGAAATACTTGCTTGTGTGGCGTGGCTTCCAGTTAAGTCATGCAAAAAGATTTTATTACTTCTCCTCTGTTTTAATTGATATTTTTTACGTAATACAAATATAATTTGTGAAAATAATTTTCAGCAAAAAATTATTATTTTTTTAATTATTTTTTCTAATATTTATTATATTTTTTTTATTTATTTATTTATTTTTTAAATTATTTTTTTTTTATTTTTAATCCTTTTAAGCGAAGATTTACGTAATTCTAATCAAGTTTTCTAATATTAATGATCAATAATATATATGTAATTTCAATTAAATGTTTAATCAAATTTTTTCCACGTGCAGTTAAGATATAAATTTCAACTGTTCTTATCTTCTTTACAGATTCATGCAGAGGCGAAGGCAGTGCATAATAATGGAGTGGTAAGTTGTTATTTTTTCCCCCAACAGCCCCCACCCCCTTTTCCATACATTGTTATAAAATATTTCCTTTAAAAATAAGTAGTCTTCTTAAAGTGACTCCTTTCAATGAAATTTAATTTACTAGAGCACAACTAACTTACTTTCTATGCTGTGCTGTGCTGAGCTGTTCTAGAAAAAAGGGAAGGAAAAAACTGAAAATTTAAAAAACTGAAATAAACTTAACACTTAACAACAGGAATAAAATTATAGAACATCGTAAAAATTGTAAAAAAAAAAATCATTTCACGTTTAATTAAATTTTAAAACTTTTCAATTTGTTTCGTTCTGATTTTTTTTTCGAGCGCTCTCTCATAAATTGAATTGACTTTGCAAGAGTGCTTTAGAGTTGCATATCATACGTGCACACGTAGCACTCTAGGAAGTGCAGTGTATGTTGCACAATGGGTTCTAATGTGGAGTTTGGTTGGTGGCTCAGCATCTTGAGAAAATCTCGTGCACTTTTAGCATCATGTGATAAAAGATTTCCTTTAAAATTTATGCAGTTGTAAGCGAATTACATAAACTCCTTTAAGTCCTTCGACATTCAACTCCTCCACTGTGCATTAGGTTATTAAATATACGTACATTCAAGGCAAATCACCTTCCAAGTAAAGTTAACTGAGTGAGAGTGTGTGTAAAAGTGTGTTTCAATTTTCACCTTAAAATTATTTTTTAAAACATTTCATTTCCCAACCAGTAGCTTGTGGTTAGAATACAAGGACAGTAGTAGCGCAACAAGGAGTAAAGTAGTTTTTTATCAACTGGCAAAAAAAGCACGACTCCAGGAGTACTATAAAACGAAAGTTAACTCAGATAAGTGACATTAACTTTTTTAATACATTTTGGCAACATAAAAAACTCGCATATCCTGTTTGTCCTTTCAATTCATTCACCAAATGTATTAAAAGGAAGTTATTTTGTTAATCCTGCACAAGCTTGTTAATACCACAAAATGTTAGAAATGTAAAATTTTTGCAAATTTTTGTAACATGTTTTTATTATTTATTTTTCGTACTTTAATTTATTTATTGGAAATCTTAGTTTTCCTTGTTCATTCTAATAAGGTTGTGTATTACATTCAGCAATTCCTCACTTTATCATCGGTATATAAAACATACATTCAATCGAAGATTCTCTTCTGAAAAGCCATGGAGATCGCAGGAAAAAAAGGCCTTTAATAAATTTGTAAAGGTATATGTGTTTACAAAAAGTACCATTGAGAACACATGCACGTAAAATTTTATCATATAAAAACAGGATTCTGATATAAAAAGGATATTAAGGAAGGAAGAATTTGAATAGCAATTGCTTTTAAAAAACTATTTTGAAAAAGCACTTGCAAAAAGGGGTTCATATAGGAAATATATGTTATTACTTTTTAAAAAGTACTTTCCTGAGTACCTAAAAGAGTACCTAAGCTTATAGGGTATTTTCCAAAAGGAATTCTCAAGAATCAAAACTACTTAAAAAAAGTGTTCATTAAGACAAGAGCTTATAAAAAAGTGTCCTTTTAGAAGAGTATTTTTAAACAAGAACGTTTTTGGAAAAATGTATGCATTGAAATATCCTTTGAAAAAAATTATTTTTAAAGCGACGGTTCAAGAGTGTTAACTGATTCAAGCCATCTGATTAAATGATTACATTTCTTTTGCATAAGCACTTCTTAAAGACAATGAATTGAATTTTGATGAAAAAGCAGAAATAGTTTTTAAAAATTCTTATCCTTATTTATCCTTTGCAGGCAATAAACTTGAGAATTATATTTTAGAAGCAATTCATTTGAAAAGAAAACCTTTACGAAAAACCAGCCTAAAAATTTTTGTCTAACAAAAATTTAAAAATGAACTTTGTAGAGAAATCTGTTTTTAAAAAAAGAATTACAAAAAACAGCTCATCCTTATAAAATGTTATTGAGATTTTTTGCTAAAATAGTTTTAAAACACAAGTAAAGAATCATTAAAAATTCTTAAAATTTAATAATATCCTGTGTTGTATCCTTTTTGGAAAGATGCATTGTAGTAGAATTCCACTTATTCGCTTTATTGATTCCACTTGCGTTCGCCACCATTACACACTAACCGAAGGACATGTGAAACTGTACTTATTATCCAGCTGGTATGTTGCAAGATAAAAAATCTTTTCTTACTTCCTTAATCCTTGTTTGATTTTTATATCAGTCAAAAGCTTTGCAGTGAGGTGCATTATTTATTTACAAATTAATCAAATGCATATTGATTCACTATAAATTTTAATACATTATTCACAGCTTTTCCTTCAAAGAGCCTCTCACAGGTGAAGAAGTCAAGAAATAAAACATGAATAAGAAGCACCACGTGTTTCCTTCGAAAATGTTAAATGAATTATTGGATTTTCCTCAGGGACTTAAAGAAAATGTATGTCATTTAAAATAATAGAAAAGTGGAGGTTTCCACACAAAGCATGATTTTATTGCAAAGGATGTTGTTCCAGGACAATAAATTAATATAAAAATCTATTTTTGGAGATGTTTTAATTTCTTGTTGGTTTCTTGTTGCCTTTATTTTTTTCCGATCTATTCTATTATAAAAAAAGTTTGTGGTGGCGTTTGAAGGTGTTAGTTATTTTTATGTTCGGTCATTAAGCAGACGCCCAGGTGCGAATGATGATTACTCGCACTCATTTGTATTTCAATTAAACTTCTGATACCGAAAAAAAATTCACACAGTTGGCTAAGGAAATAAAAATTGTTTTTGAAGACACCTTGTGTTCAATATTAAATAATTTAAGTGGCCTTGGAATTGCCTCTACAAGTCCTCTACCAAAAAATCTCTTTTGCAAACACCCTCAAATTAATATTAATTTGTTGCATACTTTAAGGCGTTGGGAAATAAATGTTATCACAGTTAAGGTATTTTAATTGCGTTATTTAAGCTTAAAAATCACGCATACGAAGCGCCACCATACGACAAGCAGATAGTAATTAAGATTAGTTTATTGGTTAAAGGAACCCCTGAATGAGAGCAGTTAAAATGCAATAAATTTTCACAGTCCCAACAAAAAAAAAAAAATAATAAAAAATATAAACTGTAGAATGGCAGCCATGGAAATTTTTAAACATTAATTTTAAAATCCTTGACAATCTTTCTGTTTTAACAGCAACATATTCTTGCAGAAGGATAAAAGGAAGTTTAGCAAAGGAGCACCTTACACAGGTCAGAACCCCACAGAAAGAAAAAAAGAGCTCCAGCAGTAAATGGACACTGCACGAGTGCAAATAAAACTTAAAACAAAATGATATTTTTCTTTGATAAAAAAGTGCTGAATATCCCCGAATTAAAAATATTTTGTATAAATAACGTTTTAATGCTCCTTATCACTTAAAAAGATGATACTTTTTATTTTATCAACATATTTTTTATGTACGAAAAAAAAATACATTTTCGTAAAATAAATAAAATGATGCCTTTATTGTTATTTGGCTACAAAAATATTTTATTTGATAAAAATCATAAGAGGCCATTTAATACAAGAAAATTTACATAAATTGTTTTTTTTATACTGTGAAGGATAACGAAGCACTAACCCAAAGGACTGTTTCTTCTTGTCCATTTCAAGCTTATCGCATTAAATTATCTTAAATAAATTGAAATCTGGTGTTTTTAGAATTGGGGGGGCTTCATCTGAAGGAGAGTGACAAATACTTAAAGGATGCGAAATGTAAAGTGGGAGGAGTAGTCAAATACCAAGTTCAAGAGACATTAAACTCTTATCTCAAAGAAAACAAGCTCACACCAGTATAAAATAAAAAATTATTTCTATGCGTTTAAATGCGGTGAGGTAAAAAATTTCATTAAAGCAGCTGGTACGTACTTTTTAAAATAACTTGTTTAAAAAAGCAATTTGATAAAAAGTAAATATGAAAACGGAAAATGTGCCTGCCTGAGATTGGCAGGATGTTTTTTAATAATTAAATCTTACAAGAAATTCATAAAAGAGAAAAGAAAAACTTTCCTAGAAATACCTTTCAAAACAGTATTAAATTTTAAAGTATTTGATTTGAAAAAGTATCTTTTCACAAGCTCCCAAAAAGTACTTTTGAAATAAGTTGGCTTGGAAAACATTCTTGCATAATACTTTTTAAAAATATTTGCAAAGTTTGTTTCTAGAAAGAATATTTTGTGGCATTCATTCGTGGAAACAGTATTGCTTAAAGTATTCGATATAAGAAATCCTTTGACATCCTTTAATTGAAGAACATCACACAAAATAGTACCAGCTAAAAAAAACCACATTGAAGATGCTCTGTGGAAAGAGCAGACCACATGAAAAATACTTCTTATTAAAATTAACTGTAGACAAAGCTTTTTTTATACGAAGTAATACCTGCATTCATGGAAGGATATCTTGTTGTTGGTGGGGTTTTTTTTATTAAAAGCATATTTTATAAAATTTAAATTTTTTCTAATTCTAATAAAATTTTTTTGAGAGAGCAAAAAACTGCTTTCCAAAACAGACCCGAAAGCCGACTTTTTGAAATACTTATAAAAGTATTCATTTAAATAATAAGATTTTTAATATCCTTTTTTGAGTACCAGCATAACTTTCCTTAGGGAGATGTCTTTTTGGGAAAATTTTATTTTATAAATTGCCCAGTTACAGTTAGGGCTTTTTCAGAGAACTATTTCCTGTTATGTGAAAATAAATTATTCTGTTGAATAGATGAGTGACTACACGTGTGTTAAATCAAAATTTTTTTTTATTAATTTAATGCTTATTTACCACGAATCCTTTTTTTAAAAAGATATTAAATATTTGATGTTGCAAGTCAGTTCCTCACGTCAGTTGCTTTAAATTTGTGAGTTTTATTTATTTTTGAATATCTTTATGATTGTATAAATTATTGTTATTATTTTATTATTTGATTCTAAAATACATTTTAGCTGGAAAGCAAATATTTATTTCGAATGGAAGGAGAAGTCTTTGCATTTATTGCATTTATAGATATAAATTGCCTTGAAGTATGCTTTACTTTTTGCCACATTTATGACCACAAATGAATGGATGCATATTTGCTTGGGAGCTGCTGAGCTTTATTTGCATATTTATTTATTTACTCGTATGCAACTCAGAGAAGCAGACTTGCTTTAATACAGCAAATAATCTTAATATTGTGTGTGTTACATTTTATTTTGATTAAAGCGAAGATCCTGTATTTGAAGTCCTCATGGGGATTAATTTTGCGAACGAACATAAACATTACCAATAAGTATTGCGGCAAGTGTTTGAAATAAATTTTGTGTATTCATTCTTCAGAATGTAAAAGGAATTATCTGCATTAATTCACACGTATTTTACTCGAAGGACTCTTCTAGGATTTTCTACAAAAACTCAAAGAGAATATATCATGCGATTGTTAAGTGTACAATTATAGATTGCATGTGATTTATAAAGGGGGGAAAAACATTAATAATTAAATTAAAGTTACAAAATTTTAATCAAAGTATGGAAAAAAAAAATTTTTAAACTACACTCTTTCCCAGAAAAAGAATTTAATTTCCCTCGGCAGCAGATTCCTTTATGCGGATAAACTATGTTGATTTGTCGTAAAAAGTTAATGAGTTTATGTGAGTTTATGTTGGATAAACCCTTTAATTTAAATGTAATAGAAAAACTATAATTTTTAAATAATTAATGTTTGACCTGCTTGCTGTATGAGCGCCACACACGCTCTGACCATTTGCAGGAAGTGAGTTATTAAAAATTCGTTTATCCATGAATTCCCTATTTATAATAAAATTTTTTTTAGCACTTCTCGGTCTGCAACGACTCTGAAACATACTGGCCCCTGATTATCTGATTTGAAAAAATAGTATGGGCTTGAAGAAAGATATTTTTCAGCAATCCTTTTTATTGAGTTTAAAGGACGGACGATTTAAAACACAATTTATAGCTTAAAATGTAAACCATGTGCGTATTATTTATTATTTTTATACTGGCTCAAACTCATTAAATTGCTACTATTTTATAAAACAATATCCTGTATAATAGTTTCAATGATAAAGGATAGAGGACAGTGCGACAGATGCAAGCGAAAGCATAAATGTTGATTGATCGATTTGGGTTTTTCAAAGTGCTGGTTTTATTTGATTTATTTATTTATTTTTACTTAATAAAAATTGCTTCTTAATGTGATGAAACACATTTGCTTTTTTTTCGTTACCTAAGAGCACCTGCCTTAAACCATAAAGGATACTTAACATTTGTTTAAATCTATTAAATAAATCCAAAAAAGAAAAAATAATAATTATTTTTCTATCCTTCTTGTTCGTAATTTTTTTTATTATTCATAAACAAATAAATAAAAAGTGATGTATTGGACAGCTTTTTGACAGACGGTCAAAGGACAGTCCAACTCGACATTTGGTCTTGACATCAGCGATAATATGGTACTGCACAGCTTTTTTTCATTCCTTATTGAAAGAAATCTTTTGCAAATAGATGTGAATCTTGTTTGTTCGACCCAGAATCATTTTTTCTGACAATGTTTGTCATTCAGAAAATTTGGTAACGGAAACAGGCAAATCGAATGTTGGCTGAATTTTGCATTCGTCCCAGTTTTACTGGCAACATTACATGATCGGCTTACAAACGCAATTACAAACTATATTCTTAATATCCTTTCAACAATTGTCACCTTCTAGCTGCTACGCAACTGGTGAGAGATACAAATCCTTAAATAGGCAATATCCCGACCAGAAATCTTTTATATCTTTGCATTTGAAGCGATTGTAAATGTGCTTCTAAAAATTATTATTTCAAATTCAACAAATTTAGGAGAAAAAATTGTGTTCTAATGACACTTCCATATGACACTTCTGTATTAGAACTGAGTGCTGATTAATTAAAATTAGTTTAATAAAAAGAATTTAGTTCATTTTAAAAAATAATTTTGTTCTACAAGTCGAGAGCTTTCCAATGATATAGAATATGCCCCACTTTGTTGGGCTTACGGCACTGTAATCAGCATAACAAATTTATGCACGAAAAAGTGCATACTACGCGGTTCTCATACTATCGGGTGTATTTTCTATTTCGCAGTTTTGTGTGTGTGTGTGTGTGTGTGTGTGTGTTTTTGATATGTAGTGGTGTAAAGTGAGAGTGAATTAAATTGATTTATGTGAATATTGTGTACATGTGTGAAGATAAACTCGTTGAATTAAATACTTGTCAAAAAAATCTCTCACACATATGCATTTTTGTGACACACTTTCCTATTTTTGCATCACACATGCCATATGTGACAAGTCGTACGATTTTCTATGGTAATGAATCATGGCCCTTAATAGTCTATAAAAGATGTTAACTCGACTTGTTCATCTTCACACACATACAATTTTCATTGCACTTGATTCATTCATCTTATTTCTAAGACTTGTCTTTATGTTTGCTGGGTTGTTACCAACTGCGAATCTCTAAACTATTTTTTCAAATTAATTCCACTTCTTATTTAAAAAAAAAATCTCTTTGTTGCTACCACGTTATTTAATTTTTTGATTTAATCTTTTGCATTCGTCAAGGTGTCAAATCCTTAAAGAACTATATATATGACCCCCTCTCCAAAAATCCCTCATAAGATTTTATGCAATCAGGAAATATTTTTAGCGTAAGCAAAACTGACAACGTCATGTAAAAAACCACCACCTCAATGCTTAAATCTCATGAGCGCAACAAATCGTTATTACAATAATAAAACAAATCCGGTTGTAAAGGAAAACTAGGAAGAGAAAAGATTAAGTATTCTTAGGATTTGATATAGTAAATAAGGTTGCCTGTATACAATAAACACAACTGCAGCGACTGACGTTTTCATGGGAATAATGTAAATAAATATTCTTCTTTATAAAGCAAATAAATTCGTCGAAATGAATATGGCCATAATTAGTGTATCGTTCTGTCCAAAATGAGCTGTGCATTGGTCACTTTGCTTTAAGGGACTAGAAGATTAAAATCGTGCCCAGATGCCATCGCGACCTGATTAAGAGTTGATTTCTGATTTTACAATCTTGCCAGCAATATTTTTATCCTTGCAATAAGTTCTCCTTACATTTTTTTTTTAACCAACTCAATTTGCATTGAAAACGCACAGGATCTTGGCAGTGATCGAACCCATCTCCTCCGGTTTTGCAGGCTGCTCATTCCATTTGTTTTTTTTTCTAACCTTCTTCAGGGAGTTTGAGTTTTATAAATATTTAATATTTGTTATATTTTTGTTTTATTATTTTTATTTAACTGCTTTTTTTATATATAAAGTATAAGTATTTTTTTTTATAAATACTAATAAGTCTGTAATTTAACAGTCAGCTGTTTTGTGAAAGCCTAAACAAACCAACTACAATAAATAAAATACAAATTTCATTTTAGAAAATTAAAAATAAAATGCAGAAATACTTCATATATCTCACCATCTGAAGAGTAAAATAAATATTCGGAATAACATTTTTCGCTTTAATGGCATTCCAGGAGACAAATTTATACAACAATTTTCTAGTGCTGCACCACTTGTGTTTAAGGCAGTGCAAGACCCCGCCCTTTTTTTTTTATCACATTTGCCGGCAGCGAAATCCCATCATATAAAATTTGTCAGCAGTACTTAAATTAGTATTGTCTCTAAACAGAGTTTTCTTTATCAATGTGAACACCTTTAATGTTTTTTTTTTTTTTTTTTTTTTTTTGTTAAGTGAACGTCAGGTGTCATTGTCGCTATCTTGACGTTCTTTAAGAGTTTTGTTAATATGCGACATACGATTGTAAATGTTTGGGGGAATGTTTGATTTTCTTTTGACAATAAAATCTTTGCTAAAGTATTCTCTGCACAGTTAATACGTGATGTAAATGCTGAGTGGGTGGTACAGTGGTTAAAAATAAAGAAATATTCTCTAGTGGATATTCAAAGACTCTTTATTGTAAAAGATTTTAGAAAAATTTTACAAATTAATTTAAATAAATTTAACGAAATTTGATTTGAAATTAATTTAAATTAAATTTAATTATTTAATTTCATTTTTTTTTTAAATTTTTTATATATTTTTTTATTAATTTAATTAAAATTATAGTTTATTGTTGTTATAGTTTATTGTTATAATTATTTTTACATTTGGATCGAGCGAATGTAGCAACATTTATGTTTTGAAATTTGGAAAAATAATTTGTGTTTAAAAAAAGGCATTAAATAATTAATTAGGAATTAAAAAAATTAAGAAAAAAGTTAGAAAAAACTTAAATGAAAATGAGAGAAAAAAAATTATTTTTCGTTAAATAAATATATAAATTGTTTGAAATGAATTCCTTTAATGCAATGCTTAGCAACTTATTTTCGAACAGGAGCATTTGTTATCATCCTCCTTGTCCAATCTTCTTTTGCCACTACTACACTTATCAATACTCATGTATATTTCATAACAAAAGTGGAAATCCTGAAAATCCTTATCAAAGGATACTGGCAACATTATCGCTTTGCTTTCAAAGTTTTAAAACAAGTGAAAAATTATTTTAAATAATTAAACGTATTTAAAGAGGATTAAAATTAAATATGGCGACATAAGAAATGTATTCCTAATTTTTTGTTATCTTTCGAAGACAAGCACTCGGCCAGAATTTCGTAGGCAGCGTATGTGGTATATTTTTTTATTTTTGAATATCAATAGTTCAATATCTGAGACAAATTCATTGTCTTATATCAATATGTGAATATCAATAGTTCAGTATCTGAGACAAATTCATTGAGTATTTTTTTTTTTTATTTTCCTTTGTCCTTTATTTTTACCGAATTTGCCGACTAGTCCGGACCAGTTGGTTCATTTCAAACATTCTAATTGTGTTCGAGCTGGTAAAGTCTTGAAAAAAATATAAACATGATTTTATGAAATTATTCGTGTAAGGTTTGTGTGATGCACTCGATATTTTTTGGTAACTGCCCCACTGTGCTGTATTAAGAAAATGAAATTGATGAAGTCAATTTACTTACCATGCACACAAATGATGATAACAAGATAAAACAGTAAAGACGAAATCATTTTGTTGTTGCTGCTGCTGGTGCTGCTGCTGCTGCTGCTGCTGCTGCTACAACTATTTGTTAATGATGCCGTTGTTGTTGCTGTTGTTGGTAAGTTAGAAGCTTTTGCTATCGATAACAATGTTGAAAATAGATCAGCTGGTGGGGAGAGAAAATTAAATTGCTGACAATTTTGTCGTTTCTGTTGGTATTTGTTTTGGTATTTATAATTTTGTTGTTGTTCTTCTTGTTGTTGCCGCTGATAAAAATGTCGTTGATGATTCTGTTGTGTTTTTAAATGACTGGACTCAAGACAGATGTTTTCATTATATTTTTTATAACTTTGTATTGACTTCATGTTCTGGCCCTACGCTGCTCCTCCCCTTAGCTGACAATGGCGATGACGTCTTCTTGTCAAGCTAAAATAATATTTTTCTCAACAATTTTCATGCGTCCTGTTTTAAAATTCGTTAGAAATGTGGAAATGCAAAATACTTCTTCTTACAATACAATAACTTCTCTTCTTACACACACAAATGCCACTGAGAAACTCTATAAATGTTTATATTTTGTAAGTTTTTTATTTCTTATCTTAATTTCTTCATGTAAACTTTTTTATTTTGCAATTTATTTTATTTCTATTTCTGTTTCTATTTCTATTTTATTTTTGAATTTTTATTATTTAAATCGCTATTTTATTTCATACATTTTTTTCACTCTCATAATTAATTTCTTTTAATGTTGCTTTTGGTATATTTTCCTTTGGCAGTTGTTGTTTGTGCTCTTGAAGAAGTTGTTCTTTGTGTTTATTATTATTTAATATTAAATATTTAATATTCAAGTGTTAAGTGTTATTTGAAATCATTTTCCAGTCATATTTTATGTTGTGCTGTTTAATGGTTAAATTAAAAAGGATTTTTTCTTTTAACAAAATGCTTGTGTTAATAATTTGTGTCGTTCGGTCATAATTTATGCTTTTATTGTTATTAAATTTCCGCTGCTTGTTATTTTAGTTATTTGTTTGCTAAAGGAAGTTGGTGAGACAGTTTTTATCGCCTTTTTATTTCTTTGCCAATGTTTTCTTTTCATATCACCAAATTGATTATAATCTGCAATTATAAGAAATTAAATAGAAATTATTCAAAAGGTTGTTGGGGAAGAGAGAAAAGGAATGTAAAAATCGTTAGATACTGTGTGCAAAGGGGTTTGTGTAGGAATTAGTGATGGGTTTGTGGGTGAACGGTCACTGGGTTGGTTGGCAGAGCCTGTGCAAGTTGTTAACTGTAATTGCATAAACTTGGCCGCAGGATTGCCTGGATCTGAAAATGCTAAAAACGCCCCCTATGACGGTGAGAGATCATGTGACCATATTCACCAACTGAATTGCGTGCAGTGTAGGGGTAGTAACAAGTTGCTGTTGCTTAACCGAAATTAACCTAAGATCATAAATTCATATAGAATAAACTTGTGTAAGTAGATGAGCCTACACCTGCACAATGTTAACTATAATTGCATAAACTTGGCCGCAGGATTGCCTGGATCTGAAAATGCTAAAAGCCCCTATGACGGTGAGAGGTCATGTGCCTATATCGACTAACTGAATTGCGTGCAATGTAGGGGTAGTAACAAGTTACTGTTGCTTAACCTCACTCTTAGTATTCCATAAATCCATATAGAATAAACTTGTGTAAGTGGATGAGCCTACAATGGCACAATGAGCCCGCTTGCTCAACGGCCAGAGCTGATTCGGCTTTTATATCATTTTCATATCATAAAACCAAACTAGTCCGGCATAATTCGACAGAGTAGGTTATCTTAGAAAAGTTGCTTCAAAAAAAAACAAGTTTTAAAAGTTCTAGATTCCCACTTCCATTGAGTAGCCTCTCTGAGCTTAGCTTTATAAGGCATGACAAATACGTATCTTTAGCTTTTCGGCTTTTCTGAAGACTTTTAACCATAAAAATATTTTTAAAATACTCTATTTTTTTTGTCGCTGCAATGCGGCCTATACTGTTCGTATACTCTTCACAGCAACACCTAATTTTAATAATTGATAACGGAATAAAAATGCTCAGCTGTAGTTCAAATATTATTTATGTTTTTTTTGTGTTTTGGCGAAAAAAAGTAGAGGTTTCTGCTGGCTTTAAAATTTTATATGTCTGGTTCCATAAATCAAACCAGCATTTTGAGTGCAAAATTCCCGACTTCCAAGAACAGCGCATTTACTATTTATTTTTGCGCCTTGTTGAGCAAAGTTTATTATGTTATTCATCGCAAAGAGTTATTCCTCATGTACTCGTAAATATGTTGCCTACTTTCAGGCCGTCATGTTACATACACAAAGTAAATTTTAATTGCTCAGTATTAATTTTAATTCAATTAAACTTTACTTTGTAGTAGAAAAAAAAGGAAAATGTTGAAAAGAAATGAAAAAAAGATGAATATTGTAAATGAATGTCTGTTATTAAATTGTTGCACTCGTCCACTTGAGTTGCTTCATAATCAGTTTTCTCTGAAAGCTCTTCTTATTGCTTGCCATCTGCAACAATATTTTTTGTTTTTGTTTTTATTCAGCAATTGCCATTTTAGCTGATTTTATTTGTAATTTATTCTGATTGGAAAAAAATTGGCTTAAATTTTTGCAGAGTTGTAATTTTTTTTTTTTTTTTTTTTTTGTAGTTTATTTAGTATTTAAACAATTTTGTAAGCTGTTGTTTTTTTCTCATTCTTAAAAGTTGATACACTTATGAAAAACGGGGAATGATAGAAAATTAAGAAAAAAATTCATTTTCATGTTGTTGGTATGGATTTCCACTGTTTTTCTTCTTCTTGTTTTTTATTCATTTTCTTCTTTTTTTTTTTGTTTTTTTTTTTGCTTTGAAATAAGATTTTATTTTTCATTATCATTTAAATGAATTGAGGTCCGGCTTATTGTAGCTTCTAGTGCTCATCACTCAGCGATTAAAATGACGGCGCTGATGATAATAACGATGACGATGACGATGACGATGATGATGATGATGGCGATTTCAATATTATTTTAGTGTTTGGCAAAGATGATGCTGTTGTTTTTATTTAAAATTTTTATCGGCTTCTGGCCATCATCATCAAACTGGGTGATTTTCATTTTCTTCAATTTCTTGTAACACATAATTTTTGCACAGTAGAGTCTGCTGCCACAGGAAATCAAAAAAAGAACCAACTACTTAAAAAATCACCCCTAACAAGTGCAACACATACGCAGTTACAGATTTCCTGCCATATTTTATTGCCTTAAAGCATCTTTTTTAATATAAAAAAGCAATCCAGTGGAAAATTCTGTAATGATTTAAAGGAAAAGGATAACACACACACACCCCCTGAAGAAAGTCCACAGTACATAGGCGGCGAAGAAATGGTTTTTCAAAGTGAATACCTAAATGAGTGAGCAAAGGGAAACCAGAATGCACAGGATACAAACGAAAGAATATGCAAAATAAAAAAATATATATAAAAAAATTATAATAAAAATGGATATTATTAAATGATTAAGAGGAAAAGTAAAGTACTTACAACTACAGCAACAACAATTTGCATAAATTCTTTTTCATTTTGCTAAAATTTTTTCAAAAAGAACAATAAAAATTAATAAAACTTTTCAATGCCTTTTTTCTCCTATGCTTTCTTAGCGCTTAAATTCTGGAAACTTACCAAGTGGAAAAATACAATTAAATACAAAAAAAGTATTTTGTATATTTTGCCGCTCACGACGGCTGACTGGTTTTTGTTTAACAAAAAAAAAAAAAAAAAAAAAAAAAATTACTGAAATTTCCTTGCAGGAAAGCATGTTTGTGCATGTAAAATGTTGTAATAGAATTCACAAGGCAGACATTTATTTCTGTCTTAAAAAAAGAACACAGAAAAATGTGGAGAAAAATAAGCACGAAAAAGTTATGTTTATTAAAGTAGTGGTTCATAAGTAAAGAATCCTGTTGTAGGAGTCCTGGAGGTAATTATATTTAAGTCGCTGAAAGTCTGACACGAAGAATATGTTGTCGGACATGTTGCGCATGCTCAACATGCTTTTAAACCATATGCTGGGAAATAAAGCAACTATATTAGTAGAATACACGGTTTTTGGAAGGGTATTAAATCATAAAATATAGTAAAAGAGAAAATGTACATTTTCAAAGGAATAGTATTTGATACTTGATCCATACTCCTTCCCTTAAAGGATATTTCAGTGTATTGCGTTACTGATTGGCTTTTGATTTCACCACCTCTTAGAATTTTTTCACATTTCCTTAGCTGTTAATATGGTTTTTAATTTCCCATAACTGTTACAGGTCTTACTAAAATTGAAAAGCTTCGTTTACAAATCTCCGCTCGTCATTTTTCACAGGATGTTATCAAAATAGTGGCTCATAAAGAGAGAACTCTTTCTTAATGGAGGCTTAGGAGTGGCAAATGCGGCTTTGAAAACTGTTATGCCATACATTTGATTTGAAATATTTATACCCTGAGAAAGATATTTGTATCCTGAAGGATCATCATCATTATTTTGTTAGGAAGGTGACTTATAATATTAAAATAAAATGTTATTATTAAACTACAAGAGCAGAAGAACGTCTTATTTCGCTTTTAATCGCTTGTGTGCACTGGCTGGAAAACAATTCTGACTCATATTCATTTATGATTGTTCTGCATGCTCGCCAGTGCCCCACTGCCTAGACATTTTACCATTTCGATGTCAATAACCAAAGCCGCCTTTTAGCCAGCCAAGAGAACAGCCACTTGTAATAATTTGTTTATGCTCGTGCCTCCACCATCCACTTCACATTCTGTTTAGAAAGTTCCGTGCATGATATTCTTAATTCAAAAACTGAAACACGTTTAGCACGTAAAGCGGTTATAAAAAGTTAATACGTTTATTATAATGCAAAAGGTGTTTTTGTCCTTTTGCTCATTTTCAATAGCAACTTCGTTGTCATCATCATTATGAGTACTAAAGAAAAAAAAGGAAAAAATTCTACTGGTACGTTTCTCATCTTCAGCGTGACATTGTTGTCAGAGTTGTTGAGAAAAGGCTTGCCAAGGAGGACCATTGAAAATGCAATTCTCTATCAAGGATATGCATGTTTAAAAAGAAGTAAAAAGGAACTTATGCGCTGAAAAAATAATGTATGATTATATAAGCAATTTGAAGGATGTTGTAAAATACGTACTCAAAATAAATTTGTTTGCCTGCATACAAATATAAGTATCTATTCGTGGGCCTGTAAGGATACGCCGGCATAAGTATGCCTTTTTTTATTACTCTTTTTTGTCTTTGGGTTGTCGTCTGGTGTGTTTTTTTACTCCTTAAATAAATTTAGTTTTTTTTATTTAATTTTTTTTTTTTTTTTTTTTTTTTTTTGTGAAAACAATAATTCAAACATGATGGCTTTGTTTGTTTGTGTGTCCTATTTGTTTTTTCTTGAGTCCACATGTGCTGCTCTTATCGCGTTCGTTGCGCATGTAAATGTCAAACAAAAGTGTTGAAGTACTTGAGTGGTTTATATAATGCATACATGTGTTTTTGTTCACTTGTTTCGTTTTTCCAATTCATGTTACACGAATATTTAAAATGTTTTTATATTTTATGGAAAACCTTAAGAAGTTTCCTTTTTAAAGTACAAAAAGGGTTGACTTGATGCGGCGACTTCAACAAGTTCAATAACAAACTTAACGAAAAAGTAAAGGACAGGACGAATCAGAATGTAGTGTAATTTGAAGTAAAAATGCGTCTTGTTAATATAAGAAATCATTTTAAATATAGAAATGGCGATTTCTATTGCTAGCCAAAGGCAAAATAATAGATTGTGATTTAGTTATTGCATTTTAGAAATACTTTTAATTAATGCTTTCAAACAAATCGAACGATATCTGAGGAAGAGTAAAGCAATTTCAATGACAATTTATTACAAAACAATTGTAAATAATTTTTGTTTTAATGTGCAAAAATTGGCATATGACTTCCTCCAAAGGCTAACAGAGCCTTAAGTGTTTATATTTTATTTTCTTGGTCGCTAATTTTATTAAGTCCTTAATAAAAGACGCGAATGTAATCAAAATCTGTATGGTTGGTATCGCTTAGTTAAGCTCTTTCTCTTCAAAAACAATTTTCACATGTGAATCGCTTTCTTTCTCAAAAGGACTTTTCATACGAGCTCTCACTTAACTTACAGAAGGCCTCGCTTTCTTTAGCTCGCCTTCTTGCTAAAAACACAATTCATACGGCAGCCTCTATTTTGTTTAAGGAAGCCTTCGTTTTATTTACTAAAAAGGATTTTTACAGGAGGCTTCTCTTTATTTATCGAAAACACTTTTTAAGGAAGCCTTCTCATAGAAAAAGCACTTCAATTTCTTATCAGTTTATTGTTTACTAGTCGACAACCTTAGCAACTTTAACTCACACAGACAAAAAATCGGTTGCTAATACTCGGTGATATGACATTTCCCAACTCTGCCTTTCGAAGACTCCAGCTGAGTCTGTCAACATGTGTTACTTTGAATCATAAGCTTATACGATAATAGAAGGAGGCACTTTCATAAGACTCATAAACAAAAGGATTTTGCTGATAAGAAAATCGTAGCAACATAACAATTGCCAGTTTCCTTTTCTTTCTTTGCTGTTGGAGTATAAAAAAAAATTAAAAAGAAAATATTTGTTTCTTTTTTTTTTCAAGAAAATATTCTTTTTTAACTGAGTTAGTTAGTTAGTTAGTTATTTATTTATTGAGGCTTCTTTTTTTTTTTTTTTCATTACATAAAATTTTTGTTTTACAAATATTTATTTTTTTCCTTGAAAACTTAAAACTATTATGTATTATTTTAATTACATTACTAGTTCTTGCCTATGCAACTTGCTTATCCAATCTAAGAATAATTATAAACTATAATTATAAATACATTAATTAATGGTCTAATCAGTGCTTGCTCCCGGCACTTATTTATACTAATAGAGTTGGATCTATTATTTATAAACTTAATACTAAACTTAAATTCTACACTAAAACTAAACCTTAAAATAAAATAGCTAATAAATCAAAAATTAATAATAAAAATAAAATAACATAAAAAAAACTAAACAAAACCAAAAAAAAAAAAAAAAAAAAAAAAAAAAAAAATCAGCCCCTATGAATGCCGGGAGTAATACGTGAGTAGAAGTTAAGACCGGGATAACCATTCAATTGTTCCTGTAAAATTCCTATACTGGATATGTATTTCGTGTTTGACCAATTGAACTCTCTCTCGGTAGATAAGATATCCCTAATCACTTTACCCTCAAAATGAGGCAATTTCTCCACAAACCTTTTCATTAAACCCAAAGCATAAAATGAAATTGGATCCAATCCTGCCTTTTCATACACATATCTATTCGAGAATCTTTTATTCAAATGCCTATAGTTCCTCTCTATGCATTTCCTTAAAATATGCCTCTCAAAAATCTCCATCTTTTCCATCAAGGTTTTTGATATGGCAAACCATATGGGAAAGGCATAAAGAAGAAGTGGCCGAATGCTCACCTTGTACAAAAGCAATTTGGTCCTTACCGGTAAACTCCTACTGTTAAATAATCTCGCAAATATTCCCTTCACACGATTTGCCCTCTCTAAATTGTACAGCGCGTGACCATTGAATTTCAGAAGCCTATTAAAGTTCACACCAAGGTATTTCATTGTATCCTTAAATGCAATATTGTTGCCATTCAAATTCAGCTTTAATCTTTTGCTCTCCGGTACCACAAAATATTTACATTTCCCAGAAGCATTTCTCAAACAAATGGCACTACTCTTTTCGGTGTTAATCTTTATTCCCCAATTAGAGTAGAATTCATCAACATTCCTCAGATACAATGAAATACGCTGCAGTGCCACCTCAGGAGACACATCGTGAGTGTAAAGAAGAGAGTCATCAGCGAACAGAATACCCTTACAATTGTAAAATTCATGGGGAAAGTCATGAACGAAAATGCTGTACAAGTGAGGCGCCAACACCGAACCCTGTGGAACACCACAAGAAACCTCTCCCTGACATGACACCACTCCTCCAATACCTACGCAGAATCTCCTTTCGTCGAAAAAACTTTTGAAAAGTTTTATCACATTTTTATCAAATCCGATCATTAGCATTTTATACAAAATACCATCATGGCACGCCTTATCAAAAGCCTTTTCGACATCAAGAGACACAGCTACAGTACATCGACCTTCCCTTAAGTTCTGAACCACATCAGTATGGAACTTCAAGAGTGCATGCACCGTTGAACTACCTTTTTTGAAACCAAATTGTTTATCAGGAATATAACTATCACTCAATCCTACATCCATCCTATCCCTTATTATCCTCTCAAATAACTTCCCTATATTAGACAGTAAAGAAATTGGTCTAAACGTATTCACATCATTAATCCCCTTCCGCTTTGGAATGGGAATGACCTTAGCAATTTTCCACTCCCTAGGAAAATAACAATTATTCAAACAGTTATTGAACAAAATAGTCAAATATTCGAACGCCTTAACCGGAAACTTCCCCAGTATAAAATTCGATATTCCATCAATACCGCACGATTTCTTATTATTTATCAATTTCGAAACATCCATCAAATACCTTAAATCAATTAGACCCAATCTGCCCCCACTGTTCAAAGATGTACAATCCTCGTTAAATAAAATCGGATTCTCAGCCTGAGAGATTGCATCACTTATCGCCTTAGATATTGATTCAGTATTCGCATTAGTAGCAGAATGCCCAAAGACAGCCGAAAAATGATCCCTGAAAACCTGTAACTTATCACCCAACCCCTCAATTCGCACACCATTCACCGATATATCCTTACAATCAGAACGATTCCTATTTCCAATTATCCTAAAGATATCCCTGTAAGCCCATGGACCAGGTCTTATTTTCATCAATCTATCATCAAAAAACTTAGCCTGCTCCCGTTCAACTTGCTCCCTTATCATAATTTTGATCAAATCAATCTGTTTGGAAATTAATAAATACTGTGGATTTCTTCTATTAAACGTCCTAGAAAATATTGTCTTCAACTCCTTCTGCCAATTATATTTAATTCGCAGCATCTTCTTCAATCTATCCGAAGCTACGAATCTCCGCTTCCTATTTTCCAACTTTTTTGAATGAATCTGAATCACAAAATTCACAGAACTATTTAATTTCTCAATAAATGCATCATAAATGAATTTTACTAATTTTCTATTCTTACTTTTCTATACTTTTATGGAAAAACCATTGAAATTGTTTTTGATAACTCAGCCTTAAAATATGCAACATTTTTGTAGTGACTCATTTAAAAAAAATTCTATTTTGTTTGTAGTGGTTTAAGCTAGTCAGTCTATGTGGCTTATTCCGCTTGTATTTAGATACAAACTTTCTATTAGATCTCTCAATAAAGTAGTTTTAAATATTTTTTTTAAAACTTTTTAACGAGAAAATCGCCCAAATTTTTTTTCGCCAGCTAAACTTCTAAGTTTAGTTTTTGGGGCAGCAAGCGTTTTGTGGGAAACGGACGCCAATATTTTAGCCCGTAATATCCTAAGCGATAGGGGATATACGCGTTTAAGTAGGAGGTACCTGGTTGCCGTTAGCCAAAGCTAAATAAATAAAAGGATACAAAAACAAAAATCCAGCGCAACACATCATTTTTTGTCTAGCAATGGCTGGACATAATACATATTAATGTTTTATATATTAAGATGTGAAGAATTATTGTGATTTCAATATTTTGAAGAGACAGTAAATAAATCATGTAAAAAAAAAAAAAAAAAAAAAAAAAAAAAAAAAAAAAAAAAAAAACTTTGACGAGAAAATCGCCCAAAATTTTTTTAGCCAGCTAAATTTTTAAGTTTAGTTTTCGGGGCAGCAAGCGTTTTATGGGAAACTCACCCCAATATTTTAGCCCGTAATATCCTAAGCGATAGGGGATATACGCGTTTGAGTAGGAGGGACCTGGTTGCCGTTAGCCAAAGCTAAATAAATAAAAGGATACAAAAACAAAAATCCAGCGCAACACATCATTTTTTGTCTAGCAATGGCTGGACATAATACATATTAATGTTTTATATATTAAGATGTGAAGAATTATTGTGATTTCAATATTTTGAAGATACAGTAAATAAATCATGTAAAAAAAAAAAAAAAAAAAAAATTTTTGACGAAAAAATCGCCTAAAATTTTTTTAGCCAGCTAAACTTCTAAGTTTAGTTTTGTGGCAACAAGTCTCAAAAAAAAATATATTATATTATTTCTTAAGGTAAAGAAAAATGCCAAGTTTATTATCAATTCAGCCCATAAAATATCTTATTGTTTCTTATTGTTAAAAAATTATTTCCAATAAAATAATCCTTTGGCTTATAATTTATGCACATCAATCCTTTCTGGTCGCTTTCTAGACTTATTTTTTATTCACTCAATGATTTTTTCATTGGACTTGAAAGAGGTAAAAAACATTGTGTGATGTCTGTGCGGAGAAATGAAACAGAAAGGGGGAAAACAACATCCTCTTAAAAAGGAAAGCAACAACAATCATGCAGTTTTGAGGTCGTTTAGTTTCAAGTGAATAATCCTGGCACTTTTTTTATTATGCTTTTTCCACTCTACTCTTCTGCTATTGTTCTTAAATACTTAAGCGACCATTTGCAACCTCTCCAAAACGTGTTTAAGGATGTTTATTTTTTGTTTATTTTATTTATAAGCATTCGAATCCTTTTTGTTTTCTTTGCAGGGGTGAAGGAGAGTGGGGTGTTCGTACGGTTTGTAGACGGTTGTTATTGCTGTCCTTTTTTGGTTGGCTTTTATTTATGCACGTTTTTATACTCCTTTCTATTGTTTATGTAGATAGTTTGCTTGTTTAACATGTGTTTTCATGTTGAAGGTTTAAATTCATTTAATTAATGTGTTAGAAGTTTCATTTCGTCTGCGTCTTTGCCTTTAAACTTTAAGTTTTGTATTCTTGGGCGACAAAAAAAGGGGTGTTGGTTTCTTGTTCTGTGAATATTTATTTTCTGGTGCTTAAATTTAAATAATGAAGTGTAGAAAAGCAAACTGTTTTTCAATGTGTGACTGTGTGTGCGCGTACAATAAACTATTTTTTTTTTTTTCATTTTTCATTAAGAAGAGAATCCGGTACAAAGAGAAACAATTAATCTCTCCAGCTTAATGTAAGTTTAAGCTGAGAAAATGTATACTCTGGTATGTGGCCAAAAAGGGTTTGTGGTTGTACACGGATTTATATGCAAAGGTTAAAAGTGAGCATATATGAGACTTAATTAAATTCTTGTAGGCTTCAGATGAAATTTCTCAACTATCAAAATCATTTTACTGTTTCTTTAACCCTTTGACGCGTGGTGTGCATTGCAATGTACAGTTATCGGTTCTATATTTTGTTGGTGCTTAAATTCTTAAGAGTTTATGAAATTTCAAAATAACGTGGGATCAGTTCTGGATAGTTAATCTCGTTATAATTATAACGAGATTCAAAGATTCTGTATAAGTCAAAAAAAAAGGATACGTGTTAGGTAAGTGTATCCAGGCATCCAATGAATTCAAATTAAACTCAAAGCTTCTCAAAATGATCTTGCAACTTGTTTTTAATTTACGCTTTATTGTCCTATTTTCCTTCTGTCTGCTGTGCTAATGGCAACAATTTACTCTGTATATATAATAATGTAGTTACACACATTTATAATTGTGTAAATGAACATAGCGCAGAAAAAATTGGTTTTTAAAAAAAAGGATATATGCAAGCCGAGCAAGGCTATGCTAAATTTGTTATAAAATTTAGCACGCGTATTAAAGCCATAATTTTACAAATACTTATGATTACAGAATGCAAAATGTATGTGGTGCAAAGTTAAACAAGTTTAAATACAGAGGTTAATACCTTAATTTGAGAAGTACTTTGAAATGTTTGTTAATTTTAATAAATTGCGTAAAATTTTTTTTAATCGGATTTATGTGGGAGTCTAGGATAACATAATTATTTTGTATAAGGCAGTAGTACTCTTATGCCGTATTGTCATTGTATTGGCTGCTGCAAAGCTAAACTGCAAGTTTTTGGATTATATCTTTAAAATTAATCACAATTTCGTTGAAAATTCACGTTTGCACAAAAAGGATATATGAGAGCAGGATATGTTTCTGCTTTGATTGCACTGAAACTTGGCACATATATTAAATGCTTGGCTTTATAAGTTGCAGTCAATTTGTGTCGTCTTCTGATTACCAATTTTTTACATAATAAATTGTTATTATTAAGGATATGTGAGGGGTGCATTTATAAGCATGCAGAGTTCACTGCATGATTTTTTAATTACTTGCGATTTTTCGTTTTTATTTAGTGAGAATTTTTCTAGAAATTTTATTTTTAAAATTAGAAGTATATTGGCAAACAGATATATTATATATTGATTTATATACTAAAGGATACAAGGCTGATTCACATTTTCTTTTAAAGGCTTTAATTACATTTGCTAAAGAGTTTAATATTATTATTTAATAATAAATTTTATTTGTAGTTGTATTGAAATTGTAAGTAACATTTAAAATTTTGAATATTGCAAATATTTAGCAAATTAAGGATATTTTGTATATTTTCGAAGGATAATTAAGGACATTTTTTTTACATTTCATTCATAAATTTCTGAAAATTGTGTATTTAAAACTAAATGAAAGATATAAAGCGGAATACAGTAGAGAAAAAGTTAAACAGTTTTCTTTGTTGTTTAGTTTGAAATACTCATATATACATATATAAGATAATTACTTTGACGGACAGAAGGAGGTGAGCTTATGGTTGTGCTTAAGTGGATTAAAGTGAAATTCATTGTGTATGTTAGAAATAGGTTGAGGAAATAGAATTCAAAATCGTTGTATGGTTTAATTAAATTTTACATTCATTTATAATATTAAATATTACGTGTCCTTAGTAAAGTCCTGTTTTGATATTGTCATTTGAATTTTGCTTTAAAATCATAGTTAAAAGTAATTAGAATCATGCGATTTTTATTCATTTATGCTATTGTTTTGATTTCATTCTTCCTGTTTTTGTGTTTGCTGTTTTTAATGTTTTTTTTTGGCAAAAAAAATAATTTTTTTTTTGCACACAATATTCTTTAAGAGAGAATAAACTCCAAACTTATTCAGTTTGTTCTTCGAATTGCCGGCTTAGTATGAGGAAATACCTATTATTGAAGTGAACTGTGCTGTATTTAATCAAATTATTTAACATGATTCTAAATGAAGGCAAAATATTTCAGTTTTGTATTTATTTGTCACTTAACTTTTTAACTTCATCACAGGCAATATAAGTTCGCCTTTAACGTATAACACTGAATTGATGCTGATTTCCAGCAGAAGCCAACATGATGCCGGTTTATTGTATTGCCAATATTTTATATCTAGACAGACGACAAAGTGTGAATAAGTAGTTAGCTGTAGTAAACTATATGCGCATATTTTAGATTAATCTTTGCCACCCTTAAAGTAGGCTATATGATAAATAATTTAACACCTCTTGAATTAGCTTCTTGTTTATCATGCCTTCATTTGATTTATTAATGAACCATAACATTTGCTCTAATTGGGCTGGTTTTAAGTTTCAGTTTCTCTTGGCCAAGAAGGATATAAAATTTATCATTCGATCACGTTTCGTTAGCTTTCTTATATTATTTTGTAATTTTTATCATTTTCCTATTATTCTTATTATGTGCTGGCACCCACACATAGAAAACGCATAACTCAATAGATAGTTCGTTTTTATATTTTTTATTCTTTTTTTTTCTTTTTTTCTTCTTGTATTATTCTTTATCATTTTACTTGCCGCTTCTATACAATCAGCGTGTATAATTTATCGCATTATAGCACGCACTACTACGTTTTCAAATGACATACAAAAACAAGAAATTTGTTTCCAATATAAAAACTGGAAAAAGCAGATCCGGGGGAGGAGGAGAAATGGAAAAGGCACAGAATAAGGCCAGCTAGAGCTTAACACTGCAACAGTGCAAACATGTTTGGGCATTCATATCCCGAGGACATATTTATGGTGTGATATAGTTTTTTTTTTGGCAAATGCTTTAAGGACATGGCAAAGCGTAAAAGCACGACTGGAAATAGTGTTGGTGAGCACAAAATGTCTTACATGCCTGCATCAACGAGTATTAAGGCAAATATTTTGCAGTTGTCCTCATGGCTTGCCATGTTTAAGATATGCCACACTTTTTTCTTCCTCTCGTTCTTGTTTGTTATTACACTCGATATCTTATCAATTTGTTTTGAACTTAAAATTTGTTTGCTTTTTCTTATCGGTCCAGTAGGATTTTTTAAGCCAATTTTTTTTTTTTTTTTTTCTAAATGGTATTTGCACTGGCCAATTTTTCTTTTAGTCCAGCTGTAAAAAATATATTCAACTGCCAAGGAATTTTTTTAATTAATTTATATATTTCTTTGTGCATTTAGAAATTTTACAGTCCAGGCGGAATAAAATTGGCAGAATAACACAAAAAAAAGGGGAAAGAAGATGAGATGCCTTCTGTAATTGGTTTAATAATTTTGTGTTTATTTTTTCCTTATGGCATTACATATATATCAAATTTATAAACTTATAATTGAATAACAAGTTTTCACAAGCCTGGGTCTCGCCTGAAAGTATACTGTAGTTTGTGTTGGCTTGTATGCAAGCTGGAAAATTTCGTTATTGCAGAGTAATAATTTAATGATTTCCTTTAAGAGATAAGATAAGCTGTTGTATGCTCCCTCAAAAAAAGCACACAAAGAAACTGAAGTCTACTTTTAGGCACGGCTTATAGGTGGGATTGAATTTAATCTATTTGCTTGTTAATATTATGTCATTAAATACTGCAAAAGAAGGGCCAGCATAAAAAAATGTCCGTGCTCAGATATTCATTCCCTGTTACTGATATCAATTGCTTGGTAGCCTGAGAGGAATTTGCGTATTAGAAGTGTTTATGCCAGAACCGAGCACCTCTGCTGAAAAACGCAGTGTTGCTCTATTCGACTGCGATTACGCCCGAGTTGAGCACCACTGCTGGAACATGCAGTGTTGCTCCGCTCAGCGGCGCTGTTTGCCTACATGGCGCCGTTTTGTGATTGTTTTCCCGCGTGCTCGCGTTGGCAAGCAGCGTCAGTCTTTTGTGAGCTGTGCTAGTGTAAACGCCATTGGCTGTTAGGAAATATATATGCCTATATATTTATTATAAGTATTAAAATATAATAAATATCTTAGCAGAATGAATTTGCTCTTTCCTTTTTAATTTAAGTATTCAGTAAAATATGTATTTATTTACTTAGTGATAATTATTAATCAATTTTTTTAACTCCGTTTTTTATAAATACAAATTTTCTAGATAAGCTTTTCTTTATGCAATTCTTTTACAACATTGATTAAATTCTCTAAGTTCTTTGCCTCAAGCTTTCCCCCGAAGGCAAAACATATATTATAAATTTAACAAAATATTTGTCCGATTTTCAACCACTTTAGTTGAAGTCATTGAAAAGGAGTTGTCTTTAACGAAAAGGAGAGGGAGGGGGAAAAACAAAACTAACTGTTGTAGCCCACATTTAAAAAGTGTTTAAATACGGAGTATTTACCGAAAGTAAAATATTAATAGTGTTTGAGTGAAATGAATGTTAGAAAAGGGAAGAAAAATGAACCGGAAATGTAAAGAGAAAAAAATATGTTCACTATATTTAAGCCTAATTTATAGTGGTGATGTTACAACAACAATAAAAAAAATTCATATCTCACAATACTACAACTAAAACATTTTTAAAGGATGCATATACATATATATAAAAAAAAAGAAGAAGAAAAAAACAAAGATAAAGATAAAGACAAAAAGTTTAACAAGCATATAAACTCTTTAAGATATTTTTTAGTTGTATGTGTGCGTGAATTTGTGCAAGTAAAATGCTGTAAAAGCCTTCTTAAACTCACTTTTTCTTACTCAAGAATTTCGAGTGAATGAATAAAAAAAGATGTTATTTTTTTCCAACAATTATTCTTAAGTTGTCACTTGTAACAGTAGTTTATACACTAAAAGAATTTTTCCATGCCATTTATTTGGGCAGACTAAGCAGCAGACATGCAACACACACACACACACACACACACACACACACATTAGGCATTTCCACAAACAGGGAAACTGTATTTTGTGGGTAGAAGTGGATGCTTTTTGTGTTAACTAACTGCCTACATGCCCTTGCAGCTACACCCGCACTGAAGCACACACATTTTTTCGAAAACGAACAGTCAAAGGAAATGAAGCGATTTATCTACAGCAGAAAAACGAACAGAGTGTGATTTTGAAGGCGTTTTAACAAGAAAAAAACAAAACATGTAATTCGAAACGAAAAATAAAATTGATTTGTCAAAAGAATGGCTTAAATTTAAAAAACGATAATAAAAGAACTTCTTAGAGTAAGAAAATTGTTTCCAACATATTGAAGGGATTTCAACATTTTTGAACTTTCAATCAAAGTTCCTTAAATTTTTTTTTGTCTCTTTTTTTTTTTGTAAATAATATATCTTTTTTTCAATACTGATTATAAAACATGAAATTGCTCATTGATAGATTTGGATCATTTAATGTAATACAAAAAAAAAAAAAAAAAAAAAAGCCTAAAAAGATGCAATACAAAAAAACAGTTTTCACTAGAAATACTTAAAAAGTTATGAGAAGAATTTAATTTTTTTTGTATAATAAATCCCTATAAATTTAAGCTCATTTCGCCGCATCAAACTTATGCAGTCAATCACGCTTTCGCTCCGTTTGAGAATTGCAAATGTAAAAGCAATCTTTCTTTCTGCCTCTAGTAATAATCTAGAAAATGATATATAAAATGTAAAGTAAATACGATTAATATTTTTTATCACTTCAACTGCTGACACGTTTTGTTTTGCGGCAAAACGCAAACATAAAAGCCTTCAAGCTCAAGCTGCACGGCTTCTAGCTCCAGCTGCAAGGCTTCAAGCTCCAGCTGCAAGGCTTCAAGCTCAAGCTGAAAGGCTTCAAGCTCAAGCTGCAAGGCTTCAAGCTCAAGCTGCAAGGCTTCAAGCTCCAGCTGCAAGGCTTCAAGCTCAAGCTCAAGCTGCAAGGCTTCAAGCTCAAGCTGCAAGGCTTCAAGCTCAAGCTGCAAGGCTTCAAGCTCAAGCTGCAAGGCTTCAAGCTCAAGCTACAAGGCTTCAAGCCCCACCTGCACTGCTTCAAGCTCCACCTGCACAGTTTCAAGATACAGCTGCAAGGCTTCAAGCTCAAAGTGTCAGTTTTAAAGATAAAAGTAAAAATAATCGTTGATATATTAAAAACTTTTCATATTTTCACGGTGTCGCCGGCCTAAAACTAAACTCTTTAATATTTTTAAACTTTCCTAACAAAATAAATTGTTTATTTTTTTAATTTTTTCTATTTTTTTTTTTTTTCTTTACCAACGTAACTTGCCACGGTTTCGACTTTTCCCTAGGAAAAATACTCAGGGTTTAGGCTGGAATCGAACCTGCGAACTCCCGTTTAGTAGGCTCCTCATTATCCACTGTAGAAATTGTGTAAAATAAAATTATTAACATACTTTCAGGAGCCTTAAAGAAAAACATCCTTTCAGAATTGTCAAGGAGAGCATTTCACAGTTCAATTTTATAAACGAGTTTTTAAATATTGCCGTCTTAAATAAATTGTTGGTAGCAATCAACATTTGCGTTTTTCATTCGTTTGATTATTTGCTCCGCCGCTTTCTTATTTCAAGCCTTTTTGGTGTGGTTTTTCTCTTATTTTTTGAAGGAATTTTTCAAATACTTGCAAATTATATTTTTCTTTATTTCACATTTTCCTTTCCTTTTTGTATTTTGTTGAAGGCAATATTCTTTTGTATAATTTACTAAAATGAATCTGTTTCCTTTTGCTATTTACTCGGTTCTTTTTTCCTCTTTTTCCTTCTCCTTCCTTATGCTTTTTTGCTTAAGGATTACTTTTTATTCTTCATTTTATCTATTTTACAGCATCGTCTACAAATTTGCACCCCTTTTTTCTTTGTAAGCATAACGAGTTGGCTGCTTGTCTTTTTGCTTTAGTATTAAAATGACATGCAAATCTTTGTTTTTGGTGAACAAACAATTTCAAAAAGGATATTTTTTTGTATATATATTTCCAAAAAAATGAGCTAAAAAATTACAAATAAGGATTTGGCATACTTCTACTAAATTAAGTGCTGTTGCTGCTATGCGGGTTCCGCTCTAATGCTGATTTTCCTTTCATCTTGCGGTTTTCTTTTTTTATATAAACTCTATTTCAAAGAAGGTGTTGATGATTTTGACAATGATGTGTTTCTCCCCGAAGGGGAAATTTTTTAGCATAAAAGCAAGGCAATCAGGCAGGCTGCTGTTTATTTGATAATCAGTTATTAGGCTGGAAAATTTACTTGTTATAAAATTTATGGAAATTTATTTAATGCCTTTAATTGCTAAGTGGTGTGTGTTTTCCGGCATATTTACAATGCGGTGCTGTCAAAAAGTTACTGCTTTTTACGTGAAAAAAATTGCATGCCTGTCACGTGTGTTATAACAGAGTTTCGTTGCATACCGATTCATTATTAGAAATTCTCAAGCGAGTAGGGAGGGGTGTGTATAAAAAATCACTTTTATGTTTTTTAACGCATTTAAAGCATTTACAATAGTTGAGGGTTTCAACACACAATAGTTCATTACAGCCGTATCCAACTGTATTTAAAAACAAAATTCATCATCCTATAGGGTTTTCACACTGAGGATAAAACCTGGTTGTAAAACAAAAATTTTGTTTTAACTTTAAAACCAATCCTTAAAACCATACATACAAAATAATTCTCATAAAACCATTTTAAAACCTTTTTTGAATTCGTTTTAAGTAGATGTTATGAAATACAACCTTGTTTTTTTACAGTACATATTCAGTGCTACCAAGTTAGAAAGATTGAAAACAGCTGATAATTCATTCACAATTCACAAATATTCATTCACAAAATGTAAAATCATTTCAATTTTAGAACACATTTTCAACACATATAAACAATAACAGCTGTCGTACAGTTTCTCAAATAAATGTGGGATGAATAATTACAAAAAACACACCTATTCTTCAAAAAATTTATTTTATCAATAACAAATTTATTGGACAAACTGTATTATAAGACCTGATGTTATAAAAATTGTATGTGAACACAAAATCAGCTGTTTGTAGGTTTTAAGTTAAAACCAGGTTTTAACTTTAGGTGTGAAAACACTATTAACTTCCAAGGATATCAAAAGCTGCATGCATTACAGCAGTTTAATTGTAGTTGTTATATTTTTTTCAATTTAATTTTTTTAAGGAATCGCTTATAAAATTCCAATGATATCAATTGACATTTTCTGCAGAAGACCACAAACTCAAATACAGGGTGGGCCAAAAGTCACAATGGGGTTTAAAAATTTAATAACATTTTTGTTTATTTTTTTTTTATTTTTTTTTTAAGATTATGAAATATACAAAATGGAAATTTTTTTACGCTAAGTATGGAAAATAATGTCACTTAAATGACCGCCGTTATTAGCTTTGCAATGATGGGCTCTTTTGAGAGCATTTTCCATAACATCTTTCAACATTTGTGGCTGTAGCCCTCGAATTTCTGCAACAATGTTAGCCTTGAGTTCAAGGATTGTCTCGGGCTTGTTGACATATACTCGCTCCTTCAAATAACCCCAAAGAAAATAGTCGCATGCTGACAAATCTGGCGAACGCGCTGGCCAATTAATTTCTGAATTTCTTGAAATTATTAATGGCGACGATAATAATAAAATTCTATTATTCTTGTTCTTTGTTCAGTTGTAAATCCCTCCATTATTTATTCTCCAGATGTTATTTATATAATCTTAAAAAAAAAATAAACAAAAAAGTTATTAAATTTTTAAACCCCATTGTGACTTTTGGCCCACCCTGTATAAGTTTCCTTTGCATATGTGTAATTGTCTTGGGGAAGAAAAAGGATTCATCCAAATTCTCAGCCAAATTTGAAAAGCAAATCACTGGCAAATATAGAAGAAACATACTCCTATTCTGAGATAAAAAATCGACTAGAAAAAATAATATAAGCGCGAGTTCAGCTAAAAAAAAAATTTGAAATTTCATTTAAGGATGACTTCCAGAAGAATATTTTCTTTAAATTACGTATCTCTTTTACTTTTAGTTAAGTTTTTGCCATTTTATTTTGCCTTATAAAAATCGCCATTTTTTATATTTTTTAATTACTGGCAAATATAGAAGAAATATACTCGATTTCTGATATAAAAAATCAGCTAGAAAAAGTAATATAAACGGGGATATGGAAATGTGGGGTAAAAAACAACAAAATTCAGTTGATACAGTTAAAAGAATCCTGCCATCTTATAAGATGAGTTCTATATTGAAAGGAGTATTTTTTAGAAACGTTTTTCGTAGATATGCTATAAAATTAAAAATATAAAATTTTTTTTGAAAACTATTAAAATATATATTAAAATATATATAAATAAGATTTTTCAAAGATTTTACGCTATTGTCTCTAAAGGGATAATACTTTTATAAGATACGAGTGTAAAAAAAAAATAGTTTTTTTTTTTTTTTTTTTTTTTTTTTTTTGATAGAAAATATATATAAAATGTGTTGTAAATTGTAAAATAAATACGAAAAAATATAAAAATAGGCTTTAGCAATAAAAAGAGTTAATATGACTAAAAATCGCCGAAATCACCTTTCTTTTCTAGCAAATGTAAAATTCCATATCGGCTTTAAATTCTTGTTCTTCGTCCCCTAAATGTGGACACGGTTGAGCAGTTCCATGCTAATATGATGTGCAGTTGCTTTTTTTTCTTTTTTTTTTTTTTTTTGTAAGAAGTTTACAACTAGATTTTATTTCCGTTTCCTGTTTACGTTATTTTCTTCTACTAAATAAAATTTTAACAACTGTTTGATAAAAAAAAAAATTAATATTTTATGTGAGTCGTTTGCAGAGCTTTTGTCACAGTAATTTCAGAAATGCAAATCATTTCGTTTAGTCGAGCAATCGGAATTTTTATACGTCACTGTTTATAGAAATATGTGCTTTTACTTGAAGTATAACAAAGTGATTGGCGATTTTGTATTATTATTATACAAAATATATATTATATTAAATATACAAATATTTATATATTTATATATCAATACAAAATATATATTATTATATATAAATATATAATACTTTTATAAAAGTTCATTGTTAATAATGATTTGTATCCTTTTCGATTAATTTTATTTTGTAATCCTTTCGGCTATTTTAGGAAAAACTTTTGGTATTTTCTAACGATAATTGAGATACAAATCGAGCTCGTACTGTATAATAAATATTTCAAATGAAATATTCGTTTCATTTATTTTTATTCTCAAGTATTTCTTTTAAATTTATGATTTACTTTTTTTTATTTTCTTAAGAAAATTTTCAGCCAGTGTTTTCGTAAATAAACTTTTTATATTTATTGTTATTTTATTTATTTCGAGGCGCTTGTGTTAATATTACAAGTAGTCACCTAGGCGTCATATCCTGCGAATCCTTTTTGTTTTTTTTATTATTTAACGGTGTTTTTATTTCTCCTTTTTTTATGCACTCTATGGAGCCTTGCTGGGCTTTGCATGAAAAAGAAAAATCCCAGTTAAGTGGAGGCATTTAAATAGACGGAGAAACAAATTTTGTTAAGTCTGTATTGGGGACTCGCAATAATTTTTGTGGTATTTTCTATTTTTTTAATGTCGTTTACTTTATTTAGCAAATGACCATTTTAGCACCACGTGATCCCAATTTAAATATTAACTCAAAACTTTATTATGAATAGAACAATATTTAAATAATTTGCTTTATTTTGTAGGCAATAAAAAAATATGCCTGCAAAGAATTTAAAAGAAGTGAAAAAAATAAGTTTGAAAAACAGTAGTAAATGATTGTTTGGATAATTTGTGAAATCCTTAAAAGGGGGAAACGAGCAAAAAGTTACGCAGGATTTAATAATTTATTATTTTACTTATCTTCGATTGGTTTTATGCCGGACCACCTTTAAATTGCTTTATATTACAAGAGTTCAATATTCCTAAATATCCTGCAATATTAAATGATTAATGATAATCCTGAATGAATAATTTATAGATTCGATGATCAATTTGTTGAAGTGAGTGAAATAATTTAGCGGCATTTGTAACACCGCAGTCAAAGCAAAAGAGATATCGGTTGCCACAAAATCGAAAAGAAGCTAATCAAAGTTATGAATCCCACAAGCTGTGAGTGTGTTAAATATATTTTTATTTTTTTATTTTTTTTAATATGTAAAAGTTATTATTTGAATCTCTCTGAGAGAGCAAGACGAACTTGCTTCCTTAGGCTTCCCTGAAACGAGATATCCATGGCATTCTTACTGTCGTACTTTTCCAAATATAGTTTATAAACAGTTGCGCTTTTTAAGCTCTACGTGTCCTTAAAAGTATTTCACTTTCTAAATATTTATATTTAACAGGAAGACTTTGTGTCGCCTGCACGTTTTCCCTGATCCTTATCAAGTTATTTTCACATGAATTTCATTAATATTTTTATAACTTTTGAATGCCGCACTTCATCATTTATGGCTGAACAACTTTCGCTCAACTACTTGCCAGAATAAACGTCTGACTTCTCATTTTAATCAGGCCTTTTAAATCTTTTGTTTGCAAAATCATTTTACGATTTATATTTATTCTTATTTTTTCTTGTTTTTTTGTTGTGTTGTTGTTGTTGTTGTTGTTGCTTGTGGTCATTTGATGAAAAATTTGCGATTAAAATAAATTATTTGCTTTACTTGAGCCAGCCAGTAACATCAAAAGGCACCGTTGAAAGTTATCGTGTTTGTATAGCTGAACATCTTAATTTATTTCTGAAACTGATGTTAATCATGCCACCACTACACTGCTAGTCAAGTCAGCAAACAATAGGAGCAGAGCATAAATTTATGAGCTTTTAGAGCAAATTTGTTAAGGTTTTCATGGCACCACTTTCACTAGCAAATTCAGGATAATTTGCTTAAATATTATTTGCTTAAAACTGTACGAGTACGAGAGAGAATTTTCCTGCTTTTTTTCTAGTTTGGTTTCCTTTTATCCTGCAACACTTATTTATGGTCTTGATAATGGTTTGGTGGTTTCACTTGCTTCTCAGAAACGTATTAGCGGCTTGGCTTGAGCTTGCCTTCATAGCACAATCGGCACTATTTCAGCTGGCAGAACGAGAATTACGAAAATTACGAAAAAGTAAAATTTAAAATAATTATATATTTAAATAAAGAGGCACTCACTCAACCCCTCACTCAGTCCCCCACACACTCACTGAAATAGCGAGCAAACGTAGTATTTTGGCAGCAATTTAAATTTAACAAAAGGCTTACAAGCTGATGACGATCAGTATGACGACGATAACAGCCATAAAAGTTCAACTGTGAAATAAAAAAGTTTCCTTTTCCTCTTGTAGTCTTGTTGTTGTGTTCTCAAGACTGTTGTTTTCGTTGTTTTTGTTGTTTCAAGGCAAAAGAAAACGGAAACAAAACATATAATCGTGTGTGTAAAAATGTTGTCGTTATCGTTGTCGTTGGCGTTGTCGATGTCGATGTCGATGTCGCTTCTGTGTGAGTGTAATATGTGTCTCATAAGCCTTTTTGCATGTCTTACAGCAAAGCGTCATCTAAAAATTTGGTGTTGACATGCAAAGCACTTCAAAATATAAAATTTAAATAAAAAATGTAAATATTTTGTTAACTGCTTTCATCAACTAAACGATGGCACATACTCAGTGCCACTGAACTGGCAACAACACACACCTAAACTCATGAGAAATGGGATATGGAAATGTGGGCTAAAAAACAACAAAATTCAGTTGATACGGGTAAAAGAATCCTGCCATCTTATAAGATGAGTTCTATATTGAAACGAGTATTTTTCAGAAACGTTTTTCGTAGATATGCTATAAAATTAAAAATATAAAATTTTTTTTGAAAACTGTTTTTAAAAAGGAAACTGTATGAAACTTATTTTTTAGTTACTATTATGAGACGAAAATGCAAGGAATGGGGTGTGGTTTGTTGTTAGAGGAATGCTGCTAGTCATTATATGGACTTGTATTTAAGATGTTTCGTTTATTCTACATCTGCGCAGCTCTCATATAACTGTTTCTAGGACTGTATTTCCCAATCCTTACAAGAACATTTTCAATTTCTCGGTTTCTATATTTTAAGAAATTCTTTTCGGAGGCGAGCATTTAGAACACACGCAAAAAGTGAGCACAGTTCACCCAGAAATTGACTGTAAGCTTTTTTAATGAGTTCAGTGTAATCAGTCCTGTCTGCCCATTATATATATCCTTAATTCAGAAAACTTAAATTTTCCAAAATGTAATGTGAATTTTCGCTAATTATAGTTAAATTGGATTCTTCTAACAATACCTAAAATCCTGTTATCAGTTTAATTTCGTTTGATTTGGAGCATGCCTGTCCTTGCAATGTCTGTTATCTGGTTTAGATAATCGAAGAGGACATTATATATACTTAAATCAGTAAGAATGAGTAACTATTTCAGATTTAGTTGCTCATTTTTATGGAGAATTTCCTGGCACTCGATATAAGGACCTCAAACGTATTGTTGGAGCTTCAATGCTTTTCAATATATGCCAGACTATTCCTATTCTTAATTAACAATAAACAATAAATTAGTTTCTAGTTGGTTTTTAAATTTTTTTTTGCTGTCTTTTGAAATCATGTTGTTAAAGTTTGTGAAAAGTTTCATTTAAATTTAAAATTTAAAAAAAAAATCTCTTTAAGGCATTTACGTTTTATACGTATCCTTTACTGTAGAAAATCCTTTTTTGACTGCTGTTATGATAAGCAGGTTGAAAAAGCGGTTGTTACAATTTGCAGGAACATGTTTTTAAGCTTACTGGCAAATTTTACTGCATTCGCTGCAGTTACGGCACTTGCCCCCGTATATCCTTTTTTTTTAAATAAAAGTTAGTTTTATATTATTTGCAAATTCTCTTTTGCTGAGTGCAAATTATTAAACTTGTAAGATCTCAAACGACAAAAATATGATGTACAAAGGAAAAATTTCAGGCTGCTTAATTCTGTGGCTGAGCAGAGTATATATTTTTCTAGCGCATGGCAGCAAAATAGAAGCAAATATAACATCGTCCTCGTACACTGCTTTGGAGTAGAATTTGGCTGCGGAAAATTTTTTTTATATGCAGTTTACGCTTTGAAACAGTTTTATCTGGAATTACTTTAATTTATCAGAAAAAGTGCAACTAAGTGCAACTGCCATATAAAATTGTGGCAACAGCAAATTGTAGTTGTTTACGATGCTGCCACACAAATTGTTTCAAGTGGCTAAATCGTGTTCTACGGCCTTGAATTTAGTTCCGAACCAAAGGGTGAATCCAGCATAAATTATCTGCTTTCTTTGGTAAATTTCAGATTGATTGAACACGAGAAACATGTAAGAAGGAAGTGTCTTGATGAGATTATCAAAAAATCCTTTTTTTCAATAAGTTTTCCCATTTATATGAGAGAATAGAAATTTCCAAAACAGCAATTTCCTGCTATGAAACCCGCCACATGTGCACAAATATGAGCCTCATTTCCTGACTTGTAGTAACAATGAACTGTGTAGGAAACATAATGTCGCTCCCTGACTTACTTCCGCCTGGCAGACCACCTTTCTTTACCACAAGGAAAATGTTGTATAATATTTTGCTTTCTTTTAAACATAAGTTTGTTGTTGAGGAGTATAAATTTCTTTTGTTGTTTTATGATCTCTTGTTGTATTCGGTGAAAGCAGTTAGTTATAGAGGAGCACCAGGATTTTTATTTATTGTCTGCCAGTGCATTTGCCAACATGTTTCCCTTAAGAGTTCAGAAAATCACAACTGATTTGGAAACTTTTCGCTTTCCCTTCTCCAATCCATTTTAGCAGACAAATTTTTATAACTCTTACCAACATATATTATGTCAGATATATAAATACTTTTATAAACTGCCAACAAACACAGTCGCCCATTCGAATATGGGCAAATATTTGTTGAAGTGAGATTCATATTAGGCTGGTTAACCGAATACGGCGGAGTGTTCTATACACTTTGCAATCATTTAAATAAATATTTATGCATATCCTTATGGCAAGTCCTTGCTCTAGCTCGATTGCAAATGTATATTAAATATAAAAACCAAAATGTTTTGGTTTGAAAGAACAAGATAATTGGCAAAGCTTCTACCAAAATACAACTTTTCTCTATATTGATTTGGTTGCTTTCATTCGAAACTTTTTTTTGCGTTTTCAACAATTTAATATTATTTAAGAGATTTTCTTGTAAAAATGGATCCTTTCAAGTGTGGAGGCGTTACAAATTCAGCAGAATAAAGTGTTGGCCTTTAACACAAAGTACTTTACCAGGACTTTCATGTTCGTGCATGATAAAGCTTAAACACTCAGCTTTAATAGAACATTGAAGTGTTTAAGGTAACTAAAATATTTCTCAAGTGGTAACGCATTTTGCCCAAGTCAGTCACTAATTAATAATAATCATACGTCGTGTTACACTGAACAATAAAATTGCCCGCATGGAAAAGTTTGTTTCAACAGAGACGGACATGAAATGAAAAGCTGAAACTAAAACGGAAACACTAAGAAAACTATTTGCACAAAATAATGAAACAACCGTCTGACTGGCCGCAATATTTAATAAAAAAAATTCTTTTTATACTCGTACACAAATAAAAATGTATTAAATTTTCTTATATTGAACCATAAATAAGTAAAAATATTTCACCTCAAGTTGGTCAATTTGTTTTTGCAAATTTGGTTGCTAAAAAAAATAAAAAAAAAATAAATAAATAATTCAGTTTTATGACAATCAACATAAAGTTTATTTATTTCCATTACAAGTTTGAATTATCCTTTTTGTAACTGGCCATGAGAGAGAAGGAAAACAAAAGGAAGCAGACTGCCAGTGCTTTTGCAAGTCAATCGGCGAAGAGCAAATAAAGTTTTTGTTTTCCAGTTTCTCTTCACTAATTTTTTGTCATTTAAACTTTGAATGTTTTATTACTGTTATTTCTGGCAATCAATTGTCTCGTTTTGCAAAGTTTAGCAAACGTTCGTTCCTTTTTTCTCTCTCCCCTTCTATTTGTGTCCTGTATTTATTGTACTTTCAAATGTATAAGAACTTAATGGCGAAAGCAATTCCAACAGATATTTGGCTTAAATGCAAAACTATCTGACCAATTTTTATTTTTTTTTTTTTTGGTTTGTGTGTTTTTGGTTTTTATTTCTCTTACCATTTTTTTTTTTTTTTTTATTATTCTGAAATATTGTTTTTTTCTTTGAATGTTTTAATAATTTTTTTTCCTGCATTTTTTTTATTTTTTTTTTATTTTATATAAAATTTTTATTTTCCATTAAATATTTTCTCAACGCTTTTTTTGTGTACTTGTTGAGGTATTATTTCTTAAATAATCTTAAATAATCTGAATAAGAGAAAATAATTTTTTTTTTTGCTAAACTGTTTTTTGGAAATCAAGTGGAATGACCTCAATTTTATTTATTATATTAATTAAAAAAAAAAAATATTTTATTTTATTCTTTACAATTTTAAATACATATTTCGCTTGGCCATTTGAGGAATCGGAGAGAAGAACACTTAACAAGTGCTGTAGGAGGGAACAATAATTTAAAAAATAAATTTATTAAAAATACATATAAAAAATTATATTAATTTTAATTGAATTTCACAGTATGAAATGATGTAGAGTGAGAGAGTCCAACAAATCGCATATATTTTTATTTGGTCCTTCTCACAAAAATAATTCTACTCGAATATAGTAAGATTTTTGTGAAAAGTGGAAGAATGAAAACATTTTGAATTATTAATTTGATACAGTGCCGATCAAAACGGTGTTCTTTTGCTGCAACCATACATTATTCCGTTTTCTTAAAATTTGGTTTTTCCTTTTTTTTTAAACTTACTAAACCTGGAAAGCTTTCGGCTTGACCGTAGGAAAAGACACAGGGTCTAGGCAGGAATCGAACCCGCAACCTCAGGTGAAGTAGTCTGCGCATTATTCATTCGGCTACGGAGGCACCGTATGGCCAATATATGAATTTTGTTTTATACAATTTTATATCACTGAAATGACCACCCAAATTAACGATAACTCGTGTTATCAATTTTTTTATTTTTAAATGTAAATGTAACATTTTCTTTACCCAAAGAAGCCAGGGGAATTCCCCTTATATGTTCATATTATTTAATAATCAACAGCAGTAATTTTGTGATGGAATTTCGTTTGATAAAATGATGTGCAGGATAATGCAATTGTCCTGCACAAATTAAGGATACAAATGACCTTTAACTCCTTTTTTGATAACTCGTGTATTAAATTTTTTTATTTTTAAATGTTAATGTAACATTTTCTTTACCCAAAGAAACCAGGGGAATCCCCCTTATATGTTCATATTATTTAATAATCAACAGCAGTAATTTTGTGATGGATTTTTTTTTGATAAAATGGTGAGCAGGATAATGCAATTATCCTAAAGGATTGTTCTATATATATATCCCTTTTAGATCTTTTTTATTTGCAAATTGTAAAGAAATATTATACTCCTGATTAAAAATTGAAGAAATAAAAAAAAGCAAAAATTTTAACGAACTTTCTTCCCGATTTTGTTTATTAGAAGAATCCGCCCTAGGCAGCAGTCCGTAAAGAGAGAGTACACTGTAATTTAAAAAACAAAAAAGCAGAAATAATATGATTTGATCAAATTTTTCCCCTTTCCAAATTTTGATATAAAATTTATTTAGAAGTTCCTTTCGAATTTTATATTTTTCATTGCACGTCTCTATTGACTTGAACGTTTTTCCTTTATTGTGGTTGTTTCTACAGGTCAAAAAGGATTTAAAACTATTAATGTGCATGCATATATTATATATTTAAATATTTCGTGTGGCACGCTATAATTATTTTTAATTATTTAAAATATAATTCATACAAAATTATACGACATGATGAATAATTTCCCAGACAGAACGAATAAATAATTTCTTTTTTTCTGATATTTATTTCACTTTATATAAAATATTAGATATTCGACAGGGAAACCACTATTTACCTATTTTGTGCTCTTGAAAGGATCTTAAAGGGCTCCTTTATCGTTCAGTAAAACCATGTGTACAATGGTATGTAGCATATACAGATAAAATATCCTTTGCTAGATGAGTAATTTGATGCAGAGCGGTTGTGCTGGAAGAGGCAGAGGGAATATACATATGGCAGCATATATTGTAAATGAATATGTAAGAACTCTGCTTCGAAATGGTAACAGCGATATTTCCTCTAGTCTAAAACCCAACAATAAAACGCCAGAAAATTATTTCGATACCAAATACGAGGTGTGATCAAAAAACAGGTATTTTTAAATTCTGTTATGTTGGTACACATGTCTGTTTTATATATTGGCAATATCAGGTCAAAAAGAATTAAAAGGTTAGTCGTGTTTCATTTTTTTACTAAATTTTGAGCAAAAACAAGCTCATGAGGAAGATGTTAAAAGTCGGCAAGGGCCAGCCAGATTTCCTCAAAAGGGTTATAACTGCCTATGACATTGAAACCAAACCCCAATTAAGCCAATGGAGGCGTCCAGAAGAGCCAAGAGCGAAAAAAGCACGTCCAGTTCGGTCAAAAGTGAAGGTTGTGCTCACTATTCTCTACGTCATGAATTCTTTCCACAATGTTTTCCGGTCAATAAGGAATACTACCTTAGAGTTATGCACCGTTTGAGCGAATAAATTCTAATCGTGAGAAAACCAATCATGGATTTTGCGCCACGATAATGCACCAGCTCATACATCGATGCTTGTGCATCAAAAACAAGACCATAATCAAACCTTAACCAGCTTAACCAGACTTGGCCCCCACTGACTTTATCCTCTTCTCAAAACTGAAGACACTTATGAAAAGAAAACATTTTGCTACGATTAAGGATATAAACTCTTTTACTTTAGAAGGAATTTTGCTTTACCGCACTGTGTTCGCCTAAAAGAATACTACAACTTAAGTTGAATTTTTAAGGTACTAAAAACTTTAATCGTTTATATTTTTTAAATGCCACAAAGGAAGAGGACATTTATAAAGTGGAAAAAAAATTTGTTTTAATTAACAAAACACGTTTCTCTGTTATGAAATTCTATTACTATAATAATAATTTAATGGCTTGAAAAAATACTGTGTATCCTGGGAAACACATGAAATTTAGCAAAGCAGACAAATAAAGTACAGAAAAAACGGAATTTTTATTTTTACTTAGCTTAAGCTTTGTGTGCTTCTAGCACAACCACATTTAATCTTCTTGAAAGTAATTTGAAAAAAATGTCCTTTGGAAATTATACTTGTTTTTGTTAAAAACTTTTCATTTAAATGTTTTGTATAGAAAAGAATTTGTATTAACTTAAAAAAAACTTCATAATGAAAGGAAATCGAGAGATGGCCTGTCCAAACTTAGAAGGGGTGCAGAAGTGTTTTTTTAAATAAATTTTCTACGTAAATTTTTTAAAGAGGTCAAACATTTTTGGTGTGGCATACAATACAATTGCTGTTTAGAATTATTCTTAAAATACAATTTGAATATTTTTAAGGGTTTCATTTAAAAGCAAGCAGCTTTTAAGGATATTAGGGATACATATTTGCTTTAGTAGAAGATTAAGTCGTCTGCAGAGATTGAGTTTTGCTTTATAGTAACGATGCTGGAAATTGAAGTCCTTTTGCAAAGGAAAATAATAAAAAAAAGCTATAAAGCTAATAGTCCTTTTTATTATATATATGCATATATGCAGTGGAACTATTACAGAAGGATAGTGAGCTGCTTTTTATGATTTGTATTTTATTGCAAACTTCCTAAGCAATTTGAAAGAAAAAATTTGTTTTTACATAAAGCGGACAGCATATTCATATCCTGTCATGCCGCTCTGCTATTTCACAATTAAAATGTACTAATTGTAACTATAAAGATAGTTTTTTTATAGAAAAGATCTAAGGCTTGATTAGATATTGAATAACAGCTGGAGAGAATGTAATAATTTTTTCTTTGGACTGAAAACAGCATTCATGGCGGTATTAAAACGTTTTTCCCGCTGACAGGCATTGCTGTTATGTTTAGCTTGATAGTCATTTCAATATATTATTTTATTTCGCCGATGGATTATTCCTGCAGAAGACCAACATACTGTCCATAAATCTAATTGCTCATTAAGAGAGACTGATTTTGCCTATAGAATATTGCTAGAAGAAATATGTAAGCAATACAGCAAGTATTAAAGCTCGTAAAAGACGTGTTATATGACTGTCGAAAGTAGGGATCGAACCCATGACTTTAGACACTTGCAGTGGTTCAGCTAGAGCCGTCATACAAATTGAAACCGCTCGGCATTCATCCAATGCCTCTAGAATTAAATATTTTTTTCTTTCTCCATTATTAACACTTTTTCTTCATTCTTGACTTATGCCACTTTTATAAAAAATCACAATCCTACTAGTCACAAAACATAAATTTAATGTCGGGCATTATTTAATAATTTCTATTTAATTGAAATTATATTTTTTTATAAATTATATTTATTATTCATGATTATTTTTATTGGCTTTATTTATTTAAATATCAAATGAATTTGTTATTTCAATCATTTAGTTTATTTTTTTTATTTCATAATTATCCTTAATTGGTAATAATCATTTGTGCGTAGCACTGTGAGAAAATAAATAGAAATAATAAGAAGGAACTTAAATAAATAATGTTGGATAAATTAAACACAAAAAAAATATATATGTATATGTATATATTATTTTATGCATATAATTCAAATTAGGAAATTTTATATAATATTTTTTTATCGCTTGCAAATAATTTTTTTGTTTTTGCACTGAAAAGGCTCGTAAGGCAATTTGTTTTTATTTAAATAATCGTCTATTTAAAAAATTTAAAAATTAAAATGCAACTAAAAATTTCAGATTATTTCTAGAATGTTATTTAATTGGGTTATTTGCAGAAGCAATATTTCATTTCGAAATTTGATTACGAAAAAAGGCATCACTGGTCCTTTTTGCAGGACTGTCGCAGGCCATCTGTTTTATTTTTCATGTAACAAAATCGTATTGAATTTTCCAGATTCTTTCAAAACATCTATTTAGTGCTATAAATCCTTGTAGATTTGAGATGATCGTGACGATAAGAGTCTTAGACCACTTCGCGTTTCCTGGAAACCAATTTGCCATAATCTTGTTCATTTTTCTTTACTTATGTTATGATCCACACGAAGTAGCGTTAAAACAAAGTTGCCATAGTGATGGAGAACACTCATTTACGTCGAAAGGCATATAAACGAACCCAGGGGTCATCTGGACCCCACAATGTCGGTAGCGGGCTACCCGTGATAATTATAGACTTCCATCTACCAAGACTTCTCTTGTTCATCTTTAACAGCCAAACTTTTTTGTCGGTGCCTAAAATTGTTGTTGGAGGTATTCAGCTTTACTCCTGCATGAGTTGTATTTCAAAAATTCTGTATTCTAAAATATTTGTAAAATGTAGACTCGAAATTTGCTGTGTGCAACAAATGCTTGTAAAATAAATTAAATTTCTAAAATAGGCAAGTATAACTTGTTATGGAAAATGGGCTCTAAATAGGCTGATACATCCATGTATCCTTTTTAAAATATTCAATCATATTTAAAGTCATCTCTGAAATGTAAAATTACAAATGCAAACCAGGCAAATCTGCTCAGCATTGTGGGCTACTGCGTGAATATTCTCAGTGAAAGTTAAAATTCAGCAACAATAACTTGTATTTCACAAGGCATCACCTGGCATCTCTCAAGTACAGTATGTTTAAAAAAATATTTGTTTTGTAGCTGCCTGCCAGTGACAGAACTTCAAATCTTAACTCGTTATAGCCTTTCTTGGCGGGACAGCCTGAGAAAAGTATAACGCAGTTGTGGCAAAAAATGAGTCCTTATTTAATTCTTACGAGTATATCATATTTAGATCGACTGCTATAAAATACCGGCCATGAGGGTGTACGAGTATTTGCAGAAACCACTGAATGAATGCCTTGAACGCGATGGTTCCATTTGGGCAATATTAGTTTTCAGAAATAAACTTCCAAAATGTTCTACTTCGATAGTAAAGCAAAATTTTTTTTTTTATGTAGATGTCTTATTTTTAATATTTTGAAATCGTAAAATATAAGTGTCCTTTTGCAACATCCTGCAGCTACAGTATAACTCATGTCAATGAGGCCGGCCTCATCAAATCTAAGTATGTGTTAACTCTGTAACATGACTTCAAGGTGAGAGATATCTGTACAAAAATCATTTTCTCTAGCAAAAAAGGATAGTAAGAAATGGAAAAAGGATAGTGAGTCCTTCGTCACTGTCGTCAACGCCTAAAAGGTGAGAAAAAAATTATTTTCTTTTCGTTAATGGCAGCGATATCTTAATCTCTGCAACATTGCATAAGACACTTATAACGTACGCTATAACAATTGGAAAATCAGTAAAATATTACAGATTGCTGGAACTATAACGAATTGTTAACCAGTTTCTAATGTTTCATATCATGTGTTCTTAAATAAAACCCTTTTTTAAATTATTTTATCAGCAATAAAATGAACTTTTCTCTTTTATCTGTTCTTCTCGAAAACCCACAACGCAAAAAGTTCGAGCATAAAACAAGTAATTCAAAACTTTTAATTGCCAAGAGCCAACCGCAAGGCCAAACCCGCCTCAACAACTCGCTACAAGCCAAGAAAATAAATTATTTAAAATTCACAATTCTCTTGTGAGACTTTAAGAACAGCCAGCGGTTTAATGTGACTAGGAGTTGTACGCCTGCTTTCACTACTTTTGGAATCTCTTAATTAATAACACTCATACGCTACGGGGCTCTCGCAAAGCCATTACAAGGATCTTCCTACAAAAAATTATGTGAAATTAAATGATTTTATTTAAGTATAAAAATAAATTGTTTGGTTGGGCGCACATCGTTGGACCCCCGTACTAGAAAAGAATATCAAAAAAGAAAGAACAAATTGAAATTATCTTAATAAAGTTGGAAAATTTTAATAAGTCACGTTTAAACAATTGCTTATTATGTACTCCTCTTAAAGGTTCAACATGCATGTATTGGCAGACGCCCTGCCGTGTTGTGTGCTTGAAGCAGGATGGGCGGTTGTATTCGGCTGCAGCTGAGTATGAATGGGTGTGCATGTGTTTGTTTGTATGTCTGGTACAGGAAGACTTTATTTGAAATAAATGATAAAAAAAAGTCCCTTCTGTTGAAAAGCACTGGTAACTGTAAAAGGAATAAGGAGTGATATCGAGAGAGAGAGAGAGAGAGAGGGGGAAATATGGAGGGAGAGAGAGAGCATAGGACGTCACATTTCTATTATGACATGGTTGAGTATCCCTTTTGTAATTTCATATTCACACAAGGACTCGCATGTCATTTTACGCTGTGCACGCGGATGTGTGCTAGTGAGCGCATACTAAAGTGTGCTTGTATGTGTGTGTAATTGTAAGCATAATAAATGTTATTTAACTTAAAGATTATTATCTACATTCATTTTATTTTTTTATTTTTTATAGTTATTGCTTTAGTTTAACATTTTGCTGCGCTTATTCCTAAATAACATGTTGCTTTAAGTACGTTCCCATGCGGTAAAAAGCTGAAAGCCTTACAGTTTTATTCAGGTATGCATGAGTGTGCGTGGAGCTGCTGGTGGCAGCTCTTGTGTCTAGTGAGTTTCATAACTTGCGCTTGCATAGACATAAAGATAACTTAAAATCTGATTTATTAACACTATGCCGTTTTAATTTTTTATTTTTGTTTTAATAAAACACAGATCGCCTTGAAGGATTAGTAGTGCAAATGCAATTTTATAAATCTCATGGCAAATTCACATGCTGTTGAATCTGTTTCATCTGCCATATTATACTTTTTAGCACTGTTCCATTGTTCTTTGCTACTGCTGCCAGTTGTTTTATATCACAATAGTAACTTTCGCTCAATTGTTGGTTAATAAAATCAGCAGCAAATGAAATAGTGGTGGAAACCCTATAATTTCTTTTTATCAAAAGCCGCGTTTCATGCTCCATATTATTGATAGATAAGCGGCAGATCGTGTCCTCCATCTAAAAAAAATAACTCAGCACTGCGCTAACACTTTTAAGATCCATTCATTGCATGACTTTCATTCAAGGATAAATAAAGGATAAACTCTAGTAAAAGGTTTCGAATCTGGTTTACTATAGAAAAGAAACATTTAAATTACTCAGTAATTTTTTCTTATATAGAGGTCCTTTCAAGAGGACTAAAGAATAGTAAATATAAACTTCATAAGCAAAACAAAATTGTATACAATTTTTTAAATAATTTTGAATTAAAAATTTCAATTAAATAAAAAACTATTTTCCATTATTTCCATTTAAACTTTTAATTAACTACTTCATTTAATAAAAATGAAGGAAATATTTTTTGTATATTTTTTTAAGCTAATTATAATATTAATTTAAATAAAATCGATATTTTAATCCATATCGATATTTCCAGTGCTTCTTCCGAATTATAAGCCAGGATAAATAAATACTACGGAAAATAATAAAATTTAAATTAGTCAGCCACTTTACTTTAATTTTAGATACACTAAAATATAAATAAAAATTAATTTATTTTGTATTAATTAAAAAAAATTAATTAAAAAAATTAATTAATTTTGTATTAATTAATTTATTAGTAACTTTGACTATTCTTTTGACTATTCTTTGATTATTTGAAAGTTTTTCTTTATTTACAACAATTTTATTAAATTATTTTTTAATGTAACAATAATAAATAAATAAAAAAAATAATTTATTTTAAAATAAAGTAAAATTTAATTAAAAAAATGCATTTAAATTTCATTTGCAACTTTGAATTAAATAATTTTGAATTTTTCTTTGTGTTCAACAATTTAATTAAAATATTTTCTAGTGTAATAATAATAAATAAATAAAAAAAAAATTCTACCCCATTCAAATTTTGTTACATTTTCCCCCCTTTAAATTTGAATGAAATTGTATAAAAAATTTTTATAAATAAAAATTATGGAACTTTTTGTGATGGGAGAAACAGCAAATGTTTTTCCAATCAAAAGCAGGCACAATGTCCTTTAAAAAATAAATTCCTTTCGATCGATTAAAGCTTTTCAGCTTGAAGATTTTTTTTAAACCAAACAGCTGTCAAATTAATAGATTCACTAGTGAAAACTTTTCACTTTGAAAGCATAGAATAAAATTTTTTTCCCCTCTCTTGCAAAGGGGTGACTGGAATCCTGAATATTTCTCAATGCTGGCGGGATAACAAGCTTTCATTAAAGATACAACAAACAGCTTTAAATGACAATTTTATTGATGTTTTTTTTATGTGCTGCCTGGAGAAAAGCCTAGCCAACCAGCCACCAACTCTGAAACATTAAAAGAGATGACAATTTTGTGCTCAAAAAAGAAAAAATTAAAAAAAATAACAGAAACGATAAGAAATAACGCGGCGTAAAACATTAACGCTTTAAATTCTGTGGCATAATTTGTTATTGGGTACACCATAACCAACGAAATTTCGTTTCTCTAGTTTCTCTCGTTTCTTAATAAAAATAAAAATTTAAACAGCCTTCTTTTCGAGGAGTTAGAAAATTTGGTTATGATTTGCTTTCAATAATTTCGTAAAAGCCTAAACTTGGCGATAAATACTTTTGGGCGAAAACGCGAAATTACTATACGAATATCGATTGCTTTCTGTAATGATTTTTTAACGAGTTTTTGAAATTCGAAAGGAAATGAAAGATCAGCAGAGATTAATTGGGCCAAGAGGGCGATCTATTGGCGGGCAAAGTACAAGTCTCAGCGAAAAAAAAAAGTTGTTCAAAAATCTTTATATGAAATGGTAATAATGAGTCGATTAACTGCGAAAGCAGACAGTAAGAAATATAAAATATATAGTGGTGCGAAAGTCCTGATGTGGGCATAGTTTGACCGTTTCTACTGGTTAACAGATTTGGGGCGATGTACTTTGTGAGGGAACAGTTTCAAATATTTCAACAAAATATTTTGCATATCGCCGATTGATGTACAATTATATGGCTATGGCTCTTGGATTCTTTGTAGCGATATTCTTGTCATTGCAGACGCGACAGGACCTGCCAGACCTGGCAGCTGTTTTACCACCTGATATCTAATCGCAATTTAATGTGGAACGTATTATTTCGAAATAAAATCTTATAAGTTGTTCAGCCATCCTGAGGGGCATAACGATTCATGCCTTACTGATGTATACGACGAATTTTGGGTGTATCCCTGCCTAAAATAGGTGGAATCACGTTTGCTCGTAAAGCCTTCTTTATTTTTATGTAAAATATTTTACAAACTATTCAAACATGAGTTAAGTTTTTATACACAAATTTTTCCTTAACCAGGAGAATGTCGTTGTCTGAGTTGGTAACTGCTCCCCCTTTAAAAATGTATAAGATCATATATCCTGTGGAAATATTAAGCAGGAAATGATCATAAGTACACTGTTTGCTGGATGAACATTTTCTGAAGTTTTACATATTTATAAAAACGCAATATAGTTTTTTTTCCAACTGAAATATGGGATTGTATTCATTAAATAAATTCTCAAGAGTCCTTGCATTGAATTAATTTTTTTTTTTATATAAAAATCTTGCTATTTATCTTCCCGAAATTGGTTACGAGAGTAATTTATTTAAATTACAGTTCACTTACTTGATATAAAAATTTTGCAACTCATTTATTAAAAGTTTATTCACATAAGAAATGCAAAGCTCGCTCAAAACTTATGCAAATAAACACAATGCGCCTAAACACAGGCTTCAGTTTTATTTCTGTTATTTATTGGTGCGTAGCATATACAATACAAGATAAGAATTTTAAAAAGATTTGAAATGAATACTCTCAACAGTTTTTTTTTAACAACAAAAAAAATAAAAAAAAAAGTTTTCTTTTAAGAAAATAATGCCTTAAAGAGAAGAGAAGAAAATTAGACTTGACATTGACAAATTAGTCTAGAAATGGAGTAAAATTAAGTGCAGCATACAAACTGCTATCAAATAAAAATATTCCAAAAATATTCTTTCCTTTTTTTTTTGTTTTTGTTTTATTTTGTATGGTTGGAGTGACAAACTATGCAAGAAGGAGGGGAAGAACCAAAAAAGAAACAAACAAACTTTTTAAATTACAAAATGTATTTCTCATGCGAGAATACGTGCGTATTTTTTTACATTATTTCCTTTACGTTTCTGCAGTTGTATTTGATGAGAAAACCACTTAATTGACAAACTTTTTGCATTAATCACTAAATTTCTCGTGCGACGTTCTTGTCAATGACTTCGACATAAATAATTCAATGTCAGCGTTTCTAACCACTATTAAATTAACTAGTTCCAAGAAGGTTCTCCAGGCCACAGATAAGGGTTCTAAGCAAAACTTGCTGGCAATGTGTTTGACTAGTTGATGGCTTTTAATACCACTTAAATAAAGTCACTTGAATATCGTGCTACAATAGAGGAAGAAAGTTGCTACGCTTGTTACAATTTTGCAGATTTTTTGCCGTTTTTGTTCAACATTTTATAGACTTCTCTTCACATATTTTTGGAAAAACTTAATTCATTTAACTGAGAAGTTCAACACAGTGGCAGGAAAGACAGCATCCTTTTTATTCTGAGTTTTGGTAATGTGCGGCAACAACAGCTGTTTTCGCAACAGGAATTAAATGTTAATTTTAGTTAAATATTCCTTTGCCAGCCAGCAAGCCAGCCAGTCAGCCAGCCAGCCAGTCAGCCATCTAGTCAGCCAAACTAAAAATAAAACTGGTGGTGGCTGCTGCATTTATTTAACATGGAAAACTTTTGCGCAATTTTTTTTACTGAGTTTCTGCAAGTGGCTTGACATTAAGAGTCACTGAAACTTTTTTTTAGTTTATTTTGTAAACAGAAGCACATTTTAAGCAACTGATGAACCCTTTCATTAGAATTTTAAATGTGCATTTATTTTCCACAGAATTTTTAACTTTGAAAATTCACAATTTGATCGTTTGTTGGAAATTTATAATATTTTGTTTTGAAATTTGAATAGCTGCTCATGTACGTACACGGCGCGATAGAGAGGGGAGTGAGAATAATTCTTTATTATCTTTTTTTTTTTTTTTTAAAGAAATGTAATGTTATTTTCTTGCAAGTCAGTCAGCCAGCCAGCCACCCCTGGTTGAAATGCCATTAACACTAAAACGACTTTAAAATGTGTTTTTGGAATTGTTTATCCCTCCAAGAATAAAATGTATATTATTAATTTAACATTAACAACTCTAGAAAATTGTTGTTTGATTGAAAAACTTTGAGCAGAGTACAAAAAAAAATATATATATATATATATATCTAAATAACAACAGAGTAGAGGAAAGGAAAAATCCGATTTGGTTAAAAAAGAAAGTTTTATGCGGATCAGTTTTAACAAATACCCCTTGGAAAGCAGATGGCCTGGTTAAGGTTTTGTTGTTGCTGGCTGGTCAACTGTTTTGGTTTTGCTTCCTTTTTTTCTCGTTTTATGTGTGTTCGTAAATATTTTATTTCTTTTTAAATACTGAAATGTTCTTGTGAATAGTTTTGGTGGTGTAAATGTTTCAAAATGAAATAAATTTTATGCTGCCCCTAAAAATATGCAGTAGATTTTGAAAATATAAATGCTGCTACAAGTATAGCTGCTACTTTTTTATTTCTTTATAAATTATGCACACTCCAGGGTTTTGCGTCTCAAAGCTAAATATATAAAAATTGTTTTTAAATTTGTCTAGTTTCAGTTGTGTGAGAGAAGAGGTTTGCAACTTCTGCACAAAACAAAAAAAAAGGGGGGAAATCCTACTAGAAAAGCTTTTTACATGTTTTCTTGTTAACAAAAAGCATTAAAGGTCTTAAAGTATCATTGTATAGATGTTAAGAAAAACAAAAAGTAAAAAAACCCCTAAAAAATAGACAGTGTGATGCTAGGAAAGAGACCCTTGTCAAGAAACAAAGCAAAAAAAAAAAAAAAAAAAATTTCCAACACTCTTTAACACGTAAATATGGAAATACGAAAATATATAAAAAAGGGAGCCCTTCAAAATGGAATAAAAAATAAGTACATTCGGACCGCAGTGTAAAATAAAATAACAATTTATTAAATGACCATTTTGCTTTGTCAATCAGGAGCCAGATATTAAGACAGTTGTGGTGTTTCGGTTGCTGTCCCCAAGCCTAAAAATATGCTTTAATAAAATTTCAATTTGTTGTATTTTTATATAGGTATATACATATATTTTTTTTGTGAAATTTCTTATGAAAAATTTAAGCCCACAGATTTTTTATTTATACAAATACTTTACAGAATTTGTTTAGCTGTAAATTCGAATTATATTGTATTTGCTTTAGCCTTAGAATGTAAAGAAAAATATTCCAAACACTTCTTTCTTGTCGCTATTTGTCCTCCCCCACATCCTTGTGTTTGCTGGTATCAATTTTGTTCACTGCGTGCTCTTTTATTAACAGGAAGCAATTGAAAAGTTTTCCAGAAACGTCACGTTTTGCTGTTCATTTGATATCAGAGAGATTTGTGCCTTTTTCCCCCCACCCCAATAAATATTTTTATAACCCTTGAACACAAAAAGGTATTTAAAGTTACATTGTAAAGGCAATTCTATTTCGGACAAGTTGTTATGCATGACTATTCAAATATGATACAATTAGATTTGTTAAATTCTAAATATCCTTTTATATGGGTTTTTCTTTTCGTCTGCTGCCTGAAAATATGCAACTTGTATTGCTTTGTATTTTAATACAAGCCGCTTAAAGTAGGAATTTACGTTTATTAAATATGTTTAAAGAAACAATAAAATTGATTTTAATTATATAATAAAAGGATAATAAAAAATATATGTATTAAAGAAGGCCAATTAGGCTTCAAAAATAATATAAGTTTAGTTCCAGAGAAAATTCGACATTACATTGTAGAAGGAAGTTACGAAAAAAAGTAAAGCTTTTTTTTAACAAATTTTAGTTGAGTAGTACCACTGCATTTACCGACCATTTTAAACTCCGTAGGTAACTGCTTTTATGTACAGACTATTAGGCTTCAATTACTGACAGGACATGCTTTTGCTTATTATATACCCGTGTGACTCATATATCCTTTATTTTGTGCATTTGAAATAATCTATAATTGTGATTGGCCTACAATTCAATTCTATATATATTTTTTTGACAAATTTGTTAGTGAGCCTAGAAGGCCTCCTTTTTTTAAAATGTAAACTTTTGGCTTAAATTATGAGCGAACATCTACTCTGGTAAGTCTGTCTAAAGAAAAATTCTAAATGTATAAAAAACTATCTGGAACTTAAAATTAAATTCAAAACCATTTAATTTTAATTAAAAATTTCTCTGGAACGTAGAAAATTTTAATTGCTCATGTCATTAAACTTTCTGATATATTTCGTTGCCATCCCTCACTGTAAAAAAAACTACTGCGAAGTTCTTAAAGCAACATTAAAGCCTTTTTTATTGTCTTTTTGATGATATTTACGACTGTCAAATTTAATATTTGGGAAAACTTTGTGTTTATTATTATCTAATAAAATGTATAAAATTTTATTGACAATACAGCACCCCACAATGTCAAATAAAAAAAATCTAAAATTAATTCTTTGCAAAGTCGTCTCATTAGCGGATAACTTTCAGGTTAATAGTAATTGAATCTCCTAAAGATATGCAATATTTTTTGCCAGGGGTTTGAGCTTTTTTATGTCCAATTAGATACAGTTCGAATTCTTCCTCCTTTTTCAAAAACCTCCCATCAAATGAGTCCGTACATCTGAAAAGCCAGAACCTGAACTTATCAGGTTCTGAAATTATCAAGATCTTCTCATTGCTAGTCCGGCTAATGATAACTCAGCGAATAACTTTTGAATTTCTTCCTCTTGGTTATAGTTTAATTTTTTGTTTTATTTTAAAAATATAAAATGAATTTTAATGAATTTTAATGAATTTGTGTGTATTTGATATCTGGTGTCAGCCAATCCTCTTCCGGACAAGAAATTTCAAGTGCGAAGGTTTTGTTCACAGTTACATATCCCGTTTATTTTTATACTGAATTCTAATTTCGAATTTATTCCTTTATAGAAATATGTAATTTATAATTTATTGTCATTCTTTAGCTTTTATTTCCTTATTACGTTGAATATATTGTAAATTAAATATTAAATATATATTATGAAAAATGATTATTTCAAGTGTGGCTTTAATTTGCTTTTAAATTTTAAATTTCCAGATATCCTGAAAACATGCTGGAGAACATTTAGAAGGAATCGACTACGCTAACAGCTCTCGTGAGTAAACTTTTATATTCTATTTGAAAAGTTTTCGACGAAATATGAAATATTTTGCTGAAAACTATACAAATCATGTAAATTATTTTTTTAAACTTTTTCTTTAAATTTGTGGTTTATTTATTTATGAGACTCCATTTTAAAAATTGATGATTAAAGCAAAAGGAATGAATTAACTGAAATTAATTTGATGACCAATAAAAGTTTAATGTTACTTGCCTAAAAGTTTACTTTAATTTTGTCTACTCTCAGCTGGTCAACAAACTTAATGCTACAATGTATGAATCACACAAAGTTAAGAACACAAATTGTCGTTATCCTTGCTGCTGCTTCTTCCTTACAGGCCAATAGATTACTGAGACCACAGTGGATATCCTTGATATTTGCCTCATACTTAGCAATATATATATATACGTATATAATAATTATTTTTAAAGGTTGTAAAATATACTAGTTCGCTCGGAATATTTTGATAACCTTGTGCTGTTTATTTCGAGCTTTATTTTATTTTCTATGTACTTTCTTTGTTTAATGGATTTCTGCCCTCTGGCAGCTTACACGTTGCCTCATACTTAGTAATATATATAAAAATACTTTTAGAGGTTGTAAAATATACTAGTTTTCTCAGAATATTTTAAAAACCTTGTGCTGTTTATTTCAAGCTTTATTTTATTTTCTATCTACTTTCTTTGTATAATCGATTTCAGACCTCTGGCAGTTCACACGTTGCCTCATACTTAAAGGTGGTAAAATATACTACTTTTTTCTCAAATGTCTAAATTTTTCTAAGAACGTCACCTGTAGTTTGATTTTTGTTAGATAGCGTATACTGATTTCTGCGCCTTCTAGGACTACTCGAGATATAAGGAACTTCGCCATTAAAAATTAATGGCAGGTTTACTTGAATCAAAGTTTTCTTATAACATTTTACATTGGCTGAGTGCTGCCAGCCTAAATGCAAACAGAAGAAGGGAAAGAAAATAAATGTAAACAGACTACAGCTCGAAATGTATCGCCGTCTTGCCATTTCTATTAATGTTCTTACAAGCACTTTTCCATCTGAAAATTAGTTTTAGTTTTGATCAAATTGGCCCCATGTTTTATTAATTTAAAGCCTAGCAAAGTAGTAAACTTTACTTTGGCCTTAAATTTTATAAAAATTGTTTGTTGTTGTGCTCGTCCCTTTGTTGCGTTACGTACCCTAATACGTTTCAAGTTAAGTGTATTTAATCTCGTGTATAAAATATAAAAGCCAGCCAGAATAATTTAAGTGAAAATAAATTTTACAACAAAAGTTTAATGCCGGCCAATAATAATGATTTAATTTCATGGTTGGTATAAATTATGATTCTCCTTTCTTTAGGTTTTTTACTACATTCTATTATTTTGAAAAGTTTTATATTGTTTTCGAGGGCATGGTATTGCTTTTGTTGAAGCTATTAAAATTACATTTGAAATCATTAAGGCGGCTATTAAAATTATTTTTTTTTAAAAGCCATAAAGTATGCTACGAAATATTTGAAAAAAAAATTTATTTATATGTATAACTTGTTTTTAATGATAAAAGGAATTCTAAGAGTAAACATACCAAAGCAGGATTTTCGATTTTATTGTGATCTGGCAAACTGTGTGTGAATTGGGCTAAATTATGTATTTAATAAAAAAGAAAAGAAAAAATATGCTGCCGGCTTAGGGTATAGTATTATAAGCATTTCCACTACTCCATGATATGCCATATGGGCGAATAACACTTGCCTGCATACAAGATATCCTTTATAGGAATTTACAAGATATCTTTTCCTTAGAAGAACTTTAGAAAATTAAAAGCGATTCAAATGATTACATTTTATATTATTCCATTCACACAATTACCAGCTCATTCTAATTATGCATAAAACTTTTCTGTCTTTCGAGAATATGAAAGCTAAAATTTATGTGCCGTTCTTTCTTTTCTCTTCAGATAGAAAATTATATTATTTTTCGTTTTTATTAATGCCAAGCAATTGTACTTTAACCCAATTATGACAAATTTTCCAACACCTTAATGAGAAAATATTCTAACCGCATAAATTTAAACATGAAATACTCGTAAAAGTCAAATTTAAGAAAAAGTCAAGGAAGAAGAAGAAGAGTAATATTGCAAGCAAGAAGGCAGGCAAATTAATTTATTCAGCTTGAAAAAATTTTGGTGGCACATGCTTGAGCACAGAGAACACAAACCACAAGTGTTGAACTCAAAATAAGTTATAATAATAAAACAGGACAAAAAATAAAAAAAAAGGTAAAGGAAGCGGAATAACTTATTATGGAAAACAAGAAAATTTATTTAAGAAAAGAAAATCTGGTGGCAAAGAATATCAAGAAAAGAATATTAAAGAAATTTTACAGTACAATCAAATTAAGAATAACTTGCGCAAAAAATGTAAAATATTTTTCTGTTTAATTTTATACAAAAAAAAAAATAATAATAATAATAATAATAATAATAGTAAATGTAAAGCTTAAACTTTGTTTTTAATTTTATATTTTCTTTTTTAAAATAAAACTTTAAGAGTCAAGCACGAGTTTCTCTCGAGTTTCCTATGTAGATGCAAGGGGTTCAATGGGATTGAATAGAAGAGCATACTTTTAGGCAGGCCGGTGCTTTTTCCTGCCAGCTCTTACAAGAACAAAGTGTCCAATTCATCTAACCTGCGACTCATAGAATAAAACAATTATTTAATTAAAGGTAGCTTACGTTTTACGACTCCAATTAGCCACAATTTATTTGCCATAATTAATTACAATTTACCTCCTTTCAAATAAAACGTAATTAATTTCATATATATATTAATTAGCAGATAACTTTTGTTGGTATTTTTAGTAACGTTTTAAATTTTCATTTGCCTAAAAGTCAAGCCCATAAACATAATATCCGTTCTGCCATTATAAATAGTTGCCTAATTTTTTAAGTGTTCACTTAATAAATTATGAGCTAAAAATTAACTTTGACTTTCTTGGAAAAATATTTAACGTCACAAACAAAAGGAAAAATAACAACAACACTCACAAGCACATCCCTTTCTAGTCTCTAACGGGTTGGCTCAAAACAATACTTAATATTAATTCTACTTCCTTAGAGACCCTTTTCTCATTACAGCTATCATATCTGCCTGCATACTTTGAGGCGCACTCTTGTTTATGTGATGTTATCCTTTTTCTGTGTGGTATTTTAATGTTTGCTTTTTTTTTTTGCTGGTTTTCTGTTGAAAACCTTTTTGGCTGAGGAGTTAACGAATAAACAAATTAATGGACTCAAGTTTAAGGAAAAGATGCTTTTTGAAATATTTTCCTTACTTAACATTCTGAATATGAATTTGAAGGCGTTATAGCTACTGCACACTTGTTCACACTCTCACACTCTTTTACAAATTCATTTTGTTCACAATTTTGCTAGTAAAAAAAAGAAAATAGATTTATAAACAATTTTTGCCAGAAGAAGTCAAAATGGCTCGGTTAGCTGCACTACTACTATAGAGGGCTGCGCACTCCGAAATGCAAACAAGTAGTACGCAATTAAAGACGTGCAATGGTGTATCTAGAGTGCAAAATGTATATGGCTACAGATATGAATGCATATTATTTCCAATATATCAGTTATAAATCTCCCGAGTTGGAGTCTAGCAAGTAGAGAGAGCTTGAGAAGAAGAAAACAAGGAACAAATATTTTTCTAAATATTTTAACTTTTTTTCTATAATTGACTTTTTGTGACTTATATTTATTCATATATGTATATGATGAAAGCAGTTCAAAATTAATACCACAAGGAGAGTGATATTGGCAGCACTAGTACTGGCCAAATACATCCTGGCCTTGTAATAATCGCTGAATATTGAACATTAGCCTGTTATTGAAAATCTACCAGTAGACCGTATTACTACTCATTACAGCTTTTGCTACCCAATAGGGATATCGGCATCAAATATTTACAATTTCGTATATACCTTTTGTATGATGAAGGAAGTGGAATTGTAATCATGATATTATAAATAATTGTCCAATTGTATACCACCATGTACTGTTTCCTATATAAACGTTAATTATATATCCTGCATAGACAAGTGAAATATTTGAAAGTGCCTAAAAGCGACAATTGCTTTTGCGCCCTGGAAGACGTGCAAGTAAAGAATGTGAAATGGAGTCGCTTTATAAAGCCAACATCTGATAAAGATTAGATAGGTAGAGTGAGTTTCAAAAAACAGTTCATTTTATTAAACAGTTCATGTTGTGAAATGTGTTGTAATGATCGATTGATGTGGTCTAGTAGGACGTAGCCGGAGTATGCTGCCATTATATGAACATCGCCAAAAAGTAATTGAGAATTTCAATACTCTAAGCAAAGTGGTTACAGAAGGCTTCTAGACATAAGCACTTAATAGTATAATAGGGAAAGTGTTGGCTAGAAAATTTTAATTCAGTACTTGTTTCACAAATGTTGAACGCCTCAAAGTATACTTCATTTTACTTTATTTTATTTAAATTACTTTTAGTCATGGCTTAAGATGCAAATAGGTGAGGCTTAGCATCAGCATTGTTGAGATGAACTACAAGCAGCACTTTCTTTTTTAATAATTTGCAAATTAATACACCGTTTTTAATATAATTTAAAATTGTGATGTGAAGTTTCCATAACGCTATAACTGGCAGCTAAAAATAAAATTATGAATTACTCTTCAAAGGGAGGAGCTGGCAAAGAGAGGAGCTGGCAAAGGGAGGAGCTGGCAAAATCAACAAATATGATTTTGCTAAAACCATTCCCTGCTCCACAATAAAAGTTATCATGTTGCAAGTATAGAAAGTAGAGAGTCTCTCCTTCCTTTGTCCTGCGGTCCTTTCATTCGAAAATATCTGCTTTTAAAAGAGTACTTATGAGGATTAAATGAATTAATTCTTTTTTTTTTTCGCTGGTCATAGTGAAACGTTGCTTTCTACTTCAGTTGCTTGTTACTACAATCTCTTCTTTCGTTTATTTAGAGCATGTTGCTTAATGAGTTTTGCTGTTGTCGGTTGATGTTGACTGGTTGGCTGCTTGGCTGTTGGGCTGTTTTGGCTGTTTGGCTTCTCCAATATATTTTCTTTTAATTTCGCTAAATGTTAGTGTTTGTGTTTTTGTGTGCCAACAATGAATTAAATTAAAAATTTGTTATGCCTTTTCCGTGGCAAATTAAAAGGTCTAATTTCAAGAAATTTGTTATTTTTAATTACAAAACAAGTAGGCCAACTGGAAAAAAAGTCCAGCAGGGAACTGCCTCACAAATCATAGACGAGAATAATTCGTTGAGCAACACCACCAGTGATGGAGTGAAAACAAGAGCGAAATGTAAATGGAAGGAAAGAGCTGCTGGCCATTAGACTGCTTTATTACTGAGCACCATTAGGAATGAATGAAAGGAATATAAAGCAAAAAGGAATAAAAAAGAAGTGAAAAACTATGAAATATTTAATATTTACAATGATTGAAGAGGGAAAGAAATCTAAAGGCACTAAATGAAATTTATAAAAATGAAAAAGAAAAAAAAACAGAAAAAAACAAAATATATAAATAAACAAACTAAATGAATCTGATAAAGAACGGAATACAAATAGAAACAAAATTATTAAATAATGAAATTGTATGGCACGTTCGTAACTTTGATTGCATAGATTTAAAATGGAATAGCATATTTTAAGGCGAAGAATTAGAAAACACACACTCAAATGTTTCTGAATGAATTAATTAAATACTAGCAAGCAGAGTATTAGAAAAAAACTCTAATGAATATAGAGGAATCTGCTTTGCAAGTTATTTGCGCAAAAAAATAAAAAAAAAATTAAATTTAAAGAATTTATATTTTACACTGTATTCCTTACTTTACTTATAATAAAAAAAATACATTTTATAAAAGTGTCTGCGTTATAAGTAACTTCCCAAAAAGTATTTTTCAATAGCTTTTAAGGATACTAAATGGGTAGATGGATTTTAGAAATTCATCTCCTAGAAATTACCTTCCAGTGATTCTTAAAGTTGTGTTTTTAAAAAGGTTTCAGTAAAATAATTTTTTTTTTATTAAATAAGTTTTCATAAAAGTGTCTAAAATTGCAATTTATAATTATTTTCTTTGTTAATTTGAGCAATAGTTTATTCTCTTATTCATCATTATTTCCAATATTGCTGCAACTTTGATTGCATAAATTTAAATAAAATGGCATATTTTTAGGCGAAGAATTAGAAAATCACACTCAAATGTTCCCAACCGAATTAAATAAATGGAAGCAAAAAGATAATATAAAGAAAAAAGGACTTTAATGATTTTAACTGGAGGAAATACAATTATCTGATCAAACTTTGGCTAAATATTGAAAATTATAAATAATGAAGAAAAAAGATCTATTGCTCAAAGTAAAAATAAAATATTTCTAAAACTAAAAGTTTAAAAATATACAAGTAAAATATTTTAGAACTTGATATTTAAATAAGTACAACTTTAAAGAAGTTTGGAAAGAAACGAAGAAAGTTATTTAAAGGAAAAAGTACTGCAAAGAAGTACAGCGATGTAAAAAATACGAGCAGTGTATTCTAAAGAAAATTTAGTTCACTGAGAATGCATCTTTTATCAAAGTATTGTATAGAAAACATATTTAAAGGAATTGGACCATAAAAAATCCTTTTTTGAAAAATTATACTCAAAAAGGACCCACACTCTAAGAAGTACTTTTAAATACAATACTCTCTAGAAAATGTCTTTGGGCAAAGTGTTCTGTAAAATCTATCTGAAGAAAGTGTTTTCTCAAAAGCGCTCTCTTTATATCACAGTGCTTGCAAAAGGTGGCGTTTAAAGCGGATATTTTTCAAGGATGTGCATTTAAAAGGAATCCTTGGGAAAGTAACATTTTTTAAAATAGTCTCTATTCTTAAAAAGATTTTTTTCCACTGGAGCACCATACATTTCTTTTGATGTTGAAACTATACCTGCTTAAAAATATATCTACTATGTTGTAGCGCCTCTGTTCTTGATAACCATTTTATTCCTTATTTCAGTTTGCTGGTGGAATACTAATACAGTAGACCGTATTTAAATGTTTGATGGAACAGGTATTCTGCCAGTGCCAATTTTGTTCAGTGTAATGTGTTAAGAACAATTTACACAGGAGATTTTAGGGGACATGAAGGAATCATGACATTATAACCCCTTTTTAGTCCTTGCCCACTAACACTTTAGATATCCTGTTTTTAACATTAACTATTCCAAAGGACTTTTTTGTAAATTGATTTTAATTTAAAAAATTTACAAATTCACAAATTTTAATTGCCTAAAATAAAATACACTCTTCCCAAATAGAGATTAAAAAAAAAATTAAAAGGATTGCTTATCATCCACCTGTTTCAGCTATCGAGTGATGAAATCTTTGCAATGTGCCAATTTTCTGTAAAAGTGGCTGTAACCATGACAGCCAACATGTTACAAATCCGGTCATGTATCAAACAGATATACCAGAGCCTTCATAAGACAACAAACAAACTCTCCTTTAAGTGTAGGTGGGAGTGTAAGTCCGTGTAAGGCAAATATTAGACCTTTTCGTCAATTATTATTTCCTTCCCTTTTTCCAATAAATTGTCATAATTTGCAAGGATGTTTGTATTTTAGTCAATTTCTATTGAATATTTTTGTTTCAAAATTCTTATAGGAAACATAAAATCAATCTTATGAAAAGGTTTTTTTTTTTTTTAGTTTGCTTACATACATTTCGGTTTAGGAAAAATCTATCAATCTTTTACGCATGAAGACATTTCAACACTTCAAGTGTCTCTTGAGTAGTTGTAGGTTAAGGTAAAGTTAGTTAGTTAGTTATTTATTTATTGAGGCTTCTTTTTTTTTTTTTTTCATTACATAAAATTTTTGTTTTACAAATATTTATTTTTTCCTTGAAAACTTAAAACTATTATGTATTATTTTAATTACATTACTAGTTCTTGCCTATGCAACTTGCTTATCCAATCTAAGAATAATTATAAACTATAATTATAAATACATTAATTAATGGTCTAATCAGTGCTTGCTCCCGGCACTTATTTATACTAATAGAGTTGGATCTATTATTTATAAACTTAATACTAAACTTAAATTCTACACTAAAACTAAACCTTAAAATAAAATAGCTAATAAATCAAAAATTAATAATAAAAATAAAATAACATAAAAAAAACTAAACAAAACCAAAAAAAAAAAAAATCAGCCCCTATGAATGCCGGGAGTAATACGTGAGTAGAAGTTAAGACCGGGATAACCATTCAATTGTTCCTGTAAAATTCCTATACTGGATATGTATTTCGTGTTTGACCAATTGAACTCTCTCTCGGTAGATAAGATATCCCTAATCACTTTACCCTCAAAATGAGGCAATTTCTCCACAAACCTTTTCATTAAACCCAAAGCATAAAATGAAATTGGATCCAATCCTGCCTTTTCATACACATATCTATTCGAGAATCTTTTATTCAAATGCCTATAGTTCCTCTCTATGCATTTCCTTAAAATATGCCTCTCAAAAATCTCCATCTTTTCCATCAAGGTTTTTGATATGGCAAACCATATGGGAAAGGCATAAAGAAGAAGTGGCCGAATGCTCACCTTGTACAAAAGCAATTTGGTCCTTACCGGTAAACTCCTACTGTTAAATAATCTCGCAAATATTCCCTTCACACGATTTGCCCTCTCTAAATTGTACAGCGCGTGACCATTGAATTTCAGAAGCCTATTAAAGTTCACACCAAGGTATTTCATTGTATCCTTAAATGCAATATTGTTGCCATTCAAATTCAGCTTTAATCTTTTGCTCTCCGGTACCACAAAATATTTACATTTCCCAGAAGCATTTCTCAAACAAATGGCACTACTCTTTTCGGTGTTAATCTTTATTCCCCAATTAGAGTAGAATTCATCAACATTCCTCAGATACAATGAAATACGCTGCAGTGCCACCTCAGGAGACACATCGTGAGTGTAAAGAAGAGAGTCATCAGCGAACAGAATACCCTTACAATTGTAAAATTCATGGGGAAAGTCATGAACGAAAATGCTGTACAAGTGAGGCGCCAACACCGAACCCTGTGGAACACCACAAGAAACCTCTCCCTGACATGACACCACTCCTCCAATACCTACGCAGAATCTCCTTTCGTCGAAAAAACTTTTGAAAAGTTTTATCACATTTTTATCAAATCCGATCATTAGCATTTTATACAAAATACCATCATGGCACGCCTTATCAAAAGCCTTTTCGACATCAAGAGACACAGCTACAGTACATCGACCTTCCCTTAAGTTCTGAACCACATCAGTATGGAACTTCAAGAGTGCATGCACCGTTGAACTACCTTTTTTGAAACCAAATTGTTTATCAGGAATATAACTATCACTCAATCCTACATCCATCCTATCCCTTATTATCCTCTCAAATAACTTCCCTATATTAGACAGTAAAGAAATTGGTCTAAACGTATTCACATCATTAATCCCCTTCCGCTTTGGAATGGGAATGACCTTAGCAATTTTCCACTCCCTAGGAAAATAACAATTATTCAAACAGTTATTGAACAAAATAGTCAAATATTCGAACGCCTTAACCGGAAACTTCCCCAGTATAAAATTCGATATTCCATCAATACCGCACGATTTCTTATTATTTATCAATTTCGAAACATCCATCAAATACCTTAAATCAATTAGACCCAATCTGCCCCCACTGTTCAAAGATGTACAATCCTCGTTAAATAAAATCGGATTCTCAGCCTGAGAGATTGCATCACTTATCGCCTTAGATATTGATTCAGTATTCGCATTAGTAGCAGAATGCCCAAAGACAGCCGAAAAATGATCCCTGAAAACCTGTAACTTATCACCCAACCCCTCAATTCGCACACCATTCACCGATATATCCTTACAATCAGAACGATTCCTATTTCCAATTATCCTAAAGATATCCCTGTAAGCCCATGGACCAGGTCTTATTTTCATCAATCTATCATCAAAAAACTTAGCCTGCTCCCGTTCAACTTGCTCCCTTATCATAATTTTGATCAAATCAATCTGTTTGGAAATTAATAAATACTGTGGATTTCTTCTATTAAACGTCCTAGAAAATATTGTCTTCAACTCCTTCTGCCAATTATATTTAATTCGCAGCATCTTCTTCAATCTATCCGAAGCTACGAATCTCCGCTTCCTATTTTCCAACTTTTTTGAATGAATCTGAATCACAAAATTCACAGAACTATTTAATTTCTCAATAAATGCATCTATTTCATTGTCAGATAAATTCCTATTCTTAGGAGGAAAATGATTTAAAATAGCCTCAATCAAATCAATCCTAAACGTGGTCCAATCAGTTCCCTTCAAAGACACAAACTGATCCGGAGTACCCAAAATACAATTAAAGCTTGGCAATTTCATATATAAACCCAAGGGAACGTGATCGGAGAATGTAGGTAATGTAAATGTTTCAAAATTCCGGTCCTGAAAATCCAACATATTATTGCTCACTATGAAGTGATCCAAATGCGACTCTCCCGACGGATAAGAGGGATACGCATCACAAATTCTCGCAACAGAAAACGCCTCGCTTCGAATCCAAGCCGAAAGAACTTCACCATTAAAATTACTCACATTATCACCCCAAGAAACGTGTTTTGCATTCAAATCACCTCCCAAGACCAATCCATCATAACTATTTGAAAAAACTAAAATCGAAGAAAGTCCTCCACAAATATCTTCACGCTTAAAGTTCGATGGAAAATATACCGAACCACAAAGAATTCTCCTTATTTCACCATTGATTAAAATCTTAACCTCAATAAACACACTCAAAAATCTAATACTCGGAATGTAAATCCTAGAATAACTCATTCCTCTCTTAAGAGCAATCCCTACACCTAAAGAGCTGTCGTCCCTCAACACCGAATAATTATCAAGATATACATTTCTATCCCTTGATAAATGAATTTCCTGTAAAAAAGCAATATCAATTTTAAACTGATCCAGTAACAAATTCAGTTCCAACCTCCTCCCCACGTGTACAAGAGAGCCAACATTAAAAGTCAGTAATCTGAGAAAATTACGGCCCATATGTATTCTGAATATCCTTCATTATTTCCAAACATTCCTTCCTTGCTTGGTCCTTAGTCAAAGACCTATAAGTACTCAAAAATTTCCTAATTCTGTCCTCCAGAGTCCAGGGACTCGTACTACATACTGATGATGCAACCAACAAAAATTCCTCTATCAACGGTGTTTTCTCTGGCCTTTTCACTGTTGGCACCTTACTAAATAGGCTAGCAAAAGTTCTATCTGCAACAACTGCAGACTGTTTGACCGCAACTGCAACATTATTCCTAGCTTGTTCCACTCTCTTCTTTGACTCCTCCACAGACCTCTTTCTCAAGGCAACATAGCTCTTATATGCAGGACAACCCCTATAATTAGACGTGTGACCCTCCCCCTTACAATTAACACAATACGGTACTACCTCACTCGATTTACTAACACGACACTCCCCCGGACCGTGTCCCTCACTACACTTCAAACAAGCAACTGGGCGACTACAATTCCTAGAGTAATGCCCCCATCGCTGACACCTCCAACATTGAGGAATTTTTACACCCGCCCTTGGCTTCTCCCATGACACCACCTGATTTAATACAACCTTCAACGAGATCAATTCGTTAACTCTCCGATCAGGTTTCAGTGAAAACAAAAATAGCCCAGTGTCTATCCCCTGTTTCTTCGAATATTCTGTAGAAAATTTTGAAACGGACTCAACAGTGTCCGGAATCAATTCGTCAATCTCAGCCTTAATTTCCTCAACATCAGACCTGAAATATAACCCCCTACACAGAATACTCTGTCTCCTACACTCCTTAGGAGTAAAAGTATATGCCGAAATATTCTTTTCTTTTAATAATCTCATCATCTCTGCGTGCGCAGCCACATCCTCCAAATACAATTTACTTTTAAATTGGGACTGATTCCTAATTCTAAATCTTATCCCCTTCAATTTCAATTGCTCAACCAAAGATCTTACATTCACGTTCTCTAGAAAAATCGGCGGACAATAAGAAATCCCGGCCTTAACCCCAGTCCGTTTACATTTATTAATACCAGGACCTCCGTTCCCTACATTACTCTTACTAATTCCCTCTTCCGCTTCGAAATCTAAATTTCCTAATATTGCAAATCTATTATTATTGTCGTTATAAAGAGACTTATTACTATTTTCATTAACATTTTTAAATACCTCCGCTCCAAACTTCCTCTTTTTGGTTTGGACAACTTGGAAACCAGCGTCAAAAATCCCATTGTCCTGCATTTCATCCTCCCATCTTACTTTCCTCATCTCTTCCTCAGTTCTTTCATTTGTTTCTAATGCTGTTTCGTCAAACACAGCCTCCATAAATTGCTTACCCAGCTGGGAATTTCTGATCGCATCCTCTTTATTTTTACTTTCTTCCGCTTTGGTTTTTAACTCCCCCTTTTTTCCTTCATTTAGAGGTCGTCCACCATACTGCTTCACTAAGGGAACCTTTTCCATCCCAAGCTCCTTACTTCCCTTCCTTCCGAGACCAAATTATGTCTTCTTTTTTTTCAATTATATAAGTTTCGTTTTATATCCAATTAATTTTCAAATAAATAAAATTTTTGTAATTAAATTTTTTTTTTTTTTTTTTTTTAATAATTTTTTCCTCGTTATATATTTTTGTGACAGCAAAATTACACACGTCTGCTATGTTCAAAAGCAAAATCACGAATCCAGGTTAAGGTAAAATGGAAGTTAGTTAGTTAGTTATTTATTTATTGAGGCTTCTTTTTTTTTTTTTCATTACATAAAATTTTTGTTTTACAAATATTTATTTTTTTCCTTGAAAACTTAAAACTATTATGTATTATTTTAATTACATTACTAGTTCTTGCCTATGCAACTTGCTTATCCAATCTAAGAATAATTATAAACTATAATTATAAATACATTAATTAATGGTCTAATCAGTGCTTGCTCCCGGCACTTATTTATACTAATAGAGTTGGATCTATTATTTATAAACTTAATACTAAACTTAAATTCTACACTAAAACTAAACCTTAAAATAAAATAGCTAATAAATCAAAAATTAATAATAAAAATAAAATAACATAAAAAAAAACTAAACAAAACCAAAAAAAAAAAAAAAAAAAAAATCAGCCCCTATGAATGCCGGGAGTAATACGTGAGTAGAAGTTAAGACCGGGATAACCATTCAATTGTTCCTGTAAAATTCCTATACTGGATATGTATTTCGTGTTTGACCAATTGAACTCTCTCTCGGTAGATAAGATATCCCTAATCACTTTACCCTCAAAATGAGGCAATTTCTCCACAAACCTTTTCATTAAACCCAAAGCATAAAATGAAATTGGATCCAATCCTGCCTTTTCATACACATATCTATTCGAGAATCTTTTATTCAAATGCCTATAGTTCCTCTCTATGCATTTCCTTAAAATATGCCTCTCAAAAATCTCCATCTTTTCCATCAAGGTTTTTGATATGGCAAACCATATGGGAAAGGCATAAAGAAGAAGTGGCCGAATGCTCACCTTGTACAAAAGCAATTTGGTCCTTACCGGTAAACTCCTACTGTTAAATAATCTCGCAAATATTCCCTTCACACGATTTGCCCTCTCTAAATTGTACAGCGCGTGACCATTGAATTTCAGAAGCCTATTAAAGTTCACACCAAGGTATTTCATTGTATCCTTAAATGCAATATTGTTGCCATTCAAATTCAGCTTTAATCTTTTGCTCTCCGGTACCACAAAATATTTACATTTCCCAGAAGCATTTCTCAAACAAATGGCACTACTCTTTTCGGTGTTAATCTTTATTCCCCAATTAGAGTAGAATTCATCAACATTCCTCAGATACAATGAAATACGCTGCAGTGCCACCTCAGGAGACACATCGTGAGTGTAAAGAAGAGAGTCATCAGCGAACAGAATACCCTTACAATTGTAAAATTCATGGGGAAAGTCATGAACGAAAATGCTGTACAAGTGAGGCGCCAACACCGAACCCTGTGGAACACCACAAGAAACCTCTCCCTGACATGACACCACTCCTCCAATACCTACGCAGAATCTCCTTTCGTCGAAAAAACTTTTGAAAAGTTTTATCACATTTTTATCAAATCCGATCATTAGCATTTTATACAAAATACCATCATGGCACGCCTTATCAAAAGCCTTTTCGACATCAAGAGACACAGCTACAGTACATCGACCTTCCCTTAAGTTCTGAACCACATCAGTATGGAACTTCAAGAGTGCATGCACCGTTGAACTACCTTTTTTGAAACCAAATTGTTTATCAGGAATATAACTATCACTCAATCCTACATCCATCCTATCCCTTATTATCCTCTCAAATAACTTCCCTATATTAGACAGTAAAGAAATTGGTCTAAACGTATTCACATCATTAATCCCCTTCCGCTTTGGAATGGGAATGACCTTAGCAATTTTCCACTCCCTAGGAAAATAACAATTATTCAAACAGTTATTGAACAAAATAGTCAAATATTCGAACGCCTTAACCGGAAACTTCCCCAGTATAAAATTCGATATTCCATCAATACCGCACGATTTCTTATTATTTATCAATTTCGAAACATCCATCAAATACCTTAAATCAATTAGACCCAATCTGCCCCCACTGTTCAAAGATGTACAATCCTCGTTAAATAAAATCGGATTCTCAGCCTGAGAGATTGCATCACTTATCGCCTTAGATATTGATTCAGGTAAAATGGAATAGAATTACAAATTCCAATAAACATAAATGCGTGTGCCTACATTTAGGCGTTTTATCATGAATATATCGAATGGCAAATATAAATAAATAAAAAAGTGTATATGATAAGATATCAAGCTTGCTAGATAATTTGGGCGAAGATGGGAATATCGTAGGACAAGTAAATAATGTTACAAAAGGCGAACGGTTTCCTGTAACATTTTTCAAGGTAAACAGGCTTCTTCTTAACAATGTATTATGTTTCCTTTGAAATGATTGCCTATTATTATTATTATGATTATTATTTGTATGGTTGTGTATGAGGAAAAGTGTATAGATTACAAAGTGTTTCTTGCTTTACGTAATAAATTAATGTGGCACAGCCTAAAAGTATACAATAATATTTGGTTTTTATACCGAATGGTAGTAACAAGTTTTGCGCTTAACATGCAAACGCTATTATCATAAAAATTGTTGTGAAACTTCTTGTGTGATGTAGTATATTATAAATTTATGAGTAGCAATCACTGCCTCACTGGTGCTGAATAGAAGCCGAATCAGTAGTGCTGTCTCCTGGCTTCAATATTGTATATCCTTTACAAAAAAGCTAACTGTTAAATTGTAAAGGTTTTTATGTTGAATTTATGTTTTTATTTTTATTATTGGGGAAAATGCAAAGAAACAAATTAAAGCCTAAAAGTATGCTTCTCCTTAATGTAAAGTGTGCCATAGAGACCTTATGTTTCCAATAGGCCATAGATTTAATATAGTTGTGATGGCTCAAAGTGTAAAAACTACTGGAATATTACCAAGTTTTACACATTGGCATTTTATTAGTTACATTTCGCCCCAAAGTAATGCATATTTGAATGATGGTTGGTCGGCCAGCAATTGTACAAGTAATGAATGAAGGTCTTTAAGGGAAACTCAGATCTCTAGAAATTAAGCATTCCGTACTACAGAAGAGTAGCAGGAGCTTGGTTTGCAGTTAGTTCTAATTATGCACGGGAAGTAGTTAAGTAATGACTTTCGGGTAATAATATAAATAAGTACTCTCAGATTAATAGTATGCTTCAATTAAAGGCCATTATAATTGATTTTACAAGGAAAAGAAATTACTTAGATTTTGATAAAAAAAAAACCGTTCCTTCTCATTGATATCGAGGCTAAAGCCAGCCATTATTTCCATTCAACGCCTTCTCATACAATTACTTGTAATGAAATCAGCTCTAAAGTGATATTGAAATATTATTCTTCTTTCTTTTATTCTTCTTATGTATTTACATTTAATGGCAATTTGTGCGTAAATTTATGTCCAATACTTTATTTTAATATCGAAGCCCGTAAGGGAGGGATAAAAATTTTCTTAGAAATTAACAAAAACAACAACATGTGCGTACATACTAATTTTTTGTCTTTTTCAAAAGCTTATATTTTTTTATTATATCCTGGTTAATGGATGGCTTCAGTCACAT